>CM070837.1:2232352-2619852 GCA_036326025.1 Chrosomus eos | reverse complement strand
GGACACTGTGTGTGTGTGTGTGTGTGTGTGGTGTGTGTGTGTGTGTGTGTGTGTGATGTGTGTGTGTGTGTCGGTCAGAGGTCTGATGGACACTGTGTGTGTGTGTGTGTGTGTGTGTGTGTGTGTGTGTGTGTGTGTGTGTGTGTGTGTGGTTGTCGGTCAGAGGTCTGATGGACACTGTCTGTGTGTGTGTGTGTGTGTGTGTCGGTCAGAGGTCTGATGGACACTGTGTGTGTGTGTGTCAGAGGTCTGATGGACACTGTGTGTGTGTGTGTGTGTGTGTGTCTGTCGGTCAGATGGACACTGTGTGTGTGTGTGTGTGTGTCGGTCAGAGTTCTGCTGGACACTGTGTGTGTGTGTGTGTGTCAGTCAGAGTTCTGCTGGACACTGTGTGTGTGTGTGTGTGTGTCGGTCAGAGGTCTGCTGGACACTGTGTGTGTGTGTGTCGGTCAGAGGTCTGATGGACACTGTGTGTGTGTGTGTGTTTGTGTCGGTCAGAGGTCTGATGGACACTGTGTGTGTGTGTGTGTGTGTGTGTGTGTGTCGGTCAGAGATCTGATGGACACTGTGTGTGTGTGTGTGTTTGTGTGTTTGTGTCGGCCAGAGGTCTGATGGACACTGTGTGTGTGTGTGTGTGTCGGTCAGAGGTCTGATGGACACTGTGTGTGTGTGTGTGTGTCGGTCAGAGGTCTGATGGACACTGTGTGTGTGTGTGGTGTGTGTGTGTGTGTGTGTGTGTGTGTGTGTGTGTGTGTGTGTGTGTGTGTGTGTGTGTGTGACGGTCAGATGTCTGATGGAGACTGTGTGTGTGTGTGTGTGTGTGTGTGTGTGTGTGTGTGTGTGTGTGTGTGTGTGTCGGTCAGAGGTCTGATGGACACTGTGTGTGTGTGTGTGTGTGTGTGTGTGTGTGTGTCGGTCAGAGGTCTGATGGACACTGTCTGTGTGTGTGTGTGTGTGTGTGTGGTCAGAGGTCTGATGGACACTGTGTGTGTGGTGTGTCAGAGGTCTGATGGACACTGTGTGTGTGTGTGTGTGTGTCGGTCAGAGTTCTGCTGGACACTGTGTGTTGTGTGTGTGTGTCAGTCAGAGTTCTGCTGGACACTGTGTGTGTGTGTGTGTGTGTGTGTGTCGGTCAGAGGTCTGCTGGACACTGGGTGTGTGTGTGTCGGTCAGAGGTCTGATGGACACTGTGTGTGTGTGTGTGTGTTTGTGTCGGTCAGAGGTCTGATGGACACTGTTGTGTGTGTGTGTCGGTCAGAGGTCTGATGGACACTGTGTGTGTGTGTGTGTGTGTGTGTGTTTGTGTCGGCCAGAGGTCTGATGGACACTGTGTGTGTGTGTGTGTGTGTGTCGGTCAGAGGTCTGATGGACACTGTGTGTGTGTGTGTGTGTGTGTGTGTGGTGTGTGTGTGGTGGTGTGTGTGTGTGTGTTGTCGGTCAGAGGTCTGATGGACACTGTGTGTGTGTGTGTGTGTGACGGTCAGATGTCTGATGGAGACTGTGTGTGTGTGTGTGTGTGTGTGTGTGTGTGTGTGTGTGTGTGTGTGTGTGTGGTGTGTGGTGTGTGTGTGTGGTTGTGTGTGTAAGATGAACGCTAAGGACTCAGTTAACCAAACACAAAACCTGATTCAAATAAATGTGACCGATTAAATACATAATTGCAACAAACTCATGCCAAGAAAATATTACGTTCAGTCGAAGTGCCAAAGGAAACTAAAAAATATGTATACTATATACTATACATATATATAGTAAAACTGATGCTTTGTATTTTAGATTTTTTTTTTATAAATAGCATAAATTAATAGGCAACTTCTAGGAAAGTGATTTAAAAATGTCCATAAATGATTAATAGTCAATATATTGCGTAGTTTAAGTTTAACCTGAAACGTTTCTAAATTCAATTATTTGTCCATGTGTTTCTTCATCCATCAGGATGATCTGATGCACATCTCTGCCAGTCACATGACCCGAGGAATCACTCGTGTCCACAGCACAATCGTGTGGGACGGGTCACATGATGACATTCTGGGTTTGTTTTAATCTACTGTACATGTGAGCATTAATTATAGTAATGTTTATCTTGGCAAACACCTCTAATAAACAGGAGGACTTTGAAAGGAGAGACAGGTTTCTTGTCCCGATGATATTGCAAAGACACACCATGAATGACCACATATAAAAATAACAACACTGTTCAGCATTACGTGTGCTAGCCTGCCCTCTAGTGGCTTTATGTGGTGTTCAGGGACAGAAACTCCTCAAATCAAGAACAATGGCGTGAAAGAATTAGCTTTAATATAAAATAAAATGGTCAAAGGAGGATATCCCGAAGCTGTAGTATATAATGAATGCAGTCTGATCAGATAAAGCAGTGTCTTCAGTCCCGGGCCAGTCCCTCGGGAAGCTCCACCACCACTGGAGCACACTCGTCCGGATCCGCATCGAAGTCCCAGCGGAACTTCTTGGTCAGGTGGACTTTAAATTTTTCCGCTCTTTTCCGTAATGTGCTGTCGACCCCGGGGCCGCTGGCAAACTGGAAGAAGTCCTGGAGGAGCACCAATAGGAGATTCAAATGATGAGTTAGTTACATTACAAAACACACACTGTTTAACAAATGCATCGTGAAAGAGAGATAAACAGCTTTTTTTGTCAGCTGACCTAAAATATTTACTTGAAGTAATATTTTTAAAAAATCTACTAAACAATTATCAATAATTAAATGTTCACAAGTTTACAGTTCTCAAATATCAGTACTGGCCACTGAAGTGAAAGTAAACATTACAATTTTTTGTTGATTTTTTTATTTTAAATATACAGTATAGTGCGTCACACACTCGCGTCGGCTAAAAGTTCAATATAAACTCCTGCACACTTACACAAACTTGCATTATTACAAAGTTTTATTAGAAACGTTTTGGTCCTTCCTCAGGCTTAAGCTTATGTTTGAGTAATATGCAGGATTTGTATTTTTAAATTATTTATTTCAATTTGACATGTTTATATTTTAACTAATTATTAGCTTTCAATCAGCTCACAAACCTCTAGGAAACATTTATGAAACATTATATGAATAAACGAGATATGAAACCCTAGAAAACAAACCAAACAATTTTGGTGACATTAAAAACTAGTTTCAGAGGTGGAACAAATTATTACAATTCTTTTGTTTCTTCAAAATATTAAAGGAGTAGTTTACTTCGTGAAAAGAAATGTAGAAAATAAATGAAGGTTTTTAAGGAAAATAATCCAGAATTTTTCTCCATTTAGTGACTTTAGTGAAGTCCAACGGTTTGAAGGTCCAGATGTGAGTTTCAGCTTCAAAGTC
Organism: Chrosomus eos; assembly: GCA_036326025.1. Taxonomy (NCBI): domain Eukaryota; kingdom Metazoa; phylum Chordata; class Actinopteri; order Cypriniformes; family Leuciscidae; genus Chrosomus; species Chrosomus eos. Next base: position 2,616,524 of record CM070837.1, on the reverse strand, counting down.
TCCACACGATCCCAGACGAGGAATAATGGAGCTTTAGTGGGTAAAAACTTTATAAAAGTTTATTTTTGTTAGAAAATGACCAATCGTTTGGCTATTTAAGCGATTAATAAAACCCTTATTCCTCGTCTGGGATCGTGTCGAGACTTTGAAGCTGCACTGAAACTCACATTTGGTTCCCATTGAAGTCACTATATGGAGAAAAATCCTGGAATGTTTTCCTCAAAAACCTTCATTTCGTTTCGACTGAAGAAAGAACGACATGAACATCTTGGTTGACGTGGGGGTGAGTAAATAATCAGGATATTTTAATTCTGAAGTGAACTACTCCTTTACCAAGTGTTGGTTTAATGTTGACGTTAAGACGACCTGACGGGTCATGTCCCTCTTCTGCTGTAGGACAGTGAAGCGCACCTGGAGCGTGGAAGTGAGGAAGTTGTTCTGGGACACGATGTCCACGAAGAAGTCAGGTGGGATTTCTCCCAGCTGGTGGTAGAGCACCGCGATGAGTCCGAGGTACAGCTCCCTGCGCTCGCTCATGGCCTCCTCGCAGCGGCACAGCAGAGCCAGCAGACTCTTCCAGTGCTCAAACGCCTCGTACACGTTCCCCAGCAGGAAACACACGAACGCAAACTGCAGCTCGCCTGAACACACACACACATCATGACCGACTTACAACTGCACTTTTATTGGGTCATTTTTTTCACCACAAGCCTACTAAAAACCTACTTATAAATCTCTCATTATGCTTTTATTGCCACATATTGGATTCAATATTTTTGTCAAATTGTTTTCTACCTAATTTGGTAAAAAAATTCTCATCCTTTTAAAATCTCTCGTTATGTTTTAATATCACCAAATACTTTATTCTATTTTTAATGCGAATTTTGTGATATATTTAAAAAATATATATTCTGTATGGAAATGTGCATAAACTCTAAAAATGCTCATTAAAAACATAGGCTATGAGCTCAATTGAGGTGGACACAATTTTCATCCGATAAGAAGATACGTGTATAAACTACGATAGAAACACATTTACTGAATAGATCCCTCTATAGAGAGCCTAAGTCCCTCCCCTCTACTTCCGGCTCTTGGGACCTTATTTCGGAAAAAAATATGTATGGTAGTCAATGGCGAGAGACAACTTATCTTTTTATTCCGTCTGAACTGTGCCCTGAATTACACATTTGATGTTTGTCAATTTAAAAGATAATTATGAAAGACAAGAAAGACAGTTTGTCATAAAACAGAAGAGTAACATTTAGTTTTATGTGAAAATCGCTCAATGAACTACATCTCTCGTCTCGCACTGTACGTCACCAAGCTCGTGTGTGTGTGTGTGTGTGTGTGGGTTGGTTTATGTGATTTATGGGGACACAAATTTGTATAATGACATGTGTATTACACTGGTATTACAACTTATGGGTGGTTTATGAGGACATTTCAAAAGTCCTCATAAATCAAATGGCTTAAAAAAACATAAAAAACAATGTTTTATTAAAAAATTAAAAATGCAGCATGTCTCCTGTGATGGGTAGGTTTAGGGACAGGGGCAGTGTAGGGGGACAGAATATATAGTTTGTACAGTATAAAAACCATTACGCCTATGGAGAGTCCTCATAATGCTGTTGCACCAACGTGTGTGTGTGTGTGTGTGTGGTGTGTGTGTGTGTGTGTGTGTGTGTGTGTGTGTGTGTGTGTGTGTGTGTGTGTGTGTGTGTGTGTGTGTGTGTAGTCTGGTACAAAACACACAGGCATGACGGCGTAACGCTACGATTATAATGTTAGACTATAGAGAAAATTACAGAGTTAGCTTCAGTAAAGTTAGCTTCAGTAAAGTGAGCTTCAGTAAAGTGAGCTTCAGTAAAGTGAGCTTCAGTAAAGTGAGCTTCCATAAAGTTAGCTTCAGTAAAGTTAGCTTCAGTAAAGTTGGCTTCAGTAAAGTTGGCTTCAGTAAAGTTAGCTTCAGTAAAGTTGGCTTCAGTAAAGTTAGCTTCAGTAAAGTCAGCTTCAGTAAAGTCAGCTTCAGTAAGGTTAGCTTCAGTAAGGTTAGCTTCAGTAAAGTTAGCTTCAGTAACGTTAGTTTCAGTAAAGTTAGCTTCAGTAAAGTTAGCTTCAGTAACGTTAGTTTCAGTAAAGTTAGCTTCAGTAAAGTTAGCTTCAGTTAAGTTAGCCTCAGTAAAGTTAGCTTCAGTAAGGTTAGCTTCAGTAAAGTTAGCTTCAGTAAGGTTAGCTTCAGTAAAGTTAGCCTCAGTAAAGTTAGCTTCAGTAAAGTTAGCTTCAATAACGTTAGCTTCAGTAAAGTTAGCTTCAGTAACGTTAGCTTCAGTAAAGTTAGCTTCATTCATTCAGAGAAAAGGTATGACATCACATGCGCGCCTTTTAGGTTGGTAGTCTTTGTAATGACATATTTTCAGTCTTATACCTCAACAGTTTTACATCAAACTGCGACTTTCTTGACTTTAAAATGTATCTTTTAAATTGACAAACATCATATGTGTAATTCAGGGCACAATTCAAACGTGATCCAAATATTAAGTTCGTTTTCAAAACTGTGAAACTCACCAAGTGGTTAGTGCGTGGTGTTCGTTGATAATTAAAAACAAGTAGCGTGGCGAAATACAGTTTCTGTTGTGTTTTATTGCACGAGTTATTGCAATGAGTAACAGAAATCATGCAATTTTACCAAATGCCAAATAAAACACGACAGAAACTGTATTTCGCTACGCTACTTGTTTTGGATCATCAACGAACACCACTAACCACTCGGTGAGTTGCAGTTTTGAAAACGAACGTTAAGGGTTGTTTTAAGCACATGTTTGTGCATGCCCATAGACAGCCACTCTGAAGCGCTCAGAGGCGATTCTAAAAGAGTCAAAAAGTCGAGACAGGACCCATCGTCAAAATTTCTGTGTCCACCACTCTAGCTCATCCAAAACACACTAGAAAATAGACTCAAAGTGCTAAATACCGGAATTATCCTTTCATGACATGTCATGGGCTTTTATGGCACTATGGCCATTCCTGAAGGTTTAACAACCTGACGTCCGGTTAGTAAAGTGAACAGCAACCAATGCTCACCTAGTACATCGAGCGGTTGCTCTTTATAATGTCTCTCGAGCACGCAGTTGAGAGAGTAGGTCCAGTCCATGTTGTACTGAGTGATCTGAGCCGGGGTCGCCCCGGGAGGGTACGCCTGCTCGGGGATGTGTGAGAAGCGCAGCGCTGTGCCTTCCCTGGGCTTCATCCGGGGCAGGCGCTCCAGGCCCTCCTTCATGCTCTGGCACTCCTGATCATGTCGCGGCAGGTTCTGCTCTGCCCGGTCTTTAGTGTGGGTCAGCTGCAGTTCTGGGATCACGTCGCTGAAGGCACACACGCGCCCGCTGAGGGGCTGAAGAGCGCTGGCCACCTCCTGACTGAGTCGGTCCGTCAGCGAAACCCACTTCCGGAGGGTGTCGTAGGGATACGGGCCCAGGTACCCGTCCAGCTCCCGAAGATGTGCTCTTACGCGCTCCACCTCCTCCGGGTTCTGGGAGATCTCCAGGTCATCTTCTGTCTGGTTCCAGTGGGCCACGAGCACCTCGCGGGGTTTCAGGGACAGGAACAGGCCCGTTTTGGGGTTGATTTCCCCACAGGCCCCACTCGTGCTGACAGAGCAGTAGTGGAGGAAGTGAAGCCCGGGAGGAATCATCTTCACCCCGCGGAACCGGGGGCCCAAAGTCCAGGTTTTGTAGTCGAGCCCCAACTCTGTTCCCTCGGGAACACCGAGTAAGACAAGAGTGGCTCCTTCCTCAAATAAGCCCCGGGCCACTTCAGGGTCCATCTCTATTCCTGCCATATCTGCGTAAAATAGTGATCACAAACAAAATTACAGTAGATATAGTTACATCCTAGACAGCAACATCCAGATCGGGGCCGTGTGGAGTTGTTGCTGTCTGGGATGAGACTGGAATCACATTACAACTAATGATAATAACAATTTCAGATATTGTCATTTCTCTATGTCCTAAGAGATCACTGTATTACCTTTAGAAAGTTGTGCATTAAAAACTAATCAATTTTATGTATACATAATTCATTATCGATGACACTTTGGCAAGAAATATATATTAGGTTGGCCAAATATGGACTAATTTATGGGAGAATAAACATCAGGAGTCAATGAGTATGAATAAAAAGTTCAAGATTTAGCTTTAGCTTCTTAAATACAATGTCAAAGACATGATTATATACAATATTAAGGTATGGCACTATGAGAAAGCTAGACAATCTGTTTCCATAATCATGTAAATAATTAAATAACCACCAACAGCAAAACTAGTGTAAAACATGAATATGTCGTAAACATAAGAGTAAAACAGAAAATTCATAATACCAAAACAACCGCGTTCAGTCACAAATCCAGCATTTCTGCGTAAAAGCCATGTGTGAATCAACAAGAACGCACTTCCGCTTAAAGGCAAAATAAAAGCCCTACTTTACCGTTCAACACTACATCCATCTGCATTTGTTTGTAGTGGAAAATGTGTCACCCTACAAGTTTAATGGGGCATTAAACGCGTTTTTTTTCACGCCCTCCGTTAAAGTGTCTAACAAAATTGGCTATTTCTCAAGAAAAGAAGACATGTTTGTTGTAGACTTTTACAGCAACACCTTCGCTGCTCTTCATCGGACATTTCACAGCTTCCGGCGTACATCGCGAGCGGGTGTGATTGTAGTGGGGCTTTTATGACTGAATAGTGTGTATTTAGCCTTGATCTGCTTGTTCTGCGAGTGTCTGCAGTGATCAGGAGTGTGTATTCCTGCGACAGAAGAGCGATGGGCTTCCGCAAGAAGAACAAGAGTCCGCCAGTGCTGAGCCACGAGTTTGTCATCCAGAATCACGCGGATATGGTGTCGTGTGTGGCCATGGTCGTCCTGCTGGGGCTCATGTTCGAGGTCTGAGTTTACTCCTAAACACACACAACTTAATACACTCAGTCGGTGTTACATCTGTATCATACACACCGTAACATCTTCAGTCAGTGTTACATCTTTATCATACACACCGTAACATCTTCAGTGTTACATCTGTATCAAACATCTTCAGTCAGTGTTAAATCTTTATCATACACACCGTGACATCCTCAGTCAGTGTTACTGTTAAGTATCATACACACCGTATATGATAGTCTTTCAGACATCTTCAGTCAGTGTTAAATATGTATCATACACTCCATAACATCTTTAATCAGTGTTTAATTTTTATCACACACACCGTAACATCTTTTGTCAGTGTTTAATCTTTATCATACACACCATAACATCTTTAATCAGTGTTTAATCTATCATACACACCATACCTAAACCTAAAAAAACCGTAACATCTTCAGTCAGTGTTAAAATCTGTATCATACATACAATCATTGACCATATGGCCATCATGTCTAAAGTTATTTCCTATTAAACCTGTTTCGATAAGATAAGTAATAAATCTATGACATGATGACTATCATGTTTGAGGTTAGAGTCTCCTATTAAACCCATATCATAACATGTTTAATCTGTGTTAAATCCATGATCTACAATATCAAACATTGGCCATCATGTTTTATCATTTCCTATTAAACTCGTATGTTTGAGGTTATTCGCTATAAAACTCAAATAACAGTAGGATTATTCTTGAGGTTGTTGAGTAAATATTAAGAAGAGCATGTTAGTGTATTTTATTATACTAGTAAACTCCACATGGTCATGTTCGGCGTATTTATTTTGATCAAACCTGTATGAAATCATGCTATTGAAATTTGTAATCGTATAATAACACGATTGTCACATTTTATGATCTTTTTCACTAATATTACACTCAAATAATAACATCTCCTAATGTTATGTAAATATGCATTAGTTGTATTAAGTTACACAAGCAATTAATTAGTGGGTTGAATATTTCAGTATTTCCAGTGAAGACATAAAATCTTAATGTAATTACTTTACTAGATGTAGATGTCCACATGCCACTGAATGCGAGTAAAAGTTATTTTGATATTTTAGCTAAACGCACTAAACATGCTAAATGGTCTAAAATCAAGGACGTTAAACAATGAAAAGATAACTGACTTTATAACAGTCTGACTCTTGAATGGCAGAAACAATATATATTTGACCTGTTCAATGTTTTCAACTTCCTCTCAACTTAAACTTCCTTAAAACTATTTTCTAAACCAGAGGTCTTCACTCCTGCTCCTGGAGAGCCACTGTCCTGCAGAGTTTAGTTCCAACCTGCTTCACCACACCTGCCTTTGAATGCTCAAGCGATTCTGAAGTGCTTAATGAGCTGATTCAGGTGTGTTTGATTAGGGTTGGTACTAAACTTTGCAGGACAGTGGCTCTCCAGGAGCAGGAGTGAAGACCTCTGTTCTAAACTATAAAAACCTCTAATCGAATCTGTTTCTGTACTAATTTTGCTGCAGTTTGTACTAGAATGGCAGGACATATTTGATGTGGTGCTGTTAATGCAGTTTGTTTGTGTATACGTGTATTCATATGATTTTTTGTTTGTTATTGCAGGTGACAGCAAAGTTTGCCATCATGTTCATCACAGTCCAGTATAACGTCACACAGAGCCTGGACACAGGTACGGCCTCCATCTTACAGTCATCAGGGTGCAAGCTAAAGTACATGTGACCACAGCTGATGAATTGAAATGAAAGACCCAGTTGTTTTTCCACAAAATGGCTGTGGGACGAACAATATTCCTGTGTGAGTGAAGGATTCAGAGGAGTCAATCATTTAGATAGTCTTCACAGGGCCACTTTCACCCGAAAACCCGAGTATAAAACTCGGACTCTGATATTGATATTGGAAGCTTCGTGTCTTGGGTAAAAAAAAAAAAACGTGCTTTTACCATATGGACCTGAAAAGACCCGATTTTTTTTTTTTTAAATATGCTTATAAACCTAAGAATAAACGTATTTTTCATTTAAAGATATCTTTTTGTTATTTAAAACATTAATTAATTTTATGACCGTGTTTTGATGCCCATTCTTCCCTCTTCTCTGTCAGTCTGTGCTTTAAGTGGCAATCTATGATTTTTTTTGTTCAAACAGAGAAAGCTTGTTTCTGGCACAGAATAAAAAATAATTGCGAAAAAAATAATTGCGACAATTCAGACTTTTTTCTCACAATTGCGAGTTTACATCTCAGAATTGCGTGATATAAAGTCGCAGTTTTGTGTTATAAAGTAAAGTTGTTGGATACAAACTTGCAATTCTGAGAAAAAAAGTCATTTTTCCTTAGAATTGTAGTTTATAACTTGCAATTGCGATTGGGAGAAAAGATCTCAGAATTGCGAGATATAAACTCGTAATTTCGTGTTATAAAGTCAGATATAAAGTCGCAATTGCGAGAAAAAAAGTCGAAACTATCTTTTAAAAAAATTTATACTGTGGTAGAAACAAGCTTCAATACGAATCTTCCACATTCTGAATAGACAACTAAACATAATCGGCTTACTAGAGGTCCTGACACAATATTAAGAGCTGCAGTCTATTTAAAAATGCTTAATTAATATCAATGAATTATCTAAAAAACATCAGTTTTAATGAATGATTCATAAATGCTTCACTTGTTTCATTACTGGATGAATCATATTTGATGAATCTCTTGAACAGAAAAGTTTTATTTCTTATTTTAAATGAGCTTTTTTTAGGTCTTGCTTTAGTGAGAAGTGTGTGTAGATGCTTAGATGAGTGTGTGTTGGTTTGTTCAGATGCGGAGGACAAGCCTGAGCCTGTGAACTTCTACAAGTACGGCCCCAAGGACATCGCCACAGTGTTGTTTTACCTGCTCATCGCCGTTATCCTGCATGCCCTGATTCAGGAGTACGTCCTCGACGTGAGTAATGCAGCCTGGGGAAGAGGGGATCTGTCACGGTGTGTTGCAGGAGCACTGATCAGATGTGTGTTTGTGACGCTGAGCATGTGATCTCCTTTATATAAAAGCTCTCAGTCTCTTCTCAAAGCTGCAGGACATCAGTGCTCGTTCAGTCACAGTACAGGGCACACGCCACACATTCATGACTCAGATTAACTGTTCACTCATTAGTGCAGTTTCTACAATGCAATAATAATGGGTTTTCTAATCGATTTTTTTTACTTTTAAAAGTGCAAAATGTCTTGTGTGTGTGGAGAGAGAGATTTACTCAGTACAGTAATATTGTGACTTATTTTATTATGATTTTTTTTTATCATTCCGATATGCTGATTTGTTCAAGAAAAATTATTATTAATGTTGAAAACTGCATGTGTGTGTGCGTTGCGTGCGTGCGTGCGTGCGTGCGTGCGTGTGTGTGTGTGTGTGTGTGTACACTAGGGATGCACCGATAGAAAAAGTTTGCCAGATAACAATAATTCTTTATATTTGAATATAAATTTGAGAGTCTGAATACAAAAACAAAGGTCTCAACATTAAAATCCATGACCCAAGCATACAATTATAATGTTCTTCTCATGATAATTTTATGTAGACTATATGACAGACTTGCACTGAACTGTATTTTCCTTTTTTTGAAGTGATTTCAATCATATTTCAAGCGATTTAAACCCATCATGTTGAACAGTGCGCATCTGAAGTGTCCTCGCTGAATAAAATAATACAATATTTATAGGCTTATATATATTGGGAAAATTTTCTTATTTGGCCGATAACGATAACATTGTAAATGATCATATATCTACCGATATGGTGGCGATATATTGTGCATCTTTAGTGGAAACGATACATTTTTTTCAGGATCGTTTAATGAATAGAAAGTTTAAAACAACATTTATATCAAAAGAGAATACTTTGTAACATTATAAATGTCAATTTAATGTGTCCTTGCTAAAAAACATTTGTTTTAAGTGGTAGTTTATGTATATAAGTTAGGCATGATAATAGTCTAGGTGTGCGTTACACAACTGTAATGCACGACGTGGAGGTAAGAATGTTGTGCACATTTATATATTTTATGCAAAAATATTGTGATTTTGTCCATGATTCTTGCCATTTCAGGCCTTAAGCCTTTGTCAGACTTATGCCATTCAACAAAGAATCTTGAAAGTAATTTGAATGGCGTATGTACAAACTCTAATGGCAGTAACCCTGATTTCTTTCCCGCAGAAAATCAATCGCCGACTACACTTGTCCAAAACTAAACACAGCAAGTTCAACGAGTCGGGTCAGCTGGCCTCCTTCTACCTGTTCTCCTTCGTCTGGGGCGTCAGCATCCTCACCAATGTGAGACATCACCACTCATTTATCCTGCACACACACACACACACACACACACACACACACACATTAACTGACTGACTGTGGTTTTCTGTCCACAGGAGGAGTTTGTGACGAATCCAACCTTTCTTTGGGAAGGTTATCCTCATGTTCACATGGCGTGAGTGTTGAATCATGTGACGACTTCATTCTAACAGCCATTTGAGAAATGTGTCCGCTTGCTGATAAGAGTATCCACTAGCCACATGATTTGAGGCATCATTAAGGTCAAATATAGACAGTGCGGGACATGTTGTGTGCATGGATGTAATACTTTTGATAAAGTGCTCATTTAAATCACTAACCCGAAGTATGCGCAGTAGTAGTGATCATTTATTTAGCAATCCTGTAATTTAGTGTTTTATATCTGTTAAGTCCAAGTCATAGAGAACACCACGTAAAAAATATATATATTTGACATTTTTTACAAATTGAGTGTTCATCAGTGGACTTTAGTTGCACTTGAACCATGAATACACAAAACTAATTTTTGAATGGATTCGAGGAGTTTTGTGGTTGAAATTTTAAAAAGTAACAAATCCTTCCCTCGCTGGTCAAATTGACTCCGTTAGGAATGAATGTAAATTGAGGAATTTCGGGTACACATAGAAAAACCTAAAAATGCTCAAAATTCAAACTAAAATATAAATTTTTAAATATTAATAATTATTTTATATAATTTTATTTTAATAAATTATTTTATAATGTCTGCATGTGTATCTGAATGTATCTGAATGCGTGTATCTGAATGCATACTGAAGATAACTGGCTTTAGGACCTAGAAGAACAGCTCATTTGCTCAATATAGAGATATATGGCCATCTAGTGCAGTGGTTCCCAACCCTGTCCTCGCGCCCCCCCAACACTGCACGTATTCTTTGTCTCCCTAATCAAACACACCTGATTCAACTCATCAGCTCATTAACCCGTGTGATTTTGAGCTGATGAGTTGAATCAGGTGTGTTTGATTAGGGAGACACAGAATACGTGCAGTGTTGGTGGGGCGCCAGGACAGGGTTGGGAACCACTGATCTAGTGCATAGACATAATATAGATATAATATACATAGACGCCCTATTGGCCGCTTTGGAGCGTTGCTGCGATACGTCAACACGTCCGCCATTTTGCGGAGGTCAAGACTGCGCTGTAAACAAATGCAAGTAAACGTGTGAGCTGTGGTTTTCCTGGATAAAAACAATAATAACATTTACATTTATCAGACGATTTCAGTGGTTTGTACGTGGTGTACGTTACTATAACTAATTATATAATGACCAAATACAACCAGAAAAAAATTGTTCAGTCTTGTTTGTGAAAGGTAATTCCCCGAGACCTGTTTTAAGTTGTGTGGTGATTTGTACAGCCCCACGCAGCACACAAAGCATTTTTCTCAATTCACATAATGAGAGGTATGGGGAAGTTGCCCTCCGCAATATGGCGGCGCCGTTGACGTACGCTCCAGCAGCCAATAGGGCGTCTATGTATTTATTATGTATATGATCTAGTGGATAGTCATGAAATATCATGTTATATTATTATTTTTCCACAAAAGGTCAGCAAAGACACCCAATGTAAGATATTTTGAGCTGAATTAAAAGGGAGTTATTTTTAATTTAAGTTGAAAGAATGTGAGGAATGTGCTTAAATTACTAAACATGTATTTATTAATTATTGATTAAATGTAGTAAGTTAAAGGTAAATACAATAAAAAATAACAATCTCCACACAAAGAAATGCATTAAAAATAGAACAAATATTAGCAAAATGAAATAAAATAGGCTTTCTGGATAAAAAAAAATTAAGTATAATTTTATTGCTTCGGGTCATATTGACTTCGGGTTACAAAGTGCGAGAGAAAAAAAATTTCAGTATCAGTTAACTCCTATACACTATTCAGAAATACATTTCTCCTCAGCTTTAGTAGAAGATATGAACATATATCTATTTTGTTGTTCAGTAAACTTCAGTAAACAGTGAAATACATTGAGCACATCATTGACCAGTTTTGGTTATTGCAGGATCTGAAATGCCTTGTAATTTAACTATCCAATATCAATGAGCAGCTGTTGAAACCCCACTCAGACAAACATAGTGCTCTGTCTCACATGCTGATCTACAATCCTCTCTCTGTCTTTAGTTTCCAGGTGAAGTTTTTCTACATCTGTCAGATTGCCTACTGGCTCCACGCTCTTCCTGAACTGTATTTCCAGAAAGTGCGAAAGGTAAGGCTTAGTTCAGGTCGTATGCAGTTTTCTATACAATATAGAGTAACACTTTACTATACGGTTCATTAGAATTAACAAACATAAACTAGATATGAGCAATACATTTGTTACAGTATTAATCGTTGTTCATGTTAGTTAATAAACAGCTGTTCAAGTCAAGTCAAGTCACCTTTATTTATATAGCGCTTTTTACAATACAAATTGTTTCAAAGCAGCTTTACAGAGATAACAGGAAAACAATGTTGTAATAGTATTGTTCAATTGAAAATTAAATGTCCCCAACTAAGCAAGCCAAAAGGCGAAGGCAACAGTGGCAAGGAACCAAAACTCCATCAGGTGACAGAATGGAGAAAAAAACCTTGGGAGAACCCAGGCTCAGTCTTACCGTTCATTGTGTTTCATGTTAGTTCACAGTGCATTAACTGATGTTGGCAAATACAACCTTTGATTTTAATAATCTATTAGTAAATGTTGAAATTAATCATAACTAAGATTAATAAATGCTGTAGAAGTATTGTTCATTCTTAGTTCATGTTAACTAATGAACCTTATTGTAAAGTGTTATCCAATATGGTTCTTGTAAAATGCAATTAAATTAAAACTGGGTTTATTTTTTGTTTTCAGGAAGATATTCCACGTCAACTCTACTATATTTGCCTTTATATATTCCACATCACTGGTGCCTATGTCCTCAAGTGAGTTTTCTCATTTAACGGTGAATCTGCAGTTATGATGAGGATAGTGAAATGGGATGTGATGTAGACCTGTGCTGTAGATCCATCTCTCTTTAAAGACACAGAGACCCAAACCTGTGCTGTAGATCTGTCTCTCTTTAAAGACACAGAGACCCAAACCTGTGCTGTAGATCTGTCTCTCTTTAAAGACACAGAGACCCAAACCTGTGCTGTAGATCTGTCTCTCTTTAAAGACACAGAGACCCAAACCTGTGCTGTAGATCTGTCTCTCTTTAAAGACACAGAGACCCAAACCTGTGCTGTAGATCTGTCTCCCTTTAAGACACAGAGACCCAAACCTGTGCTGTAGATCCGTCTCTCTTTAAAGACACAGAGACCCAAACCTGTGCTGTAGATCCATCTCTCTTTAAAGACACAGAGACCCAAACCTGTGCTGTAGATCTGTCTCTCTTTAAAGACACAGAGACCCAAACCTGTGCTGTAGATCCATCTCTCTTTAAAGACACAGAGACCCAAACCTGTGCTGTAGATCTGTCTCTCTTTAAAGACACAGAGACCCAAACCTGTGCTGTAGATCCATCTCTCTTTAAAGACACAGAGACCCAAACCTGTGCTGTAGATCTATCTCTCTTTAAAGACACAGAGACCCAAACCTGTGCTGTAGATCTGTCTCTCTTTAAAGACACAGAGACCCAAACCTGTGCTGTAGATCTGTCTCTCTTTAAAGACACAGAGACCCAAACCTGTGCTGTAGATCTGTCTCTCTTTAAAGACACAGAGACCCAAACCTGTGCTGTAGATCTGTCTCTCTTTAAAGACACAGAGACCCAAACCTGTGCTGTAGATCTGTCTCTCTTTAAAGACACAGAGACCCAAACCTGTGCTGTAGATCTGTCTCTCTTTAAAGACACAGAGACCCAAACCTGTGCTGTAGATCTGTCTCCCTTTAAGACACAGAGACCCAAACCTGTGCTGTAGATCCGTCTCTCTTTAAAGACACAGAGACCCAAACCTGTGCTGTAGATCCATCTCTCTTTAAAGACACAGAGACCCAAACCTGTGCTGTAGATCTGTCTCTCTTTAAAGACACAGAGACCCAAACCTGTGCTGTAGATCCATCTCTCTTTAAAGACACAGAGACCCAAACCTGTGCTGTAGATCTGTCTCTCTTTAAAGACACAGAGACCCAAACCTGTGCTGTAGATCCATCTCTCTTTAAAGACACAGAGACCCAAACCTGTGCTGTAGATCTATCTCTCTTTAAAGACACAGAGACCCAAACCTGTGCTGTAGATCCATCTCTCTTTAAAGACACAGAGACCCAAACCTGTGCTGTAGATCCGTCTCTCTTTAAAGACACAGAGACCCAAACCTGTGCTGTAGATCTGTCTCTCTTTAAAGACACAGAGACCCAAACCTGTGCTGTAGATCTGTCTCCCTTTAAGACACAGAGACCCAAACCTGTGCTGTAGATCCATCTCTCTTTAAAGACACAGAGACCCAAACCTGTGCTGTAGATCTGTCTCCCTTTAAGACACAGAGACCCAAACCTGTGCTGTAGATCCATCTCTCTTTAAAGACACAGAGACCCAAACCTGTGCTGTAGATCTGTCTCTCTTTAAAGACACAGAGACCCAAACCTGTGCTGTAGATCCGTCTCTCTTTAAAGACACAGAGACCCAAACCTGTGCTGTAGATCCATCTCTCTTTAAAGACAGAGACCCAAACCTGTGCTGTAGATCTGTCTCTCTTTAAAGACACAGAGACCCAAACCTGTGCTGTAGATCTGTCCTCTTTAAAGACACAGAGACCCAAACCTGTGCTGTAGATCTGTCTCTCTTTAAAGACACAGAGACCCAAACCTGTGCTGTAGATCTGTCTCTATTTAAAGACACAGAGACCCAAACCTGTGCTGTAGATCCGTCTCCCTTTAAAGACAAAGTCCTGAATTTATTGCAGCATTCATTCAAGTTATTTAGAGCAGTTCTTCTAAGTCATCTGTAATGTTGAGAATGATTAGCTTTAGAAGGTTGGAAACGAGTCTGAACATCATATCGGGCCTGAGATGAAGACCATGTTTATTTGGACAGCTACAACCCAGACTCTATTAAAGGTGAGGATACACAGGGAGACTTTTTGAGCAATGTTGCTGAGCAATCTTGCAGAGCGATTGTTGTTTGGGCTGTTTCCCATTGATAATGGGCAATACACTTCTATCTAGATAATGTAGATCGTCGAGGGCCCTGTGTCTCATCTGGTTGCCCGTTAACGGCAACATTGCTCAAAAAGTTGCCCTATGTATCATCACCTTTACACTAAGAAACCTTCAGGGTTCCCACAGGTCCTTGAAATCCTTGAAAGTTTGTGAATCTGAAAAAAAAATTAAATTTTTTTTTTATATATACGTAGTTGGACTTGAAAGTGCTTGGATTTATTTTGTTTAAGTATTTTCTGGAAAAAAATTCCATACTATTCTCTCTCCGGTCCGCTAATGTGTTACTTATTTCACCAACACTTTGTGGCCTATGTACACTAGCTTGCTTGATTTACGTTAGTTACGTGCATTTGCATGTTACGTTAAGAGTTCCCCGCGTGAGGTGCTTTGTGTTGTATGTTGTGATGACGTTCACGCGCATGAAACCACTACTACAATGGTACCCCAACGTTTGTTGCTAAACACAACACATGTGTCCCCACATTAAGTCCTTGAATTTGAGGGTATTGGACCTGGAAAATCCTTGAAATGTCCCTGAATTTGAAGTTAACCAAAATGTGGGAACCCTGCAATATGATTGCACATGTTTTCTAATTGATCATCATGTTTTCTGTTTGCACAGCACATGATAAGTGCATCAATAAGGGGTTAATTCATAGTTTATAGATGTGTATTTTTGACTGGTTGAACAGTGAATCTTACGTGTGTGTGTGTGTGTGTGTGTGTGTGTGTGTGTGTGTGTGTCTCTCTCTCAGTCTCCACCGGTTAGGTCTGGTTCTTCTGGTGCCACATTACCTGGTAGAGCTGCTGTTTCACGCCTCACGCCTCTTCTACTTCAGTGATGAAAACAAGCAGAAAGGGTTCGTTCACTGTCACTGTGCTTAATTCCACGTTCTTCTCATCTTATAATCTTATAATAATTGTTTTATGACGTTATATAACGCCTACTTCCTTTCCCCACACATGCTTTGAACTGTTAAAGTCTCTCTGTAGTCGATCATTTTACCCCTTACAACTCATCTTTGATCACCAAAATGACATATTACAAAAAAAATCCTTGAAAAAATGTCTTCATGCCTTAAAATATCTTGAATGTAACTCGACACCCTTGCCTTGTTTAGTATATGCGGTTCTCTGAATATGCAAATGAGCCCCGCCTCCACTCACTCACTCACTCAGAGATCCACTGGTTGACGATCACATGTTGATCTGATTGGTCAAGGTAGTTTGTGACGTCAGAAACACCAGCGATTTCAAACCGTGTTTTTGAGACTGTCTTTGGTTCACTGCAGTTTTAAGGAGGAAATACTGAGCAATGCTGTCGACTTATGCTTTAAGACAAACCATGTGTAAATTCATATTAAAAACACCACATAGACATATAAACAACAGTAAAGTCTTAAATGTGCTGTGCTGTGTTTCTCTCTCAGGTTCACACTGTGGGCTCTGCTGTTTGTCATCACCCGCCTCCTGACACTCACTGTTTCTGTTTTGACGTTCGGATTCGGCCTGTCCCGCACAGATCATCAGGGATTCTCCTTAGCGGACGGGAACTTCAATGTGCTCACTGTCAGGTAGGTCATGTCCCACACGTGTGCTGGCTCTGTGTGATTTACTTTTATTCATTTACTTTTACTAATGTAAGCAGTAGACAGATCTAATAATGTTACAGAACAATCAAGTGACCGTAAGACTGGATGCATGCTGGGTAATATGATGTAAGAATGAAGAAGAGTATTGCTATGATATGTAGAACAAAAGGGGATAAGACCTTCATTTTCCAGATTTCTATCTGTCAGGGCAAGTACTAAACGTATGCACTAAAACGAAATATTTGGGGCATATAATTAATGATGAAACGTGTGATGATGACGATATGGCCTCGTTTACACTGTCAGTGAAATGTGACCCAATTCCGATTTTTTGCTCATATGCGACACAGATCGGATGTGTTCTATGACAGTGTAAACAAGAAAAAAACGCATGCATTCGGATATTTCGAGATCGGTTTCAGGCCTCGTTCATATGTGGAAATAAATCAGATATAAATCCGATATGCGCCAATGCGACTGTCATGTAAACAGGCAGATCGGATTTTCTGAGGCATTAGGCTATCTCCGCGGTTTAATGACGAGAAAAACCCCGACGCGCGTCTCTGAAGGGACGGATCTGGCCCGACGAAACGTTGTGTCGTCGTATAGGAGAGGAATGTGGACACACGTTGACACAACATATCAAAGGTTGGCTTGCTCATCCTAGAATTTCGGACCCACTGCTCCTCATTAAAGCCCGCCACGATCTCATGAAAGTGCGTTTATTGCACAAATTTATTTTTCACGTGCCATTTACGCCAAAAATAGTTTTTGCCTGTATGATACGCACATAATACGCACGTTTACAGTGCGTATCAAAAATATTTTTGGCGTATAAATGGCACGAGAAATAAAATTCGTGCTATAGACACTCATGTTCCTGAGATCGTGTTGTAGGCTATGTTCCCACCAGTGAGATCTCGCTGCGCGTTCGTCCATCTGTGCAAGAAAACCCCTTTAAACATGCGCGAAGTTTCAGATATTATGGCAAGTGTAAACACATGACTCGGATGGGTCACAATTTAAAGAACGTGTAAACGGACGGTCAAAAAAATCGGATATAGGCAACAAATCAGAATTGGGCATCAAGACCTGCAGTGTAAACGAGGCCTATGTTTAGGCAGTGCCGAATGTTATACGCCCAAGTTTACAAACCTAGAGCATACTGTACTTCGTTCTATACTGCTCTCTTGTGGGTTAAGTTTAAAAAAGTGAGCCTATGTAACCTTCAGGTTGCCTACAATAATTGTATGAGAATTATATATTTATTTATTTTAACGAGGTGGAGCAGTGCAATAATCTATTTTGTATGTTAAGAGTAAAAACCTTTATGACTTTAATGAAGAATTTGATGTATACATTTATTAGTAGGCCGGATAATGCAAAGAATGCTATTATTATACTGTTGTCAACAGTGATGCCGGTAACGCGTTACTTAGTAACGCGTTACTCTAATTTGACCACTTTTTTCAGTAACGAGTAATCTAACGCGTTACTATTTCAAAACCAGTAATCAGATTAAAGTTACTTATCCAAGTCACTGTGCGTTACTAATTTTGTCATTTTCCTTAGTAAAAATATATATTTATTTCTTCTTGCATCTCGGGGAGTGTGCGACAAGTCACGTTTTCAGCATGAGGTTCACGTCACGTGTACATACCACGCAGCGACACAAACGTAAACAACAATGGAGGGAGGAGAGAGATGCGCTTTTTCTAGCTGGAAATACAGTCACTATTTTGAGTTTGTGTCTGTCAGCTAAAGATGGCAACATTAAGGTCCGTTGTAACTCTGTGCTGGTGGCGACAAAGTGTTATCTACTAGAGGTGTGAACCTATACTGGTCTCACGGTTCGGTTCGATTACGATTATCATGTCATCGATTCGGTTCAATTCGATTATCGCGATGCATTGCGATGCACCGCATCCTTAATTTTCAATTTTACTTCAAAAGTGATGTATGCGCGCGCGCATGTTCGCCTGTTCAGGAAGTCGCAGTGACAAAAACAGAGACATTCCAGTTTAAGTTCATGGGACTAAAGCCTGTTTATGCCATTAAGAAAATGAAATTCTTTCAAAATAATTTTGTTTTAAAGAAATGTTCATTAAAAGCAGTGCTCATTCATCAGTGTACTGTATAATGTCACTTCCTGCTCAGCTACTGTTCGGACGCTCTTGCTTACTGCTCCGCGCTTTGCTCTATCGCTCTATCGCTTTTATTTTTTATTGCTCTATCGTGTTTATATTTTCATATTTTATTTCCTTTTATCACCTAATTTTAACTTCAGCAAATCAGCACAGTGCTCAAACGCTTGATTACTAGAAAAAAGCGGAATACTTTCTCTCCGACCAGCCTCCCACTGAAAGCTTACATTCCGGGGAAGAGAAAACACAACTGCCTACACTCATAAGGATAAGAGAAAATGCCTCTTCTGGAATCTACTTGCTGCACAAACTGCCAGAGACTTTTACAAAGGATTGCAGTTCTTGAAACAAAGTTACTTATGGGACCACCAAACCAGACGGAACACACAACAGAGCTTCATCATGGACGCCCTCAGCATACAGCCGGTGAGTCCCATGAATCTAGTGCTCCAATACAGGCCATACTGAGTGTAGAGAAACAAGCCGATCGACTTACAAATCGATGGCAGAAACAGGGAGCGAGACCCAAAGGCACTCGAGACATCAGATTGTCACGAGCATCACACATTGCCGCAGTAGCATCCTCTACCCCAGATACGGCTCTGACAAGGATTGCAAACACTGGTCTCCTACCACCGCCTATACATCTTGAGAACAGATTTGCAGTATTAATGAATGAGGAATCCCTTAATGTGATGAATGTGATCGAACACAGACTGAATCAGCCAGTAGCTAACACTGCTAACAGGCGCTCAAGGTCGAGCAGACAGCGGCACTCAGCTCAGAGCGCAGCCGAGCCCAGGACTCTGATAGTGGGTGACTCCATAATCAGAAACATTAGTAGCAGGGACACAACAACATGCTGCCTTCCACAAGCAACAACTTCTGATGTAAATAGGGAACTTCAGAACATTCTGATGAAACATAAGACTGCAAATCGACTCATTGTTCATGTGGGGAAGAATGATATTCATAAAGGGCAGTCAGAACTCCTTAAGAAGGATTTCAATGAACTTTTTGAAACACTTAAAAGACTGAAAGTTCAGACATTCATCAGTGGACCACTCCCAGCAAGAGGAACAAACAGGTTTTCACGGTTGCTTGGGCTTAACACATGGCTGCAAAAAACCTGCAATATAAAAGGACTGAACTTCATTGACAACTTCAATCTTTTCTGGAGTCAGAGGCAACTGTTTCAACAGGATGGGCTCCACCCAAACAAACTTGGTTCAAGAGTGCTAAAGGACAATATCTTCTTTTCAATCCATCATCCTTCTGCAGTGTGTGCCAATCCACTCAACCTGAATGGCACACACACACCTGGACACAGTATGAATGACCACAGGACTTCACTTCAGCACCTGAATGGACATGTGTTTGACACATCACACAAGGACAATGATAACACCACTCAGCCACAACAACCTCTGCTCACGGACACAATCTCAACTGAGTCCTGCCCACAGAGCTCACCACAGACAGACTGTGACATACTAGAACTGCTAGAAGATTCAGCACCCAAGGACGACTTGGGGGAAAACAGTCACGGAATCCAGGACAGCATATTACAGCCTCCGATAACACCAGAGCAACAGCCCCCCTCACCAGACACGTTATCCCTCTCTCCAGCATCTCCACTTCTGTGCTTCTCAGAGAAAATGGAACAACTGGTGTATGCTGGAACCAGACTATCTCACTCTTTTGCAAGCCCCCAGATGTCAACCAAAAAACGGCAGGCCCCACAACCACCAAAGCCTGCGGGCCCAGCTCGCCCTCCCCCTCCTTCTCCTCCTGTGAGAGCTCTTCGGCCTCTGCCACAGCGCCAGGGCCCGCAACCCCCTCCAGCGGCTCGCGGTGTACCAAAAACAACTGATACCAGCTCTCAGTGATATGTGTCGGGTCCCCGCTATGATAACAGTAACTTTCTTAAATGTTTACAAAACAAGCGGGAACCCAGTGTGCCTGAATCTCTCTCTATTGCTGTTCAATTACATGATAGAAAATCTAAGGCCTTCAAAAGCCGTACAGCAAACCCATCTAATCTGGTGCCTATTACACGCCAAACTAAGATCGCTGTGGGGACAAAAAGTAAGACTGTTAAGTTAGCACTTTTAAACATCCGCTCACTTAAAAATAAATCACTTCTAGTCAACGACTTAATAACCACATACAACCTGGACTTTATGCTTCTAAATGA
The DNA here is from genome assembly GCA_036326025.1 of Chrosomus eos. NCBI lineage: Eukaryota > Metazoa > Chordata > Actinopteri > Cypriniformes > Leuciscidae > Chrosomus > Chrosomus eos. Next base: position 2,596,165 of record CM070837.1, on the reverse strand, counting down.
AACTTGGCTAGAAGACAGCTGCAGTGCAACAGTCCTCAATGAAACATCCCCTCCTAACTTTACTTTTATGAGTGCTTGCAGAGCGGGTAAGAGAGGCGGGGGCTTAGCTGCTCTTTTTAAAGATGTCTATCAATGTAAGCAAATATCACTTGGGAATAACCCATCTTTTGAATATCTGGGTATTGTGGTAAAAGGTGCTCCACGTATTTTACTTATCATTGTTTACAGGCCTCCAAAATACTCTCCAGCCTTTGCTGAGGACTTTACAGAACTGTTATCAACAATTTCCTCAGAGTTTGACTGTTTTGCCATTGCTGGAGATTTTAACATTCACATAGATAATGCAGAAACCAATATGGCAAAAGAAATCAAAACTGTTTTAAAAACGTTTGATCTGACACAGCATGTAAATGGACCCACACATAATCGTGGACACACTCTAGATCTACTTATCAGTACGGGTCTAAACATCTCATCAATTGTTATTAAGGACGTAGCACTGTCTGATCATTTCTGTATTTTCTTTGATATTTTGATCTCTCCTGCCATTGAAGCTAGATCTGTGTCTGTCAAGAAGAGATGCTTAAATGAGAACACTAGTGTGCTATTTATGAAGGCTATATCTTTAAAACCAAGCATATCTGCTGACTCTGTTGATTTTCTCCTTGAATCTTTTAACTCAAAAATTAAAAGTGTAATTGATCATATTGCTCCTGCGAAAGTCAGGAAGAATAGTGGTAGACAAAAAGCACCTTGGAGAAACTCGACAGCAGTGCAAAATATGAAAAGACAATGCAGAAGAGCAGAGCGCATGTGGCGGAAGACGAAACTTGTAGTCCATTATAACATCTACAAAGACAGCATCCATGCTTTTAATATGGAACTAGGCAAAGCTAGACAGACTTTCTTCTCAAATATTATAAACAGCAACTTAAACAACACACGCACTCTTTTTGCTACTGTAGAGAGACTGACAAACCCACCAAGCCAGATTCCCAGTGAAATGCTCTCAGACAGCAAGTGCAGTGAGTTTGCTTCTTTCTTCTCTGAGAAAATCAATAATATTAGAAAGGTGATCAGCTCATCCTTGAGTTGCGCTGGGGTCAAACAGATCAGACCACTACCTGAGAAAGTAGTTACTATGTCTGTTTTCGAAGAAATTGATGGCAAAATTTTGGAAGAAACCGTACAGCACCTTAAAACATCAACCTGCGCCCTCGACACACTTCCCACATCTTTTTTCAAAAGTGTGTTAAACAGCTTAGAAGCAGATCTCCTAGAAGTGGTAAATGCCTCACTTCTCTCTGGGAGTTTTCCAAACTCCCTGAAAACTGCAGTTGTCAAGCCCCTCCTGAAAAAGAGCAATCTAGATAAGACCATATTAAGCAATTATAGACCGATCTCAAATCTTCCCTTCATAGGCAAGATCATTGAAAAAGTTGTCTTCAATCAGCTGAACAAATTCTTAAGCTTGAATGGATACTTTGACAATTTTCAATCTGGTTTCCGATCGCATCACAGCACAGAGACAGCTCTCATAAAGATAATAAACGATATTCGCTTAAATACTGATACAGGCAAATTATCAGTGCTGGTACTACTCGACCTCAGTGCTGCATTTGACACTGTCGATCACAACATACTTATTGACAGGCTGGAAAACTGGGTGGGGCTGGGTGAAAACTGGGTGGGGCTTTCTGGGATAGTCCTAAAATGGTTCAGGTCATACTTAGAAGGGAGAGGTTATTATGTGAGTATAGGAGACCATAAGTCTGAGTGGACATCCATGATATGCGGAGTCCCCCAGGGCTCAATTCTTGCGCCACTCCTATTCAACCTGTATATGCTCCCAATGAGCCAAATAATGAGAAAGAACCAAATCTCTTACCACAGCTATGCAGACGACACACAGCTCTACTTAGCCCTATCGCCTAACGATTACAGCCCCATTGACTCCCTGTGCCAATGCATTGATGAAGTAAATGGTTGGATGTGCCAAAACTTTCTTCAGTTAAACAAAGACAAAACTGAAGTCATTGCGTTTGGAAACAAAGATGAAGTTCTCAAGGTGAATGCATACCTTCACTCTAGAGGTCTAACAACTAAAAATCAAGTCAGGAATCTTGGTGTGTCTCTAGAGTCAGACCTTAGTTTCAGTAGTCATGTCAAAGCAATAACTAAATCAGCATACTATCATCTGAAAAATATTGCAAGAATTAGATGCTTTGTTTCCAGTCAAGACTTAGAGAAACTTGTGCATGCTTTCATCACCAGCAGGGTGGATTATTGTAATGGACTCCTCACTGGCCTTCCTAAAAAGACCATAAGACAGTTGCAGCTCATACAGAACGCTGCTGCCAGGATTCTGAGCAGAACCAGAAAATATGAACATATCACACCAGTCCTCAGGTCTTTACACTGGCTCCCAGTTACATTTAGGATTGATTTTAAAGTATTATTACTGGTATATAAATCATTCAATGGGCTAGGACCTCAATATATTGCAGATATGCTCACTGAATATAAACCCAACAGATCACTCAGATCATTAGGATCACATCAGTTAGAAATACCAAGGGTTCAATCTAAGCAAGGAGAGTCTGCTTTTAGCTACTATGCCAGCCGCAGCTGGAACCAGCTTCCAGAAGAGATCAGATGTGCGCCTACAGTAGTCACTTTCAAATCCAGACTCAAAACACTTCTGTTTAGCTATGCATTTACTGAATGAGCACTGTGCCACTGTTCGTCCGACTGTTTTTACTGTACTTTATTTTATTTTTTATTCTAAACTGTTTTAATTTTTCTTATTTGTTTTGATTATTTTATTTTTCTCCTATGTAAAGCACTTTGAATTACCATTGTGTATGAAATGTGCTATATAAATAAACTTGCCTTGCCTTGCCTAATGTTACCCTGGAGACGCGCAAATCAACCGTCACCGAGTCCGCTGTTGAAGACGATCATCCATAATCACGCGAAACAACACAGAATAAGTGTAATTTGACCATCGGGTGCGGAAGGGTTGCTGTCCCGGTTTGTCCCGATTCCCGGGACACTGAACGTCCCGGTTTTCGAAAGGCAACGTGAATGTATGTTCAAACCGTGTAGCGCGTGCACGGAGAGAGCGAGAGACCTTGCGTGTGTGTGCGTGTGTGCCTCAAGAAGCGCATGTAACTTGCATGCTCATATAAGAAGTGTATGTAAGAATGTTTAATTACTCGCACTCGCGTCTCGTCTCCCTCTGCCAGCAGTGTTTGCTACCGCGACAAAGCACATACGCGTTAAATGACGTCAGACAAGTGTCAGTACATTATAACCGGTTATGGTCTATTACTGAACCGAAACCAAATCGTCCTCGTCTGCATCGCGGTGCATCGAAGAAACGATTAATTTTTACACCCCTATTATCTACCTACAGAAACACTTCGTCGAATTTGAAAAAACATATGGAGTCGCAGCACCGCACAGTCAAACTTACGCCCGTTTCACACATACTTGTCTCCGTCTGCAGTGCATATTTTTTCCCGTACCCATGTTAACAGGTTAGAGCTTTCACACTGCACGCGGGTGCGGTCCGTCGATCCGTTCCAGGTGCGTGAGTATACAGCAGTGCAGAGATCGTTTCCGCACCTAGTCTATTTTTGCTGTGCTGCACCGTGCTGAATTAAAGTGGCAGCGCATTGTTCACATTAAAATAGACATAGATTGACAAGAAATTGTATTAATTTCATCATATACGCAAAATTACAGTTAACGTGTTCTACAGTTACTAAATTACAGGGTCAAGAAAAACAAAAAAAACAATATATATTTTATAAAAACAAGTATTTATATTAAGTGAAGTCAAGAAAGACTGTTTTTTCAGGAAATAGTTTTTAAGTTCAACTTTAAATGTCAGGAGATAGATTGTTGATATTACTGTTAAAAATACACTTCCAATAAAGTGAGTGTTGGCAAAACCGGTTGTCATTTTTATGTTGAGGTGGTGGGGCGTGGGGGTGTTGTCGGCAACTGCTGAATGTAACTAATAAAAGTAACTTGTAAAGTAACTTAGTTACTTTTAAAATCAAGTAACTTGTAAAGTAACTTAGTTACTTTTAAAATCAAGTAACTTGTAAAGTAACTTAGTTACTTTTCCAAAGTAACTGTGGCAACACTGGTTGTCAAACCCTAGGCAAAGTGTGTATCAGACATTGAGTAGTGGTCGAGTGTGGTGTGTGTGTATATATATATATATATATATATATATATATATATATATATATATATATAATATATGTATTTTAATCAATATTTAATAAATTTGAAATAAATTAGAAAACAAATACATAAAATAAAAATGCTTATACTTTAGATGGCAACTTCTTGAATCTGCAATCCTATTACAGTATTTTTCACAAATAAAGTAATTGTTTAAATATATGAATATGTGAATGAAAAGCAAGTAAACACTGTAACAGGCACTCAGTAATCTGGGAATTTAATGCACACTGATAATCATATTTTTTCAAATAAAAACAAAGTAATGCTTATTTTACATGCAGCACACAGTGAAACCGATATGAATATGACACAGTGGGCCACTGGATATAGCACAGCATATTTAAAAACGAAGGATTTAAAGTGTTTGATCTTCTGTTCACATTCACTCACTTCACACGGACCGTCACTCGCAGGAACACGTTTATGCCGGCTACAAATGCACACTTCACAAGATATCACAGCTGGATTCGATTAAATCTGCAATGTTTGTGAAATTTAATGTTTATTAGATATTCAGAGATTTGTTTAAATGATGTAGATGCGCATTTGCTGAATGAACGGTAAATGATAAAGTATTTTAGCCTGATTGTTTGCCTTTTCTGTTACAAATAATATAAAGCAACGCTTTACTTTTTCGTATACCATTTATTTTCTTTGTTTACCAGTTCTGATTAACAAAGTATTAGATCTGACTGACAGAGATCGTAAACTAATGAAGACGGAGAATGTGAGTGAGCGCTGTGTGATCAGACGCTGGTGTTCTCAGCACACACTCGGCAAAATAAAAGTCCAGAGCACTGTCAAAATAAAAGTCCCGCTTCCAACACATCAGAAAAACTTATCGGCTGATGTTTTTAAAATGCCAAATATCGGCCAATATATATCGGCCTTGGCGCATTTGCCAATATATATCGGCCTTGGCGATATAATATTTATATATATAGGTCGACCACTATTTATGAGAAAGTATTGGCATAATTATCTATTTGATATGTTTTGTATTTTGTGTAGGTTGTATGTTTTGTCTCTGATGGACCTTGAGTCTGGAAATAAAGTTGAATTGAAATTGAATAAGCAGTTCATCCAAAGGATACGGCTATGCCAGTACAAGAAGGTGGTTTTGAAATGTGAATGTACATGACCAGTGCCATGTGTTCTGTGACGTTAGGCTGGTCATCATCTACAGCCCCAATTGTATTGGCAATCGTCAGGCTTAAACAACAGGTAGAGGTGGAAGTCATTACTATAGCAGGTTTCAAAGTTGCCATTGCCATGAGGCTAAATGACTGGGCTCAGTGTAGTGGTGTATATTGAGAACAGGAGAGGGCCAAACACTGAACCCTGAGGCATTCAAGGGTTCGCTGATGTGATTTGACGGTCCTCGACTACACCTTCAATGATCTAACAGTGAGGCTAGAGCTCAAACTGCAGTTATTCTGATGTTAAATGCTGAGTTGGGGTATTTGTGAGTGTTGGACTGTCCTCTTTTAGGATGACCTGTCTGTCGGCCATCTGCCTGACCCAGGCCTGGATGATGTGGAAATTCATAAACTTCCAGCTAAAGAAGTGGAGAGAACAATCTCAAATCCAGGCGAGTAAGAAGAAAGCTGTCAGCCCGAAAAGCAGACCCAGCAAGAAGGACTCCAGAGGTGAGTCTCTCCTGAAAGACATTTTGCATGTAAATTATAATGATAAATTACAATAATCTTTCTAATTATATCTATTGTGTGCCAAATTAGGGGCCATTTACGCAACACGGTTTTTAACTTACAAAAAAAAAAAGTGTTATGCACTTAGGCTGTTCATTTGCACGACAACCGCGTTTTGGGGACATGAAAATGCAAAATCTGGAAAACCGGTTTCAGAGTACAAGGTTTTAAAAACGATACCATTATCATCTTGGTGTAAACTACAAAACTGCATTTTTGTGACAACTGTGACGTTTTACATGTTCAGTCTATAAGCGTGTGGCGCTTCTTTTCTAAGTGACATCACCATGCACTTGTCAATCGAATTATCTCAAGTTCGTTAAACGTACAGTATGTAACTTTTGGCCACCAGGGGTCACTCAATCAAAATAATAGCAAAAGACGTATTCTGATGACGTCGTGAAAGAGCGTGTGCTCATGGGAGTTGTTGTCGTTGTCGAGAGAGAGAGAGAGAGAGAGAGAGAGAGAGAGAGAGAGAGAGAGAGAGAGTGCGCGCGCGAACCAGCTATACGATGTTCATTGGGACACGCGCGATCTGTCATTCCCCAGCCATCTAGCATCTCCAGCAGATAACGTTCACTGACGAGGTAATGTGTTGTTATTTATATTATATCTCTATTCTTGTTACGTTTAGTTACGGCTATTAACTTTATGTAATGCCATTGTAATGAACACGCACGCTCTGTCGCTCCCCACATTCCTCACTCATTCTAACTTAGTGTTTTTAAAATCACGTCTCTTCGAACGGAGAGATATATGAATTATCAGGGCTATTAAATCAATATTCCATCTAGCTAGTATTAATAGATGTTAAAAAACACGGTCACCTTTCGTTAATAATTATAATTACGTTTATACTATGATATTGAAAAAGATGGTGAACTGCATATGAAGCTACTTTCTGCAGCTATATCTACAACAAATGTGAATTTACATTATACTGTACATGAGAGCTAGTCCGTCTGCGTTTTGCACATGCCATCATCGTTTCACAACATATAAGTTACGGATAGCAGCTAGATATAGTTAGCTGAATATGGGTGCTTACTTGTTTATTAGAATGCAAGCGAGATCGGCATCTCTCTGTAGTTCCAGTTTGTCACGAGCTCGTGGAAATGCAACTCCAATGTTAACGCGAGTCATGTCTTCTCCTGTCCAAAACCCTTCTCGGGTCATTTCTGTCACCCATGCGTTTCCGCTTCACGGCTCTGCCTCCAGCAGCAGAACGTGCAGGCAAAGCATAATCATGGTCCATTATTGATATCCAACTATTGATTCTTTATCGTCTTCTTTTATTTTAGTGACGTGCGTCCGCTGTTTACATTTGCGTTTGGCGGTTTTTCGCCGGGATCCGCACGAAGTTAGAGAAACTAGAGTCAAAGGTTATATGACGTCATAGACGGGCGACGAAACGGAAATAAAGACACGGCCCGTGTCTTCAAATTAAAATATAAATTTCTCCAGATTTGAAAGTTGGTGGGAACTTTTGGGATAATGTTAGTACACAACTAAAAGAAATATATAACATAGATACAGTTATTTTTGCTATTTTGAAAGCCGAAAAGTTCCATATTGTGCCTTTAAAAAAACTCATGCGAACAGTGATGGTAATAACGGCGTTATAAATAAACGGCGTTACTAACGGCGTTATTTTTTTCAGTAATGAGTAATCAAACTAATTACTGTTTCCTCCGTTACAACGCCGTTACCGTTACTGACAATAAAATATGCCGTTACTATAATTGAGCTCACTGAAGCGGTTTTCATCCGAGTAGGCTCTCTCTCCGCCATAGGAGCTGCAACGTTTTTTTTTCTCTGGTGGTGTTTATGAGGCGCCGGACTGGACTAAAGCGAGGCGAACGCCGCGGGCGCGCTTGATAGTGCGCGAGAGAAACCTTGTCCGAGAGAGCGCTTGATAGTGCGCGAAAGAGACCGTGTCCGAGAGAGCGCTTGATAGTGCGCGAAAGAGACCGTGTCCGAGAGAGCGCTTGATAGTGCGCGAAAGAGACCGTGTCCGAGAGAGCGCTTGATAGTGCGCGAAAGAGACCGTGTCCGAGAGAGCGCTTGATAGTGCGCGAAAGAGACCGTGTCCGAGAGAGCGCTTGATAGTGCGCGAAAGAGACCGTGTCCGAGAGAGCGCTTGATAGTGCGCGAAAGAGACCGTGTCCGAGAGAGCGCTTGATAGTGCGCGAAAGAGACCGTGTCCGAGAGAGCGCTTGATAGTGCGCGAAAGAGACCGTGTCCGAGAGCGCGCTTGATAGTGCGCGAAAGAGACCGTGTCCGAGAGCGCGCTTGATAGTGCGCGAGAGAGACCGGGTGTGTCTGAGCTTAATTGTTTATAAATAAAGTAGGCTACACATTTCAGCATTAGAATAATCTCTGTAGCATATTGGTCATCTGCAACGTTTTAATTTGTTTGCATGGTTATAAAGTAAAACAAGAATAACCTGCAGGGAACGCTCCCAGAAAACATCTTTGTTTGACCGGTTGTGAACACGTGCGGCAGACACGACTATAATTTGGCTTATAAATAACCTCTGATGATGACGTTCTGTGTAAGTTATAACAATAAAACCCAAAAATATAATATTTTAGTATTATTATTTATGTTGGTACATTGTTCAGTATTATATTGAGAGCACTTTTTGTTAAACTCTTTACTTTTAAGAAAAATTTACTTTAAGAAAAATACTTCAACAGGCTATAGCCTACAGTATGTCCTCCAGTTGTAAAGGTGTGTGAGTTTTATAATCTAAAAATTTATGTGTATGTATATTTTTTATTACTATTTATTTATTTTTGGTAAATTTCTCAAGAATCCTTAGTTAATCCTTTGTTGGCCAGTTGTGATGTTCTAAACCATCTATTGTGTTTTGTTGTTCCACTATAGTAATGATACCATTTTATTTTTTAAGTTAAAGGAGCATTTCACCCATTTCAACATGAATCTTTATTGAAAGTGGATCATATATGTAGTCGAAATGTAAAATAATTTTTGAATTTGTTGCCCTCTTGACCGAGAAAAGACAGAAAATAACCGAAGGGTGCATTTGTATGAAAGACTACAACACCCACAATGCACCACATTGCACAGCTCCGCAAGCCACACCCACTAATCCGGAACTGCGCGCACATCAAAGAAATCATTCTTTCGTCAACAAGGCTAACGTTAGCTGCCACCAGAGTTTGAAATTCATTTCACGCAAAATTTCTAGTAAGTGATAATGAAAGTAAAGAGACACACCGACCGGTCTCGTATCTCTCACAGAGGAGCGGAAGCATAAACGGCAGATCGAGAGAGGAACAGGCCTGATTTTATGTTGTGTGTGGACTTCAGTCTTCAATGAGGGGCTGTTGGCTTATACTTTCGTTGTGTATTTGTTCATTTTACTATTAAAATGTTTAAATGTTCGCCGATTCCAGCCTCCTTCTTCCCACAACAACAAACCCCGTTAACGTTAAGTTACATTGGCAAATTCATTAGTGAATTACTCCTCGTTTGTATTTCTTTCTGAATATGGTGTATTACTGCATGATACCTGGATTTTCAGTCAGGCGAAACTATGGTGGTTCACATCACAACACAAACGTCCCTTCGTTGAAATTCTCTGCAGCAGACTGTGTCCGTAGCGCACAGCGAGAGCACAGGCACAGCAGTCCGCCTCAGCTCGAGCCAGTCCCGGCTCCTCGACCGCGACAGGCAGCCGCCTCCTGTTCCTCCATCAGCCTCAGCTGCTCTTCACTATATTGCGGCTCGTAAAGATAGCCACGAACATCGGATTCGAGCAGCAGACTTTCAAAATCCTCTTCTTCCATATCATGTATAGTTTCTTCAGTCATTGTCATACTTCCTATCTCCACAGCGCTCGTTAGCTTAGCTTCCAAAAACAAGATGGCGGATATTGATTTCGGTTTCTGCAAGTGAAGTCCCACCCACTGATCTGTAATAGGCCTGTAGGGTGAGTGGGTCCCACACCCTTGAATAATAGTGAGCTAATGTTTGTAGTCTATACACTTTTCAATGAAATTTATCTTCCGTCCTATCGTGACGCAAAATGACGATATTTACGTCACGATAGGACGGAAGTAAAACACTTAAATCCTTTTTTCTCCCATCTCATAAAAAAAACAAGCAAAATTCCACCATCATTATAATATATGACTGGGTTTCTAACAATACAAACCTTAATGCAAATGGGTGAAGTGACCCTTTAATAGGTGTTTCTCACATTGTCCCACAGCAACATTAAAATAGTGTAGATTAGTGTACAATGTTTTATAATGATATTTTTTTACCTATTTACTTTAGTGTCCATTTCATTCATTTAACATATTTAATATTGGGTATCCAAGTTATTTCACATATTTAAAAAAAAAAATGTTTTATAAAGGAACGCAGTAGTTACTTTCCCAGGTAATTAGTTACTTTTGTAATAATGTAACTCAGTTACTAACTCAGTTACTTTTGTCAGAAGTAACTAGTAACTATAACTAATTACTTTTTTAAAGTAACTTGCCCAACACATGCATGCGAATAAAGCTGGTGAAAGTGTGTTTCCATCCAACGGCTTTAAAGCGAATAAAAACCTTTGCAAAATGACGTCACATTCTGTTTTGCGATCAAATTGGTATATCGAATTGATTTGAGACATTTTAAGGTGTTTCCATTCATTTTCGCACCGAATTGCACAACATTCAAGCTAACATTTGCGAACAAAGTTTTGCTGGACAAAATGGATCGCGCCGTAATAATGTTTCCATCAGCGTTTATCGCAAAAGCCGTATATCCATCAAGATAAAATCCTACGAGACCGAACGCATTTCATTTGAGTCGATATTCATGAAATTCAATCGAATTTTACTGTTTCCATAAGGCATTTTTAATTCCATATCAATTAATGTAGATAAAAACGTGTGGATGGAAACATAGCTATTGACGTCTGTAAAGAAACTTTTTATGGGAACAAAGGAACAAACTAAATAATGTCATATTACAATATTATTATTATTGTAAAAAGTTGTAATTATATATGAAGCGGGTCGCCCCTCTCAGTGTATTCCACCATGTTGAAGAATAAGCATCTGAACATCTAGATAAGTCACTAAAGATAAACGTTTAGGGAAGTTGTTACAGTTTCTCACGGGGGATACAGATGGCGGGGGTTTTTTTTAATGCGTTTTTTCCTATCACATATTTTAGTACTCATCATAAATCAGATATCAATCAAAGGCATAAACACTCAAAATTGAAATTTGTCAATGATTTTCAATGGAAACTGTACTTTAAAATCTCCCCCTAATGGGCGATCACGTTTACTGCACGATTTAAAAATCAAATATTTTTCTAATCTTGGCAAAACGTATCATTGGAATGAGTCAAGCTTCCATTTGGGCTCTGATTTGAGATATAAGTGATATTGTGATGGAAATTTAATAACTTGTGACACAGGATTTGTCACACGTTAAAAAAAGTCGTAATGTCACCTGGTGGCTGTTTTTGGTAAAGCTCCTAAACAAAATCTCATAGGAACATACATTTTTGTGATATCAACTTCAAATTTGGAGCACATCTTGGGTAGACATGTCTTTAATTTTTCATAGCAATTTTAGAGGTTTAATTTTTTTATTTTGACAAAATGCCACTACCAGGAAATGCTGCAGATCCAGAAATGCGCATTGGTGTTGAAATTCCTTAGTTTTTCTTCCTAACGCTGTTGTTTCTTGTTGGCAGGGGTTCAGTCAATGGAGTGATGAAACCAGACGACAAGACATCGCCTAGAGCAAGAAAAGCTAAAGCCTCGTAATAGGGACGAGACCGCAGGTGCCCGAAATGTGATGCTCTGTTTCCTCTCTGAACTTTAGGAAAGAAACGGATTGATAACTGCGAAACGATCCACAAACTAAGGAACTAAGTTGTACGGCATGGTTCAGGTGTAATCTTTCATTTTCAAAAAGAACTATAGATTTATAATCATTCATTATATCCATTTGCTCGTGACTTTTGGTAAGAGTGGGAGGTTTTCTGAATGGTTTGTGAAGGACATGAAGAGAGTTCAACTCCAGTATCTGCACTATGGGAATATCTCTGTCTGTCTGGCCCTGAGCTTTACACAGTTATTCGACATCATCTCTGTGCTTCTCATGAAACACACCGTGTGGATAGAAGCGTTTGAGAAGAGTCCCCGTAGTTAACCCTTGAGTCAGAAAGTCCAGTATAAGAGGCTGAGGTGGCGAAGGACTGGTCACCTGACACACATCAGTTTCATGTAGCTTTAAAATGACCTTCGCTGTGTAATTTTACATTTAAACACTGATTTTCGGCTCCCGTGTCAGTGTTTTGCTGAGTGTGAATGTCGTTTCAGGCGAATCTTTTTGTGATTGTTTGTAGTGACATCAGTTGAGTTAGAGCTGTTCGTGGACAGTTGTTGAGCTGGTTGGATGACAGCGCCCCCTGCAGGCGTGGATGATTTATTTCTTTGGTTAAATGCCTTTTTTTTCTTTTTTGCATTTTGCCCCAAGAAGGGTGTCACATGCTAACCCAGGACTATTAAAGAGCGTAAGCTTGGTTTCTTGGTGCCTATCATTGCTATCATATACGGTAATCGATATAATCCATAATTCTTGCCTAATGATATCCCTCCTAGTTTCAGTTGTTTTGCCACACTAAAGCCTTGCTCTCACTACAGGAGTTTTAGGCCGATCCGATTTACCTCTCCGACAATCTGAGAGAAAATCTTGTCCGTGATATCGGCCCGAATTATCTGGTAATGTGAGGCGATTACAGATCAAGTCTAAAACCTCCCGATCAGGGGTGTGTTTCCCGAACAACGCCGTAACTCGCTGCTTCACTACCATAGAAGAAATCAACTCCCGAGTCACGACCGTTTCCCCAAACCGTATTGTCGCAAATTGGTCGTTCAACCATGTTGGTTAATGATGTCACGCAGGTGATGTAGTAATAACTACTTTTAATTAGGGCTGCATGATAAATGGAAAAGTTATCGTCATCGCGATAATAGTATATGCGATATCCGTATCGCAGAGAGGTGCGATAAATTACTTTATTTTCAGACATCCCAAGTCTGAAAGTAAATTTTGCAAAACGAATTTGCACGGGCAAAAAAACACGATATGTGAACATAAGTGACGGTGTCACTAAGTTGTGCGGAAAAATTGAAACGCATCTGAAACGCAGCCTCAGGGAGCTAGGCTATATGAAGACTTCAAAAAGTGTAAGCCCACATCTACCAAAACTGCTAACGAAATGTCAAGTAGCAATTACAGTCTCACAGACAACCATTAATCAAAGTTTTGCAAGTGTAACTCCTTCTGAAAAAAACTGAGATATAAAATTTATTTTATTACTATTTTTTTATACCGCAAGACATATCATTATCGCAATACTCAACAACAATATATTGCATATTTTCCCAGTATCGTGCAGCCCTACTTTTAATGAATCTATTTGAGATCTAATTAATGATAGAATTTTTGCTGTAAATTACGGACACAGCATCTGAGGACTATTTCTCATTTTTCTCAGTTGTTTTGCTTTATTTCCAGATTCAATCATAGGCTCGTTCTTGCGTACTAGAGCACGTTCACACATGCACACTCTTCAATAACGACGCTTTAAATCTCTTGACAAACTAAAAGACGTAAATGACATTTGTATGTATTCTAAATAAAAGATATAGATCGTACTGAATGTCAGCTGCTTATATAGCTTATTTGCTTATTTATTCTCAAGATCAGGATTTATTAAGTCCACATGTCATGTAAACAAGAAACTGTTTTAACCAAAGATCGAGAGTGTCATTAACACAATCACACACCTTTGCGATGCTGTTTGCGAATGTTCGTTAGAACGATGTTTTCGGGAAACACGGACTCGTTGAACAACGATAACGACGGACAGTTGTGATCACAGTTGGCTAACGGTGTTTTTGGGAAACACTCCCTGATCGAGGACACATCGGGCCAAGACGATTCTATCAAACATGTTTGATATTTAGGATTTTAAATCGAGATGATTACGACTATGATTACATCAGTTCTTTCACAGCAGCCAATGAGAGAAGTGAATGCGAGCACTTCTGAAATCGTTGCGCGACACAAGCTGCCGTATGGGCGTGTGGAAGGAAACGTGACATAACCTGTTGAGGTGTCAATGATGTTTACATCCGCTTCCCGCGAGTCACGTGAGGTGCTAAATCTGGCATGATGATCTTAATAATATCATGTAGTGTGTGATGCACTACTATTGTCAAATCTTGTAGTGTGTGTGTGTTTGAGATTTGAGAGAAAACAATCTGATGCAACCAGATTTCACAGTCGGTTAGTGTTTTAAAACTCCTGTAGTCTGAGCCTGACTTTTAAATGTGAGAGGCCACAAACATGACGATAAGAAATCATTGATGTAACGCCTTGTTCCTCTAGTGTGAGTAGTGCCGTCATGTGACCAGGGAAAGGGGTGTTTAGATCGAGCTGGAGGTGAGTCTTTTGTCAGCTCGCTTTCTGATTGGGTTTCGTTTCTCGTGATAAGTCTTCTGTCAGTTAACAAACAACATGTTGAAGTCAGAATTGCGAGATATAAACATGCAATTCTAAGGGAAAAAGTAATTTTCCTTAGAATTGGACTTTATAACTCCAAATTGAGTTTAGATCTCGCAATTGTGACTTTATTTCATGCAATTCTGAGTTTATATCTCACAATTGAGTTTAGATCTCGCAATTCTGACTTTATAACACACAATTGAGTTTATATCTCGCAATTCTGATTTTATAATTCGCAGTTGAGTTTATATCTCGTAATTCTGACTTTATAACTCGCAATTGTGAGTTTATATCTTGCAATTCTGACTTAATAATACGCAATTGAGTTTAGATATCGCAATTCTAACTTTATAACTCGCAATTGAGTTTAGATCTCGCAATTCTGACTTTTATAAAGTTTAGATCTCGTAATTCTGACTTTATAACTCGCAATTGAGTTTAGATCTCGCAATTCTGACTTTATAACACGCAATTGAGTTTAGATCTCGTAATTCTGACTTTATAACACCAATTGAGTTTATATCTCGCAATTCTAACTTTATAACTCGCAATTGAGTTTAGATCTCGTAATTCTGACTTTATAACTCGCAATTGAGTTTAGATCTCGTAATTCTGACTTTATAACTCGCAATTAGTTTAGATCTCGTAATTCTGACTTTATAACTCGCAATTGAGTTTAGATCTCGTAATTCTGACTTTATAACTCGCAATTGAGTTTAGATCTCGCAATTCTGACTTTATAACACACAATTGAGTTTAGATCTCGCAATTCTGACTTTATAAACACAATTGAGTTTAGATCTCGCAATTCTGACTTTATAACACACAATTGAGTTTAGATCTCGCAATTCTGACTTTATAACACACAATTGAGTTTAGATATCGCAATTCTGACTTTATAACTCGCACTTGTGAGTTTAGATCTCGCAATTCTGACTTTATAACACACAATTGAGTTTAGATCTCGCAATTCTGACTTTATAACACACAATTGAGTTTAGATCTCGCAATTCTGACTTTATAACACACAATTGAGTTTAGATCTCGCAATTCTGACTTTATAACACACAATTGAGTTTAGATCTCGCAATTCTGACTTTATAACACACAATTGAGTTTAGATCTCGCAATTCTGACTTTATAACACACCAATTGAGTTTAGATATCGCAATTCTGACTTTATAACTCGCACTTGTGAGTTTAGATCTCGCAATTCTGACTTTATAACACACAATTGAGTTTAGATCTCGCAATTCTGACTTTATAACACACAATTGAGTTTAGATCTCGTAATTCTGACTTTATAACTCGCAATTAAGTTTAGATCTCGTAATTCTGACTTTATAACTCGCAATTGAGTTTAGATCTCGTAATTCTGACTTTATAACTCGCAATTAGTTTAGATCTCGTAATTCTGACTTTATAACTCGCAATTGAGTTTAGATCTCGTCAATTCTGACTTTATAAACTCGCAATTGAGTTTAGATCTCGCAATTCTGACTTTATAACACACAATTGAGTTTAGATCTCGCAATTCTGACTTTATAACACACAATTGAGTTTAGATCTCGCAATTCTGACTTTATAACACACAATTGAGTTTAGATCTCGCAATTCTGACTTTATAACACACAATTGAGTTTAGATATCGCAATTCTGACTTTATAACTCGCACTTGTGAGTTTAGATCTCGCAATTCTGACTTTATAACACACAATTGAGTTTAGATCTCGCAATTCTGACTTTATAACACACAATTGAGTTTAGATCTCGCAATTCTGACTTTATAACTCGCACTTGTGAGTTTAGATCTCGCAATTCTGACTATATAACACACAATTGAGTTTAGATCTCGCAATTCTGACTTTATAACACAAAATTGAGTTCATCGTAATTCTGACTTTATAACTGGCAATTGAGTTTAGATCTCGTAATTCTGACTATATAACACACAATTGAGTTTATCGTAATTCTGACTTTATATCACACAATTGTGAGTTTATATCACGCAATTGTGAGAAATAAAATCAGAATTTCGAGATGTAAACTCGCAATTGTAAGACAAAACATCGCAATTATCTTTAAAAATGTTTTTGTCTGTAACCAAGCTTCCATGCTTAACACGCCTCACAGGAAAATCTGATAAGATAATCTGTAGAACATCAGGATAATCGGGACTTTCCCTAGGATTGTGGGAAGGAGAGAAACCGGTCCAAAGTCGCTTGATGTGTGGCTGGCTTAAAGACTTTAATATGTCGGTATAAGTGTGGATTTTATCTTTAACGCAATGAAAGCCAGTCTTGTGGGAAAGCTTTCAAATTATTACAAATGTGGAAGATATATGTAGTGTTTCTGTGAGTTACACAAAGCGTATGAAGCCCCAGAAGCCCTGTTCTTATACGAGGAGACTCTTTCCAACACTGTGGCCTTTCCCTTCAGTGTGAGTGTGTGTGTTGTGTGTCTTGCGTCACCTCTAACCCGTGAGATCAGCGCGGATGTTTCCGTGAAGTTCATATCAAACCACACGATTCTCCAAGTGTCCTTAAGCGAACGAGTAGGAGTTGCGATCTTTCTCTGTTTAAGCACTGTTGAGTTCTCTTTGTGTCTTTTTCATGTGTTTATTAGTGTAATGAGAGGTTTTGATCATCTTTATCCGTGTTGAAATGCAGTGAACGTGTGCATGTTGCGATCTGTGTGAGAGCGTTTAATGCCTATAGCAGAAATAAAACCATAGGCCTGGAATCAAAAGTGCTGTTCTGTTAAACTTGTTTTTTTATAATCACGCATGTAAGCAAGACACAAGCTGCCAGTTCACTTCATTCATTGTGTGAACCCTGCCTTCACACACAGACTATATTATCACACTATACACTATATTAGTTGCCAAATTGATTATAAGGGACCTTCTCCAATGATTGTGTCGTTTCACGTTAGAATTCGTGCTTGGTTTGGCTTTAGTTCAGTGCATTTTTGAGACCAGACTCAAAGGAGACAGTTTCTTGAGCAAAGATTAGAAATGTTCACAGTGACCTTGGTAATGCTCAGAGGTCATCCTCAATTCAGGGTTTTAAACTGCGATCTGTAATTGTCAGTGATGTTTTGAAATAACACTCCTGTATGGATACGCCTCACACGTGTGTAAAGCTTTGTTTGTAACGCACACCTGATTCCTGAAATTCAAGTTGGTGCTGGTTCTTGTCTTACACATTTTGTGTCAGGAGGTTTGATAAAATAATAAAATCTCCCATGATTACACAAGGGTTTTGCTTTTGTCCTCCAACTAAACCCCACATTCAAACTTTTGTTCTGCCTTGTGTGGATCAGGATTTTTCAGAGGAAACTTTTTATTTTATTTAGTTTACAATGTTTGTTTTTTTTTGCTGACTGATGCTTGGCAAACTAAAGACAAACAGAAAATTATTAAATAAAGTCATTCACTACTGAATAATTGTCAGATTTGTAAACTATTTTTATAGCGTTGAAATGTTGAGAGATTTTATTTAGAGCATATAAATATTTTACTGCTTTATGGGTTTATTATTTTTATACTGTGTGGGAGAAGCTTTCTACCATTTCAGTGGGACTGCAAAATCATAAACACTTCTAGTGACTATAGATATTGTGAAAAGATTTATACATTACTGCCGCATATTTGTCACTGTTGTTAATTTGGGGAATAAAAGGTTATTAAGAGTCTATGATAAGTCTTCATTTTGTTTTGTGTTTGAGTAATGGGATTCTGGTGGATAAACACTGAACATAAACATCACACCCTCTCATTGTTCTGTCACTAATGGAGAACTGCTGTTTTTGATGTGACTTCATTGTTTTCATTTTGTGTATATAAATGGACAAAAAATCAAATTCACAAAATACATTTTTACAATATTTGCAGTGATCATTCATCACCAAAATTAATATTCTGATATCTGTCAAATTAATATTCACCAAAGCCTTCTGAAATATCAGATACACAGAAGCTAAATTATTTTCCACCATGCTTTACATTTACGCTGTTACTTTTCTAATGCCTGCCTGTATGTTGAGATATATAGTTTTTTTTATACATATAAAATGTTATTAATATATATATATATATATATATATATAAATGTATTTATGCAAGTCTGTGTGATGCTTTTTGTATGTTTGTTCTTTGATTAAACCTTTTGCTTAACCCTTGTTTTGATCATTTTGACCCCATGTATTTCTCGAGTGGTTATTAAAAATACAGCTTTAAATCTCTATGGGCCAGTTGTTCAAAGGTAAGCTGATCGGATTTTGGTTATCGGATTGGATCAAATCTTGAAAATGGGTTGTTCAAAAGGGAAAGGAGGAATCTGAAATCAGATTAGATCAGGGAATCCAATCCTAGTTTTAATCTGGATCAAACCTTCAGTTTGTGTTGTTCAAAACTTGTCAGTGGGATTTGGATAACTTTGATCCAAAAAAACAGGATTATCCTGATCCCAACAGGGGGTAGGATTTCAAGGTGGATTTCAGGAAGAAAATGTAGTAAAACTTTCAAATTGGTCAAATAATACATTTGTATCATTTAGTGTATATACTTTTATTTATATTTTGCACTTGACTTGTGTAACCGTTGTAACAGTGATAAAGTAGACATAGGCTAACAATTAAGCTATTCAGTATAGTAAAGTAAAAATAAAATAAAAATGAAAATAATCCCCCAAACAGATTTCAATAACAAACAAAAATAATATATTCATTTTTCGGTCATTCATCACAGTATATTAACGTTTTCAAAATGTCCACAATGTATTTGTTAATGTATGTTTGTTGTGGTTCAGATGTGGGTCATAAAATAAATTATGATTAGAAGTGGATGTTTATGTTATTTTTGTGTTTTGTCTCAAAATAAGAAACACTTACAGTGACCCCATGTTGGCTCTTCTACCTGTTCTTTACATAGCCGGTAGCCCACATTGTGATATGTTGTCCCATTTAGAGCACTGGTAATCCGGATTTGGTAATCTTGAAAACTGTGTATCTGGATCAGGGTGATCCAGTCCAATGTTGCTTTGAAAAACCGGCATAAAAGTAAGACGGATTACCTGATCCTGGATAGGAAAAAATGGGATTTCCAAATCCGGATCATTTGATCCAGATTAAATGTTTTGAACAACTGGCCGTATGACATGAAGTTATGAAAAAGTCAGCAGAATACAACGGAATATAAAGTACTATTTTGTTTACATTTTTTCTTTAATACTACACAGAAATTGATTGATTGTCATTTTAATTAGTGATGTAGATAGGCTTTATATCCAACACATGAGGAACATAAACCCTGATCTTTAACTGTTATAACCATAGGTTATAACAACACACGTCCAGTTTCTTTTCAAATGACTGAATGATAGTTAAGTTTTACTCAGTCCTAATGTCCTTATTTTTAGATATCTTATTAGACATGTTACAACAATAACATGACAATCTTGATCCCATATTTATTTATTTTAGCTCAAGAATTGTGACGCACAATTTCTAGACCGGATGTGACGCTAGGATTGGACGACCAGCATTTTGTGATTGATCTTGACAGCACGAAGAAAAGTAACTTGTACCATGTGACATCCATTAATACATTATGAATACTGACACTGAGAAAAGTTAACAGATACTAAATTGGTAATCCACAATATATGGGACAAGGATAATTATTATTTTTGGATGCATTGTACTTGACCAATCACAGACATCTCTCGGGCCGGTAACTCCGCCCACTTGCGTTCTTCCCACACGCGTGACGTCATCGCTCGGTCCCGTTGGCGTCCCGAGCTGTCAGTGGCAGTGCTCAGATCCTCATCATGGCAGGGATGGAGGTCGCACCGCTGAGACCGTGGGATGATTTTTGCCCTGGCCTTGACCGATTCTCCAAACCCGATGTGAAAGATTTAAGCAAATGGAACAACAGAGTCATCAGCAACCTGCTTTATTTCCAGACGAATTACTTTGCTGTCGCCATCGTCGTAATTCTGATAGTCGGGTAAGTAAACATATTAATTATGTATATATGCATCATTTAATCTGTGTATAAGTTACATAATTTCATAAGCTTGCACAAATGGCGCAGCCAGCTCGGCTAGAGCAAGAGATCCTCCATTTAATGCACCATTATTCAATTCAGAGCGTCAAAGATAGGTTTTAAAATAGTAAATCAGAAAAACTCCGTATTGTTATCAACAAGACGTGTGAAATATGTCTTGTTCGTGTGGGGAATGTGTTTGACACGGACCCACCCCGTGTGTGTGTGTGTGTGTGTGTGTGTGTGTGTGTGTGTGTATGTGTAGTCCTCATGTTGGCCTTTTGTTCCCCAGCTATTGGAATCGGTGAGTCACTTTCTGTGTGGCTGAAGAAAAGGCTTAAATAATATTATAGACAAGGAACAGACTTTAGATGTATTCAATGAAGGCACATTAGTAATAATTACTAGATAGGCCTGTATGGTAGACTACAGTGGATTTGGTTAAGAGATAGTTTTATTTATTGATAGAACTCAATTATTTTTTTTAAGTTGTCTTTTGGCTTGCTTAGTTGAACAATTCAACAATATTATTGATCTGTCTGCATTGACACCATTTTATGAGAACTGAACTGAGCTGGACGATGACATCACCGTTTTCTCCAGAGCCAACTAAATTAAAGTAACACTAAGTAGTTTTTCAACCTTCATAATATATTTCCAAGACCCTTGTTATGGTACATCGACTTAAAATAAGTTAAATGACACGTCCGCCATAGCCTGAGGGGGTCTGTGTCGCTTTTACTGGCACTATGTAACTTCGGGTTTCAGGAACCCGTGCACAAAAAGAACTACAAAATTCGACTGCTTTACGTCAAGCACTACAATAGTCATTATTTCGTTTTTCTTCGTTTCTGATGTTGCAATACATCATCCTTTCATGAAATCATGTAACGTACTCTACCTTGTCTGTGGACATCGTTCATTCTAAAGCCGGTGCTGGGTAAACAGCGAGCGTGCGTGCGACGGTAGGCTAAATTATTCACGACAGCGGCAATGGACAATTTCATTTACAACCAGTAGGGCGACCGAAGAGGAAAAGCTACTTGGTGTTACTTTAATGCATTTTTTTACAACAACAATGAACCATCACTGAACTTACTGTAGCTGGACTATAACACTATTTTCTTCTAGATCTGCTGTACAGCAGAAACAAAATTTGTTGCATTATTTTCCTTTTATCACTGTAAAGCTGCTTTGAAACAATCTGTATTGTAAAAAGCGCTATATAGCCTAATTAAAGGTGACTTGACTTAAAAACAATTACATTTTGTTATATGAATATCTGCGTAATAATTAAAACTTCAATCCATTTATTAACAAAACTAGTAAGAGGTTTAATATGTGGTTAGAAAGGGATCTGTAGGTTCAGTAGCGGGTACTACACTAGCAAAATGCTCCTCTGCTTCAGGAACAAATCCAGACGCTTCTGGACAAACATCAGTGGAAGTGATGTCGCCAGACCAACGAGACTGTGGTCTAAACCGCCACTATTTACTCATTCCCAAAAAAAGGACGATGGCTTGCGTCCCATTCTGGATCTATGACCCTTAAATCGTGCTTTGGGCGAAACGCTCGTTCAAGACGATCACTGTAAAACAGATCCTCGCGCACATTCAGCCCGGGGACTGGTTTATAGAGATGGATTTTAAAGACGTGCACTTTCACCTTCATAGCTCCTCATCACAGGCTCAATGGGGTCCCTGATCTGGTCAAAGGTCTGCGGTTTGGGATTAGATAGGGCCCTATCTCGCACCCAGCGCAATTGACTTTGTACATCGACGCATTCCTATTTTGCAACCGACGCACAGCGGACTTTTCCCTCCACAGACGCACGTCCGTAAATTAGGGAATGAACTTGCTCTCCCGGGGGCGCTTCAGGAAAAGAGGAGGTGTGTTCTGGCGCAAAAGTTCCCTGGTGCTATTTTGCAGTTTCAGAACACTATCACGCCACAGACCAGGAAAAACCCAGTCTAAAGTCAGTGGCGCGTTATTCTGATGCTATTTTAAGGGCGCATGCTTGACCATAATGTATAAACGCTCATACACTTTGCTTCTCTCATTTACAGACGAGCAGTTCCCATTTTTGCAAATCATACATAATTACAAGGAAAAATATTACCACACAAGGGAACTCATTGTGGTGTCCATGAAGATAGGCATAAATCTAGCTTACACATTTACCCAAATTATTATACGACGGTTTAACCGAAGCTAATTTGGCTGTGTTTCTCGCATCGTCATACAATGTCACTTCTCTGTGTTTGACGGCCCTGATGAGCGCCGGTCTCCTCGGCTGTGAACCGCTCCTGGAGTGCGTCTGGCAAATCCGTCATCATAATAGCAATCCGCCATGGAACAAGCGCGCCTGCTCTTTAAGGGAATGTGAGATGACGCTCTGATTGTTTTTTTTCACGTTACGCCCAAACCACACCTATGAGTAATGTAGCGACTTCAGACCAACCCATTTTAGATTTGCGCCGAGATCCGCCCACAAAGTTACTTGCGTTTTGCGTTTGATTCTTGTGTTTCAGATCGTTAAAATAGGGCCCTTAGTCTGTCAGGGAACAAGGCCTACAGAGCGAGCTTCAGCCATCTCAGTCCATCACATTCCTGGGAATAAGTTTAGACTTTCGATCCGTGGTCGCCATAGACAGTAAAAGAAATGGACAGAGCGACCCCATAGACTTCAACGGAGGAAAGTGAAGTCAATTAGAAGCACTCACTTCCTGATTGCCAAGCGCACTGCGCATGCTCAAACTGAGCTTGATGACGTAGATGTGACGTGAGCAACCTGACTGACAGTTGTACGTCTTCTAGTAGCGGTGCCAAGAGGAATCTGAATCATTCCCTTGCGAATCTCACAGAGCCGGAGATCGTGAGTATTAGCTGTTCATGAGCTCGCAGCAGGAGCAACTTTATGACTCTCTATGGGCTTCTCCCTCGACTTTATGCCTCCACGTTTATGCCTCCAATTGTGCGCAAGCTTCTACTTCTGTCTATACGGTAATTTCTCTGTTGTGCGACAGAGAATCGCGTGTTATGACGCAATCGTTAGCCTATTTTTACAAAAACTGTTTCTAAGGGGCCACAACGTAAGATACAAGGTAATGGAGCCTTTTATACATTGTCGTGTTTCTTTAGAAATAAATAATGGACAAATGGAGTCTTTAAACGCCTCAGATGTAAAGTTATTTGCTGTCAAAGTGACGCCAAAATGAATGGGAGTCAATGGAATGCTAACAGCAGGTGAAGGCTTGTTAGCCAATGGCGGCCCCCGGGGAGACTTCAGTTTCCGGCTGGTGGATTACCCCCTCGGTGGTCCCGCGGCTGTCACCGGCACCAGTTCAAACCGGTTTCAATGCTCTGGCTGCATTTCGGGTGGGTTAGAACAAGCCATGCCTCTGAAGTCTTTCCAGAGACTGATGGGACTGATGGCAGCTGCAGCCTCGGGACTTCAGCGTGGAGAGCGCGAGCGCATGCCGTGACACCCTGTGTAGGAGCCATGTAATGGGAAAGTCATGTGACCAAATGTGATAATGGGAGTGTCATTAATTGAATGGGGTTAAAACACCTGTTGTGTGTGTGTGTTCATCTGGAAGAATGTGGGTGAGTGCTTGAGCACATATTTTGTTGACCGTGCAAACCTGTACAAAATAAAACAACATGCAAGCTTCAAGGATAAACGTGTCACAGAAGTTATTCCTCCACTCAGCTCCTTAGCGGTTTTTGGATTGTTTTTATGTGCCGCTACAGCCTGGTTCGACAGGACCATGTACGATCAGGATCAGTATGGGCAGGGTGTCAGATCTGCTTCTGTGTCTTGCGCTCTCAGGACTTTTATTTTGAAGTTTCTCTGTGCCTAGTTTCTGTATTCTCTCCTGTTTTCTGTGGCCAGGTTGTAGTTTTTTTCCATTTTTATTAGTCAGTTTCCCTTTGTTGAGCTTGTTTACCCCTCTGTTTAAATAGCCCTTGTATTCTCTGGTTCTCTGTCCAGTCGTTGTCATGCAGGTGTCTAGTGTTTTCTTTGTTTTTATCGGGGTTGTTTCTGATTTATGTTATGATTGTTTATTTCCATTAAAATCTCCCTGCATTTGGATCCTTCATCTCTGCCTGCCGTCTTTGATTCCCCCGTCCCGTGACAGAGGGTGGTCAGACTGAAAGTGAGCATAACAGATGCATCGCTGAGCGGCCCTGTGTGATGGCAGACCGGCTTTTGGGGTTTGGTCGGATGCCCAGAGTCAGTGGCATATAAACCACCTGGAAATGAAGGCTGTTCATTTAGCCTTAGAGGAATTTCTGCTGTTTGTGGGAGCATTTGAACGGACAACAACAGCCAGTGTTGGGCAAACTACTTTGAAAATGTAGTGAGCAAAGCTAGCAGTTACTCTATATTAAATGAAGCTTCACTACACTGAAGCTACAACCCTGGGAAATGTAGCAAGCTAAGCTACACGAACATGGCAAAAGTAGTTCACTGCATCTAAGCTATTTTTTAAAATGACATTTTTATATTGAACCAACTTCATTCCGAGTCAATGCTATCTCAGTGATCAATAAAACTGTCAAACAGATAGGCAAGCATGATTGCTCAGTTCAGTTGTTTATTCAACAACTGTTCCAAACCAATTTGGCAACAAAAAGAAACAAACAAAAAACGTAATCCACATAATAACAAGCGGTGTCGAGAGTGTGTGTGTACTCATCTGTATGTGTACGTATGCATATGATGTCTTCGAAGTTGAGAGCAGCTTTTTTTTGGATTGCACAATAAGCACCTAAAGAGTATCATGTACTTCTCGAGGTACGGCCACGGCGACTCCCCCTCGGGATCAATTCCTCTCTGTCCTCACCCTCTGCCATCTTTCCATCAAGTACATTTCTTGCGTATCAGCCCAAGTAGAGTATGTGATGTCACCTTGCGGAGCAGAAGGTGGCGGTAATGCACCAAAAAGCTGGTTGCCAACCGCCGTAAAACACAAAGAAGTCGTCGTCACCGGCAGGTCCGTGTAGGGCGGTGGGTGGTCTCACTTAATGCTCCAGGATCAGTGATCCTTAGCAGTTCTATTAGCATCCGATTTCAGCTTGTGCTTCAGTGAATGAATGGAGGATGGAGCAGGCTTCACTCAATAATTACACTTAAATTTATTTTAAGAGTGCTGGCCTAATAAGTAGAATTCATATATAGAAAAAAGAGGCCGCACTTTGCATAGACAGTTTTGCACAGACGCGTTTCGGCGTGTGCCTTCTTCAGTGTGCAAAGAATCATACTTTACCCAATCTTATATACCCACACCAGTTGACACCCATAATCACATCAACCAATAATTTTAAAATGATACACATGTTACCAATGTTTCAATGAGTCCATTAATGAAAGACAAAGACACATATTTTGATACAGCATAATACTCGTAATATGTTTACAGGAAACAGCTTAAAGACAGGTCCTCATTCATTCCATTGGGGATACATGTGTTTAAATTAAAAATGTACCAAGCCTCCCTTTGAAAGAGGCGGTTCTCACGGTCTCCCCCTCTTGAAAGCCGACCGACACACTCCAGACCCATAAATTTGAGCATATTTGCATTATGTCCCTCAGAGTTAAAATGTCTTGCGACCGATGATTTCTCATCATTCTTTCTAATAGCACACTTATGCTCAAAAATTCGGGTCTTCAGTTGTCGCTTCGTTTTACCCACATAAAAGAGCCCACAGGGACACGTCAGTAAATAAACAATAAAGGTGGAAAGACATGTGATTCTGCCCTTAACTTTATAAGTTCTGCCTGTTTTTGGATGTGTCAACATATTGTCTGTCAGCATGATATTACATGCCGCACAGTTCAAGCTCTTAAAATTACCGTGAGGAATTTTGAAGGGGAAAGACGAACTTTTGTGCTTCAGAAAATGTAGCTTCAGCTTGTTGCCGAAGCAGGGGTCGACCTCTTCGCCACTGAGTATGATACTCGCTAATTCACAATATTACTGGGTTTGTTTTGTATTTTTAATCAAATAAATGCAGCCTTGGTGAGCAGAAGAGACTTCTTTTAAAAACATTAAAAATCTTCCCGACCCCAAACTTTTGAACGGTAGTGTATAAATGGTCATTTAAATATCTGAAAAGCTAAAATAAATGGTGATCGGTCTCATCATCTAAAACCCTTTCTGCTCAGGCAAGACTGCTGTGAGCTGTTAAACACTGTGTGTGCAGACACTAATGGCCACATCAGAAGCGCTTCAGTGCCACCTGACTGTAAATGTGCAGTGAACATGTGGCACATTCATATGTAACCAACAAAAATTTTAAATGTGCATTATTTGTCACCTACCCTACATCTGTTTGGGGTCTAAGCTGTTACTATTTATTATTTAACAGCCACATTTCTTACTTTGTGTTAAAACAGAGGGTTAACGGCCCTTTCACACAGGAACTATAACTACAGCTTTAACCAACACCTTATGCTGCAGTTTTGACGTCTGTCGCTTTAAATACAAATGGTTCTTAAAGTGTTTCAAATTAGATCGTTCCTCTGTGTTGTTATTGGTATGGCTTGGGTGTAGCTTTCACTATTCTCATAGAAATATAATGATTATTAAAACTTTATAGTTATACACACTATCCTACTCTTACGGTACAAAAATATATGGGAATATTCTGCTAATTATAATTGTATATATTACATAATACATTTCCATATATGGGAAACTAGTGCTTATATTTTTCAATCTACTGCAATGTATGCATTGACCATGTATGATTATATATATACACTCACCGGCCACTTTATTAGGTACCCCATGCTAGTAACGGGTTGGACCCCCTTTTGCCTTCAGAACTGCCTCAATTCTTCGTGGCATAGATTCAACAAGGTGCTGGAAGCATTCCTCAGGGAGTTTGGTCCATATTGACATGATGGCATCACACAGTTGCCGCAGATTTGTCGGCTGCACATCCATGATGCGAATCTCCCGTTCCACCACATCCCAAAGATGCTCTATTGGATTGAGATCTGGTGACTGTGGAGGCCATTTGAGTACAGCGAACTCATTGTCATGTTCAAGAAACCAGTCTGAGATGATTCCAGCTTTATGACATGGCGCATTATCCTGCTGAAAGTAGCCATCAGAAGTTGGGTACATTGTGGTCATAAAGGGATGGACATGGTCAGCAACAATACTCAGGTAGGCTGTGGCGTTGCAACGATGCTCAATTGGTACCAAGGGGCCCAAAGAGTGCCAAGAAAATATTCCCCACACCATGACAGCACCACCACCAGCCTGAACCGTTGATACAAGGCAGGATGGATCCATGCTTTCATGTTGTAGACGCCAAATTCTGACCCTACCATCCGAATGTCGCAGCAGAAATCGAGACTCATCAGACCAGGCAACGTTTTTCCAATCTTCTATTGTCCAATTTCGATGAGCTTGTGCAAATTGTAGCCTCAGTTTCTTGTTCTTAGCTGAAAGGAGTGGCACCCGGTGTGGTCTTCTGCTGCTGTAGCCCATCTGCCTCAAAGTTCGACGTACTGTGCGTTCAGAGATGCTCTTCTGCCCACCTTGGTTGTAACGGGTGGTTATTTGAGTCACTGTTGCCCTTCTATCAGCTCGAACCAGTCTGGCCATTCTCCTCTGACCTCTGGCATCAACAAGGCATTTCCGCCCACAGAACTGCCGCTCACTGGATGTTTTTTCTTTTTCGGACCATTCTCTGTAAACCCTAGAGATGGTTGTGCGTGAAAATCCCAGTAGATTAGCAGTTTCTGAAATACTCAGACCAGCCCTTCTGGCACCAACAATCATGCCACGTTCAAAGTCACTCAAATCACCTTTCTTCCCCATACTGATGCTCGGTTTGAACTGCAGGAGATTGTCTTGACCATGTCTACATGCCTAAATGCACTGAGTTGCCGCCATGTGATTGGCTGCTTAGAAATTAAGTGTTAACGAGCAGTTGGACAGGTGTACCTAATAAAGTGGCCGGTGAGTGTATATATATATATATATATATATATATATATATATATATATATATATATATATATATATATATATATATATATATATATATATAATATTTATAAATGAAGACAAAAATAGCATTACATGTAATATTCACAAAGTTTTATCCTTTATTGTGTACATAATTGCATATACATGTTCCCGTATAAATGTAAATGTATGTTCACACACATACATATACACACAAATTCATGGAGTGAGTTACAACAGATTTATTTCCCAGCCTGCTTTGCTTTTGACTGTTAAAGAAGAGCAAATGTTAAAGTTAAGCCGCAAAAAAAAACGTAAATTATTGTAATATATTACTCTGTATATTTTTAAATATACTGTTAAACCGTTCAATATATTGATTATTCATATATAGGGAAATATATTTTCTTTTCATAATGGTAACGTGTTGTCGGTCCACAACAAATGTGAATTCCTCAGTCAGTCTCTCGTTGTCAGTACTTGCTGATTAATATACATGAGGCACATGATTGGCCCAATGAGATTTCAGGATGGATGAGGCTAGAAAACAAGCGGTCAGCAAAATGTAGAAGAAAATGACATACAGCACCTTTAACACAATGAATAATTGCATTAATATTAATGAATTGATGTCATAGCTGTGCATTAAATGACGTGTGTGTATTTTCCAGCTTCCTGAACCCGTTGGGCATGTTTCTCGGTGGGGCAGTCGTGGCTCTGGTCTTCACAGGCTCGGTGTGGGCCGGAGAGAATAAAGCCGTGATCAAGAACTTCAAGAAGAAGAATCCCGCCCTGTTTGTCGTGGGTGTGATGGGGATCAGCTACTTCCTGTTGTCCCTGTGTGGAGGAGTGATGGTGTTTCTCTTCGGCATCACATTCCCAATGCTCTGTGAGTACTAGCATTAGATCTCCTGAATTTGCACTGCCTTATTACTAGTGCACTATCATGTCATTTCTCTTATCAGTCATTCCAGAAAAATGCAAAAAAAAAAATTGTGATTGTTGCGGGCAAAAATCCTTGATTATGCAGCACGTTTTCTTAAACAAATGCGGTACAAAATGGCAAATAAAACATGACAGAAACTGTATTTCGCTACGCTACTTGTTTTGGAACATCAACGAACACCACTAACCACTCGGTGAGTTGCACAGTTTTGAAAACGAACGTAAAGGGTTGTTTTAAGCACATGTTTGTGCATGCCCATAGACAGCCACTCTGAAGCGCTCAGAGGCGATTCTAAAAGAGTCAAAAAGTCGAGACAGGACCCATCGTCAACATTTCTGTGTCCACCACTCTAGTTCATCCAAAACACACTAGAAAATAGACTCAAAGTGCTAAATACCGGGATTATCCTTTAGTGATCTAGGATGGTGAGTTAATGACAGAATTGTCATTTGTGTGTGAACTATCCCTTTAATGTTGGAGGACCTGAGCTACTACATTATATCAGCGTGTGACATTCATAATAACAGACCTAACATGATTATTATATACTGAGAGAGTTGACTCATGCTGCATGAGTATTTTGTGTTACTGTGGAAAACAGGAAGAGATTTTGGAGAGTGTTTTGCATGTAGCCATGGGCAACACCAAACACCATTACCTAATTACAGTATTCTCCATTTTAGCACTTGCTGACAGTAGCAGATCCGATTCTTGGCAACATCCCTGCCCTATCACTAAACATAATATACTAAACACTATGTAAAGGGATCTTAAAAATAACTCTGTACAAACTAAAGACAAAAAAGTAACCAAATGTCTGAGAATTAAAGGGATAGTTCACCCAAAAATAAAAATTCTGTCATCATTTACTCTCCCTCATGTCGTTCCAAACCCGTAAGACTTTCGTTCATCTTCGGAAATACAACTGAAGATCTTTTTGATGAAATCTGAGAGCTTTCGCACGATCGCTTTATATGATGAACAGATTTAACTTAGGCTTGTATTCACTTATAAACATTGATCAGCAAATATAAAAGGACCTAATTACCTCATTGGTTCTTGCTGAAGCTCAAACGTGATGCGTAACACGGGAATAAACCTTGGTTCTCATACACGTGAAGCGAACATATTTGATCTTCCGTTTATAGTTAATGAATGTTGATATGTGGAAAAAAAGCCTAAATTCAACGTGTTCATCATTTAAAGGTCCTATTGTACACCTTTCTAGAGTTTTATTTTTAGTTTTTATTTCCTTAAAGCAGTGGTTCCCAAACCTGTCCTGGCGCACCCCCAACACTGCACGTTTTCTTTGTCTCTTTAATCAAACACACCTGATTTAACTCATCAGCTCATTAACCCATGTGATTATGAGCTGATGAGTTAAATCAGGTGTGTTTGATTAAAGAGACAAAGAAAACGTGCAGTGTTGGGGGTGCGCCAGGACAGGTTTGGGAACCACTGCCTTAAAGGGATACTCCACTTTTTTTGGAAATAGGCTAATTTTACAACTCCCCCAGAGTTAAACAGTTGAGTTTTACCGTTTTCGAATCCATTCAGCCGATTTTCTGATATTTAGAAGAATATCAGTAAGCAGACAGTTTCTGGTCTCATTGACTTCCATAGTAGGAAAAAAATATACTATGGGAGTCAATGAGACCAGAAACTGTCTGCTTACTGATATTCTTCTAAATATCAGAAAATCAGCTGAATGGATTCGAAAATGTGGGTGGTGATGGCGCAGTGGATAAGACACATGCCTCTGGTGTGAGAGACCCGGGTTCGAATCCACTGTGAAACACCAATGTGTCCCTGAGCAAGAGACTTAACCCCTAGTTGCTCCAGAGGCGTGCGACCTCTGAGGCTGCATTTACACTTTGCATTAACATGCGATCACCGTGATCCGATCAAGCAGATCGGATCATTAGCCAATAGGACATGGTGCATTTATATTTGTTCACATAAAGTGGCCTCTGTATCTGGATAACCGATCAGATTTCTGTATCCTGCATAATATTTAAATTAGGTCTGTGGCACGACACCAGATTAATAGTAAAGATGATACAAATTAAACAATATCCCAATTACTTTCACTCACTCACTTTACTTTCATATGCAATCTCCATTAATTAGATATACCTGCGAACCGGGACACGCTGATGGATAACATTCCGATCAGATGTGTGTTTACACTCGTCTTTTCAATGTGTATGTGGACAACATCCAGATACAGGTCGCATGTTAATGTCAAGTGTAAACGCAGCCTGAAATATAGCAATTGTAAGTCGCTTTGGATAAAAGCGTCAGCTAAATGAATAAATGTAAATGTATAAGTACCAAAAACAATCTCAATATATTTTTACAGCTCCTTTTTCAGAGAAGTCGTCTTACACTAAGCGCGTTTCCATTACAGATTTGAGCAAAACTTTTGCGTTTTTTCCTAAATGTCGACAAAAAACTATTGTGAAATGACGGCGTTTCCATTAACCGATGTTATGCGACTAAAACAATTTTTTTTCCCTCTCAATAAGTCATTCTACAAATCATGGTGACGGACGTTGGTAGGTTTATGTAACTGAGATATAAGATATAATGACGTGTGTGTGTGTGTGTGTGTGTGGGGTGTGTGGTGTGTGTGTGTGTGTGTGTGTGTGTGTGTGTGTGTGTGTGTGTGTGTGTGTGTGTGTGTGTGTGTGTGTGTGTGTGTGTGTGTGTGTGTGTGTGTGTGTGTGTGGGGTGTGTGTGTGTGTGTGTTATTCAGCATTAATGGCCAGGAAAGCCTCTTATACTGAGAGCGGCTCATATGAGGAGTTTCTGTGCGTTTCTCCTCATTTCTGTTTCGAGATCATGATTGTGGCATTTTTTTTGAGGTTATTCCTGTAATTATTTTGTCTTTTATGCGTTTAATAAAGAGCTCTGACTCGTATTCTGTCCAAGCACACTGCGTCATCTACGTCAGGTGACTGTAAATGTGTAAAAACTGTTTCCATTGCAGTTTTGCTAAATATTTCTTTTCCGTATTGCCTGAAAAACCTCCTCATGCGAGTGTAAAAACTTGTGTGCGATAAATGGGAGTTTTTGCAAAATTGACGTGTTTCCATTGGGCGTATTTTCAATGCGCAATTTCAATTTGCGCAATTTGAAGGGTAATGGAAGCGTGGCTACTGTTAGCTTTGTCGAGTCTCATAGCCTGTTATTTCAGGCTTTTTTTTATTACCATGTGTCCAGTTTCTGTTCATCAAGAGAGGGATTGTTGCTTAAGACTCAGTAAAGTCTTGTGTTTCGCCCCTGCAGTGATCCTCATTCACGCTTCTCTGAGACTTCGCAGCATAAAGAACAAGTTGGAGAACAAGATTGAGGGTGTTGGCCTAAAGAAGACGCCCATGGGAGTCATACTGGATCTCCTGGATCAACAAGAAGAAAAAATCAACAAAATTCAAGATTTTCTGGAGAGCAAGCTGAAAGATTGAGCATGAAACACATCAACAATATTCAGCCAGTTTCTTCTAAAGGTTTTTTTTTTTTGTCTTGGTTTGACAAACAAATGCCAGAAATGAAAATATCTATTAAATACCAAAGTATGACAAAATTCCAAAACCATATGTTTGTCAAGTCGCATCACCAAAAATACTAATTAAATACTATTTAAAATTATATTTATAGTTCTTGCTAAGACTGTCTATCAAACTATTGTCTTAGCTAGATATCCTAAACTCGTTTCCTTATGCAGCATCCATTGACATTTAGTCTGTTTTTGTTTTTATACCAAAGGAATATGCATAAAAGTGTATGATTTGTAAAGCTTCAATAGATTTCTATAGACAGTCACTGAAGGCACTTTGAAATATTTATCATCATAGAAATTATAGGTTTGGTTATACCTTATTTTCCCCCCCATGATGAAAGCGATCATCAATCATCTATTGCACATTAATAATTTAATTAAATGTTGTGACATGAGCTATGATATCTGAAGGAGGAGTGTATTTATTGCTGAAAAATACAGTTTTGCATGTTTTGTTTATTTTTTTGGCTAATAACCTCAGCAGTGAACAAACCTTTATGCTTCTGATATCGTATAAATGCATAATTACTGTTTGCTCACTGGTTTGAAGAGATTTAATGAATGTGGAAAAGTTTGGGCATGATAGAGTCCGTAATAAAGTAAACAATCGCTTTTCTCTGTCCTTTTTTTTTTTATGTACTGAATATGATATAATTTTTCCCCGTAAAACTACTTTCCATGTTTCCCAGAGCAGTGATGCTGACGACTTTGGAGAGTCATTTATTTAAACAATCGCTTTTGCAGAAATCAGGTTTTAGGTAGTATTTTCTTTCAAAGTAATGCATGGTTGAGATACAGTATGTTTGGGATTGGGATTGGGATTTTTACTCATTAACATCCAGATATTTCAAGTGTTTAAAAGAGTTCTTCCCTTCTGCACAGTTTTGGTGGTGTATTTTATGGTGTCTATGCAGGTCATATTTTGCAGCTAACATTTCTTCACTTCCTATTGTGCAGTGAAGCCTTATAGAGGGCCCCTAGTTAGATTTGATTTCAAAGCTCATTTGATAATTGCAGATAATGCATGATCAAGTGTTGGTCGCTAGATAATATCTGGAGTGTGAATTGCTAAAACTTGTTTTTTTGTTGTTGTTTTTTTCCTACATAAGCATGCAATCTCAAACTGCAGAGCAATTTAAGATGTTTAGCCTAGTGCTAATTTTGAATAAAGGCTTATTTTTCACAGAGTATTATTCTTATCATTTATTATGCTTAAATCAAAGTGTGTGTGTGTGTGTGTGTGTGTGTGTGTGTGTGTGTGTGTGTGTGTGTGTGTGTGTGTGTGTGTGTGTGTGTGTGTGTGTGTGTGTGTGTGTGTGTGTGTGTGTGTGTGTGTGTGTGTGTGTGTGTGTGTGTGTGTGTGTGTGTGTGTGTGTGTGGTGTGTGTGTGTGTGCATAAATACCTTTGTAAGCGGTTAAAGTGGGAAAAACACCAATGCACATTATTCCAAAGGATGTTTGACTTAGTAATCTTTAATATAAAAATAAAATTCTCCACCTCTGAAATTACTTCCCCTTTTTCAGCTGAAATGTTTCTACATAAGGAATACTCCTACAAAAAGGATGAGAGCATACATGTTTTACAACACAGACAACTGTTGAAGTCCTTATGAAGGGGTCATGCTAACTTGGGATGATCTCAACAACTTCTAGTATTATTGTGTAGCATTATTGTAATGGGATAAAGATGATTTTACTGGTTAAGTTTCTTAACTGTAATCCATACTGTTACAAAGTCCAAACTAACATTTACCTTTTAATTGATGTAGAAACTGGATGGAACCAAAACATACTCTTTTAGCAGAACCTCATCTTTCCCACTACAATGTTTTTGAATTGTACATGAGAAGAAATATATTGTGTTGTGGGCTAATACTTTGAAGTGTTTTGTAATGACGTAATGTGTGTGAAGAAGGGAAGTGAAGAGTAAATAGGATGGATGAAGCTCACTTGTCATATCGTGTGCTTAATTGTTTTATAACTGCAGACAGATACCACACATTGGCTTACACCTTTGGTCACAAAATTTGGTCCCTACTTCTTCGTCGACTTACATCATGAGTCCCACGGCCCACCCGGCGCCATACTCTGGCTTGGCAGAGGAATACAAAGGATTTCTGTTACAACGATCCAATGACCCTCAAGATGCAGCCTCAACCCTTTCCCCACAGAGGGAGCTGAAATTGCATTAATAATTTCTCTGTTAACAGCAAGAGCAATGCTGTGGGCAGCGACGCACTCCCTTAAAATTTTTGTTACTCACTTCCGTGAAGTGTTTCGCCAAGGATTGACACCTTCACTGCAGCTGCATCTCGCTGTACGATGACACGATCAGACTGGAGAAGTTCATTCAACTGGTCATGTAAGTCTCCCATTGTATGCTGGGTTGACCACAGAGGGTCAGCATTCCTCCTTGCAACGCAAGCCAAAGCAACCCAGCTCTCCCGAACCAGAACCCATGCAAATCGAATCCACTCAACTTCCCATGGCTGAGCGACGCCGACGCGACGGTAGACCCAGGCGTTGTGTTCATATTGCGGAGCAGCTGGGCATGCCATCAATTCATGCCCCACTCGTCCTACATGTCCTCTGGTGAGTTTTGTTCAAACTACTTGTGTTAGTTCCACTACTGCCTCTAATGTGTCTAATTCAGTCACCGTTATCGACTCTGGGTCAGCCAGGAATTTCATCTCAGCTCACCTCCAAAAGACCATCAAGGAAAGAAATTACCAAGCCAAATCCATAACTGGCAAACCTCTGAATCGTAGCACCATTAAGTATCGAGTGGGTCCCATGACCACGTCTGTGGTCATGAAGTCGTTTAAAAGACTGGTGTTGGCCCACCTGAAGGACATCACTGGACCCCTGCTGGATCCCTTTCAGTTTGCTTAAAGAGCAAACAGGTCTGTGGATGATGCCGTCAACATGGGACTCATTATATCCTGCAACATCTCGACAGACCTGGGACTTATGCAAGGATCCTTTTTGTGGACTTCAGTTCGGCCTTCAACACCATCATGCCTGATCTTCTCACAGCCAAACTGACCCAGCTCTCCATGCCATCCTCGATCTGTCAGCTTCTCCAGCTTCCTGACGGACCGGCAGCAGCTCGTGAGACTGGGGAAACACACATCCAGGACTCTCACAGTCAGCACTGGCGCCCCTCAAGGGTGCGTTCTCTCCCCACTGCTCTTCTCCCTGTACACTAATGACTGCACTTCTAAAGACCCTACTGTCAAGCTCCTGAAATTTGCAGACGACACCACTGTCATTGGTCTCATCCAAAACGGTGACGAGTCTGCTTACAGACTGGAGGTTGAACAGCTGGCTGTCTGGTGCAGTTATAACAACCTTGAGCTGAACACGCTCAAAACAGTGGAGATGATCGTGGACTTCAGGAGGAACAGTCCAGCACTCCCCCCACTCACCATCATGAACAGCACTGTGGAAGCAGTGGAGTCATTCAGGTTCCTGGGCACTATCATCTCTCAGGACCTGAAGTGGGACAATCACATTGACTCCATTGTGAAAAAGGCCCAGCAGAGACTGTACTTCCTTCGCCAGCTGAGGAAGTTCAACCTGCCACATGAGCGGCTGATTCAGTTCTAGTCAGCCATCATTGAGTCGGTTTTGTGCACTTCCATCACTGTCTGGTTGGGTTCAGCTACCAAATCAGACATCAGGAGACTACAGCGGACAGTCCGGACTGCTGAGAGGATTATTGGTGCCCCCTGCCAACCCTCCAGGACCTGTACTCTTCCAGAATGAGGAAGAGAGCAGGTAAAATCATCACAGACTCCACTCACCCTGGACACCACCTGTTTGAACTGTTTCTGTCAAGACGGAGACTCAGATCACTGGCCACAAGAACATCTAGGCACCGGAACAGTTTCTTCCCACATGCCATTTCCCTTCTGAACAGTTAACTTACCTCCCAAGGCATATGCCTGTAAGTGCAATACTCCCACTGTTTAGTGCAATATCTCCTAAACTCAGGTGATTTATATTTTTATTTTTATTCATACTATTCAAAATACTGTAAATATGTTCATAATCTGTAAATGTTTATTCTGACTAAACCCAACTGTGGCCTTATATTTTATAGTTTTTTCATATTTTTTTATAATTTTATTTTTATAATTTGTATTACTGTTTCTTGTTGTATCTGTATCTGTATATGTGCACTGGAAGCTTCAGTACCAAAGAAAATTCCTTGTGTGTGCAAGCACACTTGGCAATAAAGCTCTTTCTGATTGATTCTGATTCTGATCCAGTTTCAAGTTGACCATCTGCATCGGGATCAAATCCATCTTCTGGTTCTTAATCATTCCACCGCTGGCATCATCCTAGGGCGACTGTGGTTAATCCAACACCACCCTGTACTTGTTGAGGAATGGGGAAGTCCTAAAGTGGGGGGATGACTGTTATCAATCCTGTTTCCCAGAACTGCTATTGAAAATGCTCCATTACAGTCCAACCTGTTCCAGTATATTCTACATCTATTGAAAGTCCTCTTGATAAGCAGTCTGTGGATATTCCACAGTGTTATGCCCCAAGAAAGCTTTACAACTTCTAGCGCACAGGCCATGGGACTGTGCTATCGATCTCATTCCAGGTGAGCCAGTGTCCAGAGGAAGAGTTTATCCACTCTCCATTCCCAAGCAGAAGGCCATGGAGGAGTACATCCAGGACGCATTCTAAGGATACATTAGTCCATCAACTTCCCCTGCTAACTGTATGTCCTCAGTTTCTCTTTACGCTCGGTTTCTCGATCGGATAGGTGTATAAGTCAGGCCACTCAACCGGAGGTAGCCTAGCGTTAACGTTAATCCTGTCAGATCGTCCATTGAGTGAGCGTGTAACGGCTACGGGTCAGCCAATCTGGTTCCGTCCGTTAAAATTAACTTTTGCAAATAACAATCACGGTCCTGGACAGTGAATGACCTTCCACATTAAGATAAAATCAGATTTTCTCCAGTCATTGTTAAAAAACCAAGCTAACAAAACTTGCAAACTAACGTTAGGGAAGCGGCCAGAGGGATCGTTCTGCCTCCACCTAAGCTCCGCCCACAGAAAAACGTCACCATGTTTACCAACTGAAAAGGGGTGAATGGCCCCTCAGTCTTCCAAGATTTTATGCATGAGGTGGGATTATCTCCACCGGTTTGTCTTAGTCTATATCGAAGACATCCTTGTCTACTCCCAAAGCATACCTGAACACCGCTGCCAAGTTACAGAGGTCCTCAAGAAGCTACGAGAGTTCAACCTGATTCTGAAAGCTGAGAAATGCCAGTTCCATCAGTCTGAAATACAGTTCCTTGATTACAACATAAATCAAGATGGTGTCTCCATGGACAAGAGGAAGGTTGACGCTATCCACAACTGGTCGATCCCCACTCTCCTCTTCTCTGTGGAAAGCCCAATTCTTTGTCCTGGTCCCCTGAAGCCACAAATGCCTTTAAACAACTGCAGCAAGCTTTCTAGTGCTCCGCTCCTGATACACCCTGACCCCGACAAGCCCTTTACCTTGGAAGTAGATGCATCAGCTACCTGGGTAGGAGAAGTACTTTCACAGCAGCATGGGACACCTACAAAAGTCCATCCATGTGCCTTCTTCCACTGTAAGGTAACCCCGGCGGAGAGGAACTATGATATTGGAAATCGAGTGCTTGCCATCAAACTAGCACTCGAGGAATGGACGCAGTGGCTTGAAAAGACACAACACCCAATCACAGTGTTGACAGACCATAAGAACCTTCAATATCTCCGGGAAGCCAAACATCTCAATCTTTGTCAAGATCTTCCAGATCTTCTATCGTCCAAAGCCAATGCTTTATCCCGAAATCATGCTCCTGAGAACGTTTCTGAAACTCCTGAAACCCATTCTAAGTCCCAAGTTGTAAATCAAGCCAGTGTCTCCGAAAATTCTCCGCCCAAGGGCCATCGCCAGAAATCAACGCTACAGTTTCATTCACTCTGCATATTCTTCTATTGACACTGGCCACCCAGTGTAACAAGATCGCTTCTGGTGGTCCAGTATGACCAGAGATGACAGAAGGTTTGTGAAAAGGAGTACAGATTGTGACATATCCATGTCACCTTGCCAGCTACCATCAGGCTGACTCTTTCCGCTCCCCATGCCCAATCCGCCCTGGTCACATCTAGGGGTGGATTTCATGACTGATTTGCCAATTTCCAATGGAAATACCTCTATCCTTGTTGTGGTAGATCGAATTTCCAAATCCTGTCGGTTGGCAGATTACTCAAAATCTCATTAATCTCAATTACTCAAAAGATTACCCACAGCCATGGAAAGGGATGAGTTGTTATTCAATCACTTTTTTCGTCACTACATCCTTCCCAAAGACATTGTCTCAGACTGTGGGCCCCAGTTCATTTCAAGGGTTTGGAAGGCCTTCTTTAAACTCCCAGATGTGATTCCAAGTCTATCACTACCATCCCCAGTCAAACGGGTAGATGGAAAGGAAAGTCCAGAACATCAGACGATTCCTCCCAACTTTCTGTCATAATCACTAGACATCTTGGAGACAGTTTCTAGCATGGGCAGAGTATGCAAAGAATTCACTCACCAATTAAAGGGTACCTATCATGGAATTTTGAAAATTACCTTTCATGTAGTGTGTAACATAGATCTAAGTGAACAAAAACATCCTGCAAAGTTTTAAATATGAAAGTTCACCGTATACAAAGTTATTGTCTCTCAAAAGTAAGAGTCGACTCTGAGTCGCTGATATGAATCGAAAGACGAACGATGCACTTTCGTACGTCACTTGTACAAGTTATTTGAATTCGACACGCCCACTCAGTGCGCGCGCCCAGCAGACAGAGAAACCTGACAACAACATGTCGACGAGCTGTTCTGAAGTGCGAATCAAAAGCAAACTTTTTTTTTCACTGCCCAGGGACAAGCATGTGAAGACTCAGTTGCTAGAGTTTATATTTACAACTATACCACACAAGTATAGCCACCTTGAGCTGTGTTCGCGTTATTTTAATGACGATCGCTTCACAAACACAAATGTTGTGTGGATTATGGTGTATTCGCGAGTCGCCTGATACTGAAGGAACGTTCAATACCAAGTTTATTTGGATCAGCTTCCTCCTCCAAATCAGAACCTGTAAGTACTATTAATAATTGTTGCTTTTATGTGTGTGTGTGTGTGTGTGTGTGTGTGTGTGTGTGTGTGTGTGTGTGCGTGCGTGCGTGCGTGCGTGCGTGCGTGCGTGCGTGCGTGCGTGCGTCCGTCCGTCCGTCCGTCCGTCCGTCCGTCCGTCCGTCCGTCTGTGTGTGTGTGTGTGTGAGAGAGAGAGAGTGAGAGTTACGCTCAGCAGCTTCTAGGTCTCCAATGTCATTTTTTTTGTTTTTTGAAATATGTGAAATTATGTGAAGCGTATTGTAGTACTGCAGTGCTTTATCAATATGTTTAAGCTTTGGGCTAACGCAAAATATAACTGACTGCGTCATCTGACCAATCACCGCCGATTAGCGTCACGCTAAGGAGGGGTTTGGACAAATGAGTCGTCAAACGAATCATTAGGGAGTCGGTGAGCAAATCAGGTAAAAATAAATGCATATTATAAGACAACAAAAGTGTTTTTTGTCATTGCATGCATGTAAAACTGTTGTTGGGGACTCCCAGAACATTGTTAGGAACATTTTAAATGCCATAATAGGTACCCTTTAAGTCTGAAAGCCTGACTCCTTTCCAGTGTGTACTCGGATATCAGTAGTAGTAAGTTTATTTAGATAGGGACCACCCTTGTTCCTGTGGTCCGGGTAACCTCCGACACTCCGTCTGTATATTACTAGTTCCAAGAAAGTGACACAGGTCGGGTCTGGGACTCAGCTCCTCACCTAACTCACAGGAGCAATTTGTCACCAGAAGAGCCATGCCTATGTCCGGCAAACCCAGACACCATGCTATCAACCCGGACAGAAGGTATGGCTCTCCACCAAAGACATCAATCTACATCTTCCGTATTGAGTTCCAGGTTCATTGGCTCCTTTAAGATCGATAAGCAAATCAATCTAGTATCCTTCCAATTGAAATTTTTTGCTCACAACTGTATTCATTCAGAGTTCTATGTCTCTCACCTCAAACCGTATCGCTCACCTGTCTCTCCTCCCTCCCCAGAGCCTGGTACCATTGACGAGCCATCGATTGTAGAGGACGGAGGAGTCTACGCAGTGAGAGAGACCTTGGAAACCTGATGATTTAACATTTTATATAGCTATTTTTAATATAATTAAAATATAATAACATTATGTGTTGTGTAAATGCGTTAACGACACGTCTAAGCTTCATTAAACAGTCTGTATATTAGCCTGTAGCTCATCTGTAAGGGCAGGTGGTTCAATATCCCATCAAATTTTGGGGGATTTTAAAGGGTACCTATTATGGCATTTAAAATGTTCCTAATATTGTTCTGGGAGTCCCCAACAACAGTTTTACATGCATGCAATGACAAAAAACACTTTTGTTGTCTTATAATATGCATTTATTTTTACCTGATTTGCTCACCGACTCCCAAATGATTCGTTTGACGACTCATTTTTCAAACCCCGCCTTTGCGTGACGCTAATCTGCAGTGATTGGTCAGACGACCCAGTCAGTTATTGTTTGCGTTAGCCCAAAGCTTAAACATATTGATAAAGCACTGCAGTACTACAATACACTCTATTCTTTATGACAACTCCAATAACAACGACAAACATTTCACATAATTCAAAAAACACACACACACAGCTTGGAGACCTAAGCGCTGAGCGTAACTGGCACACACACACACACACAGCTTGGAGACCTAAGCTGCGTTGAGCGTAACTGACACACACACACACACACACACACTTATTGAGCATGCTGCAAAACCCATAAAAGCAAAAATTATTAACAGTACTTACAGGTTGTGATTCGGAGGATGAAGCCGATCCAAATAAACTTGGTAACGTTAAACGTTCCTTCAGTATCAACCGACTCGCGAATCCACACTTGAAAGCATTTATGTTTGTAAAGGAATCCTCATTAAAATAACGCGAACACAGCTCAAGGTGGCTATACCTGTGTGGTATAGTTGTAAATATAAACTCTAGCCACTGATTCTTCACATGCTCATTCCTGGGCAGTGAAAAAAAAGTTCGCTTTTGATTCGCACTTCAGAACAGCTCATCGACATGTTGTTTTCACTGTTTTCTGGCGCGCGCGATGAGTGGGCGTGTCTTATTCAAATAACTTGTACAAGTGACGTACGAAAGTTAGAGAAAATGCATCGTTCGTCTATCGATTCATATCAGCGACTCAGAGTCGACTTACTTTTGAGAGACA
This sequence comes from Chrosomus eos, assembly GCA_036326025.1. NCBI lineage: Eukaryota > Metazoa > Chordata > Actinopteri > Cypriniformes > Leuciscidae > Chrosomus > Chrosomus eos. The sequence continues at coordinate 2,553,742 of CM070837.1, read as the reverse complement.
ATAACTTTGTATACATTGAACTTTCATATTTAAAACTTTGCAGGATGTTTTTTTTTTCACTTAGATCTATGTTACACACTACATGAAGGGCAATTTTCAAAATTCCATGATAGGTACCCTTTAAGCTGTAAAGTGACCAGGATATATTAAAATTTAGAGCATGGCTTTGGCAGGCTTGTGCCAGGCTGATTTACTGATCTCATCTGAAGTCTCATCACTGCTCAAAAGGGTGTTTTGTTATTAATTCACTTAAATACTATGGTTTTGTTAATGTGCTACTATTGTGACCATGTAAATAAAAAAATCTGATTTTCTGAAAAATGAAAACAAGTGAGCTGGGATTTATTAATTATAATGCTATTATACACTCACAGACATCAACAATCGGCATATAAAATTCAACAATGGTGACATGCTTCATAGCCTGGTCCCACCAGACTCTCGTACATTTCATTTGTACATAGAGTCTGGCACCGCTCCATTGACAAGCGTTAACTTCCTTGTAGGCGGGAACTCTATTGAAGTCTAAAACTATTGGATCTGCCCAGAGTCACTCTGGATCTGCCATAACCAATCGCTAACGTTTGGTCGTGACATATGTCTTTTCCCGAACCCCGATGCGAGGATGGCCACCAACAAAACAAAGCAAAGATTGTTCTTTCTCCGGCTTTAACTTGCGAGCATATTCGGCAGCATTGCCACAACTGACCGAATCGCATCTTTCTTATTTTGAACTACAACTCAAAATAACGCACAAGTCGACATCAACGTCATCGTTGTCAGCCACTCCCTCTGTTCGCTGATTGGCCCGGTAAAAAATTGACCGGAGAAAAACCAAAGTCTACAGCAGAATCCCAGACGCAGTACTGAAGGAAAATGAAAATTGAGCGGAAGTACGTAGGAGGGCGGAGTCAGGCTACATGCTTCATGCCAGCATCCAAAACTGCTTCATGGCTCCCAGCATGCATTGCATCACGAATAAATGATGCAGCTTAATTCTTGTACTATTTGTATTTGAATATTTTTAATTGTCACCATTGATGAGGTTTGTTTGATGAGTGTTGATGTCTATGTGTGTCTTAACTATTAAAGAGGTTGTCAAAGGCTGAATTTGTTTAATTTTTCCTTCATTAATGCTTTGACTCAGGATTTTCATGATTCCAGTCATGAAAGTACAGAAAAAGCAGTTGTTTAAACCATATTAATGCCGTAATTTGACTGCTATCAAACAGACATATCAATGTTCCTAGAATGTTTTTTTGTTAATAAAAATTAAGTTTCCTTTGTATTCCCGATCTACCCCTTTTAAATGATGATGATGATTGTTGAGGACAATATGATGCATTAAGTCACTGATTGTAATTGATAATTGATGGATCTTCACAATGAGTTGATTTTATATATGATTGTACTCTGAATACTTTTTTGTCTATGCCCGATGAAGGTCATTAGACCGAAACGTTGCCGCAAATAAAACAATTTTGATACTTTTGCAAGTAGTGTGCCGGACCTTCTTTTGTTTTTAATAAAAATTTAGTTGAAAGAATGTTTCATGATACCTTTTAAACATAACGTTCCTTTAACATGAATAAAACTGGACATTTTAACGTTTTCATAACCAAAACAGAATGTTTGGCAAACATTCTTAGAACAAAAATTTGTCATGAGATTTATTAAAGGTTCTCTAAGCCATCCTGGGTGACGTCACTTCTTGTTGACGTTCGAACTATTGTCAAACAAAACGGAGGCTAGCTAGACCCTCCCTCCTCCTCATCCACACACTAACCTCTCAAACCCCACCCCCAAACCCTTCTTTTCGGTTATTGGCTGGAACAGTTTGTTATGTATCGTAGAGCGGGTCGCTAGAGTTTGTTTTTGTAGCCGTTTGTGGAGCCTGGGGTGTCTGCAGAGACCGCGTTTTTTTTACAGTGTGTTCAGGGGACAGGCAGCTAGCGGATAGTGAGGAGATGTTTGCTGTATGTGACAAAAAATGTTTTGGCCTTAAAAACGCGTGACATCGCTTAGAGCACCTTTAAGTCCTTATTGTTCCTCTGTAGCCTTTTTTTCACAGCATGCTGAGTTAAGTCCCCACAATGAAAATATACATTGTGTAGTTTATTAATTAAAAGTATGATAAGAATTAATTTGTTTTTGTGCACAAAATGTTTTTTTTTATATGATGTCATAGTCTAATATTACCTTGGTGGGCTTTTTGCGAACAGCACCTATGGGTTAAGGGAGTCATTCCTTAAAAACTCAACTTGACAGAAGAGTTCCATTGATGTTCATTATGTTACGAGGTTGTTGTTGTTGTTGATGTTGTTGTTGATTTTGTTGTTGTTGTTTAGCTCAATATACATATTTCTTTTATTGGTGTTATTATTAAAAAAATCCCATTGTTATATTGCATCTATAGATATAGATCTAAATAAAACTTCTTTCAGATGTAAACACGCACATCAAATAGACGTCTCCGTGATGTACGTGTACTCAAAGCCCGTCTACGGAAAGCCTTTTGTACCGAATTTTGGTTGTAGTTCCACCAGAGTTCCACTGGGGGCGATCGCCGGAGTGCAGAATGAATGGTAGTCTATGGGGCTAGACGGCTAAATTTGTCTCTTTCACCTGATTGCCGTTGAGAAATCTCAGATTTTATTGTAGGTTTTGCAAGTTCAACATGGGTTATAGGTCGAAAGTTTAATGAAGGAGTACTTATGTCCTTTCGATTTCTTACAGGTTGAGTTGTTGTTGCCCATAACTTATGTGACTCTAGATTTTTTAGAGTCACTTATTTGCTTTAAAATGTCATTGACATTTTAAAAGACTTTTTAAAGCAAATAAGTGACTCTAAAAAATCTAACACCCAGCAGTGTGTAATTTATTTGCATCTACATTCGAATACAATATTCAAATTACTAGACAAAAAATTATATCTCGAGAAAAGTGGATTTCTGGGGGTGAAACCCCATTTTGCACTCGCCTGCGAGCGCCTCCGCATGGACGGAGACGTGTTACTGCAGCCAGTCCAGAAACCGGAAGTAACCAGACAGTGCCAGTTCCCCCCTTATTAGACATTCTCTGGTCAGAGCCTCTATATACGACTCTGTCTCTGGTGTGCTATCGGGGTCATAGAAATCATATGATCGGGGTATCCGTCTGTCGTTTACCGCTTTTTTTATTACGGCTTTTAAATGTGAAGAAAATATTACCGGTTCATCACTATGTAATATGATGTAATAAATGTCGGATACTATGTAATAACTTTTGCCGCCTTTTTGACATAGGACTTTTAAGTTGAAAACGCCCTTATTTTAGAAGGTGCGCTTTAGGTTGAAGAACTTCCGGTTTACATCACGACAAAAGTCTGTTGTGGCTGCTTTCATTTGTTGGAGGTAATCGGTGTTACGGCTGCTGAGTTTAAACAAAATAAACATGCCTCGAGTTTATATCGGCAGGTTGAGTTATCATGTCCGCGAAAAAGATATCCAGAGGTTTTTCGGTGGCTATGGGAAGCTGCTGGAGGTGGATCTGAAAAACGGGTGAGTTCATTCATCTGCACGCGACACGAGGGAGGTAACAGTTATTAACGGTAGAACCAGCGTGCAGTGATATTACATAAATCCACAATTCAAACGGTCTGGTTAGTTTTAAACTGCAACTATTGTGTTAATATTAAGTTCTAGGTCTAAACCTTAAGTTGTTACTCATAACAGGAGAGCTAACGTTAAACTGCAGGGCCACTCCATGTAACCAATATGAGTTTGTTTATTTGGAGTCGTTGATTATGCGATATCGCATAATCAGTGACTGCAAATAATCCAACCGATATTCGTTTTGTCTGTAAATGTTTTGACGCAGAAGTATTCGGCGGATAGCCTCGCCACGTTTACACGCTTCACGCGCCTCCATTTTCTCGGCCTAGAAACGAGTGAATTGAGCGCCATAGATGCAGTCAATCAGCGGTCCGCTGTGTCTGGTGTTTCTCAATATCACCGTGTGCAAAACTCTCACAAACAAACACACACGTTTTGTTTCTTGAGAGAGTCAGTATATTGTTATTTGACTTCTGTTTCTGTGTAATTTTGTTTGACTATTTTCTCATATAGCGCTTTTCCGACTGTTCATCTTTCTAGCAATGCCTACCAACTAATTTTGGACATGCTAGCTAATAGATAACATCCTGACTACCATCCAGAAAACCTGCAAAGTCTGTCATTATGATAGTTTACATGGCCTTAATCTTGTAATTTATAAAAACTACTTTTATTATGATTTTTTTAACGGTTTTTGAAGCCAACATCAAACTTTTGTGTGTGTGTAGTTGGTCTGTTGTAATTACAGTCAAACACATTGATTGTGCAATAAACTAGATTCTTACTCTGAATTTGTATGTCAGTATTAGTTAATTTATGGTCTGGTTTCACAAATTAGGTTTAGGCCTAGATTAAGTCCGGATTAGGCCTTAGTTCAATTAGGACATTTAAGTAGCTTTTATAAACGTGCCTGTGCATCTTGAGAAAACAATAACAGACATATTTTAAGATATGCCAGTGCAAGCTGCTTTGAGTTAAAACAGCTCAAACATGTATTTTAGCCTACGACTAGGCTTAAGCTTTCTGTGAATGCAGCGGTTAATGTATTAGACTTGATCAAGATAGTGATTACTTTCCATTGGGTTCAACAGCATTCAGAAGGGCTTTTCACACAGTTAACCCTGGGTCATTGTAAACCCTGGGTTAACAATCCTGCTTCATGTTTCACACTGCTCATAATTTTATTTTTTACATTTTTTTTTAAATTTAATTTCGGGTTAACTAATCATGGGTATTCATTAGCTGGCGTTTCACACTATGCATTCCTAAACCCGGGGATAATGTCCTTCTCTGCATATTTCCGGTGTGATGATTGGATGAACACTGCGCGTGAACACAATGGCCAATCACAGACATATATGTTCAGAGCGTGTGAATGCAATGGCCAATCACAGATGTACAGGGCTTGCAGAATTTTGCTCGTTCATTTTCTTATCATATTTATTTTCTAGGCACATTTTACCAATCCCAAGCCACATAAATCTTAACTACTATTCATTTAGTATTTAATCATTTTTAAGTGATATATAATTGTTCATGAAGACTGAAAGTGGAAAAACGCCTTATATTCAGGTGTGCATAATTATTAAACACCTTTTTCTTTCACAGCTTTTAAAGTCAAAGCGGAGATTTAATTCGGACTGGAGTGTCAATTATTAAATGCCCATGAGAAGGATGTACTACTAATGCAATACTAGAAATTGCAGTTAAAGGAACACGCCGCATTTTTTGAAATGGGGGTTATTCACCGTCTCCCCTACATTTAGATAGGTGCGCAACAGAGTTTCCGCTAGAAAAAAATGGTGCCGGTCAAAGTGACCGGCAGAGGTTTCGTTTAACGGACATTTTGATGATATGCCGGTCAAATATTGCCTCTTAATTAGTTAAGTTGAGGAAAACTGGAGGCAGGCTATGTAACTTAAAAAATGACATAATCAGGCCGTATAGAATGCAACATGTTATTTTTAGCCTAACTTTTAAATAGACGGAAAAAACATGAACGTCCGATTGGCGTCAATCAACGCCAATTGTTTTTACTATGGTTTCACACACATTCACTTTTTGAAACATTGAGGCACGGGTGTACCTAATACAAATAAATAAAACATCTCCATAGCAGATCATTTATTTAGTTCGCTATTAAATAAGAGATTTAGCGCTAAAATCTGTTGTTTTTTAAATCAAGCTGAGGGCTCGTGTCTGCTGCTATCAGTTGCATTGACGACGCGCTGCGCGAGTTGCGCAATCTTCACTCGGATGCGGCCGCGCGCTCAGATTAGATTTGTAAACCGTGCCTTCAGTTTTTGCAATCTGTACCCACAAATTCATAAACTGTGCCCACGCTTTCGCAATCTGTTCCCGGATTTGTGGCCCCTCCCCAAGTCTATGCCAACCAGGCTTGTTTAAGCGGGATGCATTTCATTGTGTTTAAACTTTAATTTTTTTAATGGATAATTTCTTGAATTTTCTAAAAAAAAAAATTTAAAAAAAAAATCATTTAGACTACTAGTATCTTTAAAGTATCTTTAAAAATTTCACATTTAAAAACGAAATATAACACAAACACAAGGTTAGGTTATATAAAAATAAAACATTCATAAATAATTTTTTTTATATGATTAACATACCGGTATTACATCTTCAGTGAACTCATTTATAGTTATAAACGCAAATGATAATAATAGTATTATTATTAGCCTACATTTAGGTTTTACATAGCTATTTAGAAGGCGCTTTTATCCAAAAAAGGAACAAAGCAATTCGTCAAATGTCAGTCATAATACAGGTTAGACAATAATAATACAGGGCTAAGATTATCACAAATAAACACAAGATTTGGCGCATATCCAAGTGTGTGTGAGAGAGAGTGTGGAGCGCGCTGCATGGCGCGGGCGTGCTTTCAACAGTGGAAACAACTTAAAATACTCTTATAATTTCTGGTCATACAGAAAAGAATAATACAGCATTCGAAACTACTTTTATTTGTCCAAACTCACATTACAAGAAAACGTTGTGCTTTTGTAAAATAAAATAAAACAACCAGGCGCGCTTTTGATCTCCATGAACTGGAGCGCGTCTCATACTGAAACAAAATATAGGCTACATATAAAGCTTGAAATGTTTACTTTTAAACGAACAATTAAAATGGCTCATTTATTTTTTCAGACATTTATTATCATTAGCATATAAATCATCTCTCTGTATGGTTCCAGATCGTTCTTCTCATTCCGCACTGCGGGAAAATATTATTTTCAGGTTCTAATTTGGCCTTAGAAAACCAGTAAAATTCAATTTTTTTCCATATTAATTTGTGAATATTTTAAATGTTTAATAAAGGGGCAAAAAGTCGGAGGGTGCATTTGGATTTGGCGTCGTTTTTGAATCAGGGTAGCCTTCGTCGAGCCACAATGACGCAGCCGGCCTTCGAATACGCAAATTTACACGGACCCAAGACTATCAAACTTTTCTACAAATACATTAGGCTATTTGAAATATCGTCTGTGTACTTTTTCGTCAATTCGTTTTTCTTTTTTTAACCCGTAATTGAAAAAAGAAAAATGAACAGTTGTATTTTTAAAACGCAAAGTTGAACACCAAAATTTGAATTTGAACTGTATAGGCTACACAAATGCTGCGCAAAAAAAAAAAAATGTTTATGACTTTTTGCCCCTTTATTAAACATTTAAAATTAATTTTATCTTTTTGAAAGTTCTCTACTCGTTTATTTTTGTTGTTTTTTTTTCAGCCATTTTGTCACTGCCTCCGCCTGTAGCATAGGTGCTTTATATAGACTTGTCTTGATTTCTACAACAAATGACGATTTTTAGGTTCACAATACGATTCCATATAAGATTATATTTCAGCACTTTGCGAATGGACAGCGACGCTTAAGTAGCACAGAGCGCGTTCTCGTGCGTTGATGTTAAGTGCATTATTGGGAAACGCGCAAGGAATTGCAGGGAGCGTTCGTAACCTTGCACGAGCGCTGTTAAGAGCTGTGCCATGGTAATTACGGAGACTTGGCTCAAGCCAGCGGTCCCAGCGGAGGCTATTCAACTAGCAGGCCGTGTAGCGCACCGAGCCGATAGGACCGCGGATTCCGGTAAGAACAGAGGAGGGGGGCTTTGTGTTTACACCAACGACAATTGGTGTACAAACGCTGTAATAACTGACACCTACTGCTCCCCGGACTTGGAGTATCTAACAGTAAAATGTCGCCCCTTCTACCTACCGTGGGAATTTACAGTTGTTGTTATCACTGCTGCTTATGTACCTCCGGATGCCAATATCAAATCAGCTTTGGCCTACTTGCTAACTGCCATTAGTAAACAACAGCGGGCTTATCCAGAAGGAGTTTTTGTCATAGCAGGTGATTTCAACAGAGCCAACCTAAAAACTGTTCTCCCAAAATTCTACCAGCACGTAAAGTGCCCCACGAGAGGGAAAAACATACTCGATCATGTTTATAGTAACATCAAGCATGGATATAAGGCGTTACCTCTTCCCCACCTAGGACTGTCTGATCATATTTCATTGTTTTTGACTCCAGCATATAGACCAGTCACCAACCGTATCAAACCTACTGCCAGAATAATACAAATATGGCCGGAAGGAGCGTCTGAGCAGCTGCAGGACTGCTTCAGACGCACGGACTGGACAATTTTTGTGGACAATAAGATCGACATCTATACATCCTCTGTGCTATTTTATATAAAATGCTGCATTGAAAATGCCACTACTACGAAACGGGTCTGTATGTTTCCTAACAACAAGCCATGGATGACCAACAATGTAAAACATCTGCTTCAGGCCCGAAATTTTGCTTTTCGGTCCGGTGACAGGCAGCTTTAGAAGTGCAGCCAGGACGAATTTGAGGAAGGGCATCAGGGATGCTAAAGCCGCGTATAAGCAGAGGATTGAGAATCACTTCTGCAACTCCGACCCCCGCCGGGCTTGGCAGGGGATTCGGCAAATCACCGGGCAGACTAACTCCACTTGCCTGTCTAATAGCAGTGCTTCAATGGCAGAACAGCTCAACCGGTTCTTCAGCCGCTTTGAGGTGGAAAGTTCTGAGATTACCATCAACCATGTTCCAGACACAAATAGCCAGGTGCTCGTTCTTCAACCTGATGAGGTGATACGAACTCTCCGTAAAATCAAAGCATGGAAATCATCTGGACCAGACGGCATTCAAGGGCGCGCACTCAGAGACTGTGCAGCTGAGTTGGGTGGGGTACTCACAAACATCTTCAATTTGTCTCTGCTGCAGTGCACTGTTCCAACCTGCCTGAAGACGTCTACAATTGTGCCGGTGCCAAAGCAGGCTGCCATAACATCACTCAATGACTATAGGCCCATCGCACTAACATCTATAATTATGAAATGCATGGAGAGGCTGGTCTTATATCACATCAAGTCTGATATGCCACCCACCATGGACCCTCACCAGTTCGCATACAGGGCCAACAGGTCGACAGATGATGCCATCAACACTGTACTCCACACTGCACTGCGCCACCTGGAACATCAAGGGACGTATGCACGGTTTCTGTTCATCGACTACAGTTCTGCTTTTAATACCATCTTACCAAACAGACTGTTCTACAAGATGTCTGACCTAGGCATACAGCACAACATCTGCCTGTGGATCAAAGACTTCCTAACAAAGAGGCCACAGTCAGTGAGGATGGGCTCACATCATTCCACAACTACGCTAACCAGCACGGGAGCCCCACAAGGCTGTGTGCTGAGTCCATTTCTTTATTCCTTGTATACTTATGATTGCGTACCATCTAATGACAACAACATCATAATTAAGTTTGCGGATGACACGACTGTGCTGGGGCTGATCACCAGAGGAGATGAGTATGCCTACAGAGAGGAGGTACAGAGGCTGACGACGTGGTGCACGGAGAATAATCTTACCCTAAACATCAAGAAAACGAAGGAACTCATCATTGATTTCAGGAAGAAACAGATTGCTCACACACCTCTGCACATCAACGGGGAGATAGTGGAAAGAGTATCAAGTTTTAAATTTCTGGGCACACACATTTCTGAGGACCTCTCATGGACATCAAACATCACAGCATCAGTGAAGAAGGCGCAACAGCGGATGTACTTTCTCAGAATGCTTAGGAAAATAAATCTGTCAGGGCGGCTTCTGGTGTCATTCTACCGCTGTTCTATCGAAAGCATCCTCACATAAATATGCTGGTGTGGTATGGAGGCTGCTCGGCTGATGATAAAAAGGCCTTGCAGAGAGTTATAAAAACCGCGCAGAACATCACAAACCAACAGCTACCTGCTCTAGATGATACTTTTAACTCACGCTGCCTGGAGAAAACACTCAGCATCGTGACGGACCCGAATCACCCAGCCCATCAGCTCTTTGAACTGTTGCCTTCTGGGAAACGCTTTAGATCGATCAAAACACGCACAACCAGACTCATGAACAGTTTTTATCCCAATGCCATCAGGATAATGAACCATGAACTGAAACTACATCCTCAATTATTACCACAAGACATTCTTGACATGTTAAACAATAAGTGAAATAGCACTAAGTACTAGGGGTGCAACGGTACAGATAGCCCACGGTACGGTCCGTACCTCGGTTTTTGGGCCACGGTCTCGGTTCGGTTTCGGTACATGTTTTGTGCAGAAAGAGACTGCTATTTCATCCCAAAATTATGTTTTATTTTTCTTATGAGCATAAACAGAATGTCACGGTAGGAAGAAAATCAATGTGTATGGAATACATTAACACTCTAGTCTACTGAACAACACTAAGTACGGTAATACAACCTCTTCAACTACCACTTATGAAATACAAAATGTAAACAAACACTTTAGAATATTCAAGTGGATCCCAATTCCAAACCTTGATAACTGGTATATGAAGTGATCAATGTGAAAGAAAAAGTGCACTTTTACCTTTAAACAAACATAAATTAGCTTGTGGTTTAAAATAATAATAAAAGCAGATCAAAATAATATAATAAAAAAAAATATTATCGGGATGTCATTGGTTGTTGCGTTTAATCTTACCCAGATCAGAGAATGTCTAATAAGACGGGCTTTGCCCAGATACAATAGTGCTATTTTCTGATTGGCTAACAACACGAGACGAATCAGACGCACTAGATTCCTGCCGGTTCCACAGTGAGAGCGGCGCGGTCAGAGTTTTGGGCGCTGCGGCATATTAAATATATTACAAATAGTTTTTCAGCGTGAGAAATAGAATGTGTGGCGGGAGAGCGTGACAAAAGACCGAAATGAGTGACTGTCACGCTCAATGCGTGACACTTGAGACGAGCCCTGCTAGTAATACGAGCCAGTGAGTGACAGAAGTTAGCGTGTGGGTGCACAACAGTGATTGGGACACATTAACTTGCAGCGGGAGCGGGCTTTCGTCTGCCTGGACAGCCAAACGCACCTGAAGGCGTGTAAAACAAAAACTAAAAGGATCTGCGCGAACTCAATGGCAAAACCGAAGTCCCGCGGGACACGAGGGTAGATTGTCCCGTGCAGGGCTGACCGAACGGTCCGGGATTTTACCGTGTACCGTTGCATCCCTACTAAGTACCTTATTTAATAATGGGCAACTTGCAATACGAATTTAAAATTAACTACTCTCTACTGTGTACGATGGAAAGTACTAAAAATTTCATTGTATGTAAGTACAATGACAATAAATGAAAATGAAATAAATGAAATAGGCTACATCGATCTATATAATGAGATGTTCCTGTTTCACCGTCGTCCGTCACGGCTGGCCTCTAAAAATAGCTTTTAAGGTTAGTTTGCCTGGGCCAGGCCATATTTGAAACGTCTCACTCAATCGTCTGTTGTTTAGGTCTATATTACAGCCGTTTAGGGGTGCGCTTTATTTGAAATGCAGCATGCGATGTTGTTTAATAACTTTCAAACGGTAGAGCCTGTTCCTTTATAACATAGCCAGAGGTCGGTGTATTTTTGCTTTATACATTTTAGGCTTATTCTCAAATTCAGATTGTGTTAGGGGGGCGGGATTATTAGGCAATTTTAATCGGACAATTTGACCGGAGAGATTTCATTTTGTCGGACATTTAATTTTTTTTCCGGCCAATGTCCGGTAATTACCGGACAACGGAAACCCTGGTGCGCAAACGCATTTTTGTCTCAGTGCATGCATTGTCTTAGTCTGTCAGTTCCAACGCTAGCTTAGCATAATGAATGGAATCCTCTGTTGCCGGATAGCATGTCGTGAGTAAAAGTGATTAAAAAAAACTAAAAAGTCCAATATAGTCCCAAGTCAATAGGAAATTGCACTTTTTTTTAATCTGCGTTGCTATTTGTACTCATTGTGAATAAGCAGGCCACAAGCAGTAATTCATTTTTTTGGATCACTTTTACTCACGGCATGCTATCCGGCAACAGAGGATTCCATTCTTTAAGCTAAGCTAGCAGCGGCGCTGCCCGACTAAGACAATGCATGCACTGAGACAAAAATGCATTTGCCCACCTATCAAATGTAGGGGAGACGGTGAATTTCAAAAAACGGCGGCGTGTTCCTTTAAGGCATGACCATTGGGCAGTGAAATGCTCATTGGGTCAGACAAAAATGATGTGCCTATTATGCACATCTGAATATTATTTTTTTCATTTCCAGCCTGAACAATTATATTTCACTTATAAATTATTAAATATACAAAATTAATATTAGTTAAGAGATTAATGTGGCTTGGAATTGGTAGTATGTGCCTGGAAAAAAAATATGATCAGAAAATCGTAAACCTAATAATTCTGCACGCCCTGTATGTTGAGCAGGTGAACGCAATGGCCAATCACAGACACTATAATGCCAGAAGTTTTGGGACGCCTGCCTTTACTGCTGTGACTTTAATGACATCCCAATATTCAACTCTTCTGGGAAGTCTTTCCACAAGGTTTAGAATTGTGTTTATGTGAATTTTTGACCATTCTTCTAGAAGTGCATTTGTGAGATCAGGCTCTGATGTTGTACGAGAAGGCCAGGCTCCCAGTCTTCGCTCTAATTTATCCCAAAGGTGTTCTATTGGGTTGAGGTCTGGACTCTGTGCAGGGCAGTCAAGTTCCTCCACACCAAACTCCTCATCCATGTCTTTATGGACCTGCTTTGTGCACTGGTGCGCAGTCATGTTGGAACAGGGACATCACCAAACTGTTCCCACAAAATTGGGAGCATGAAATTGTCCAAAATGTCTTGGTATCCTGAAGCATTAAAGGGACTATATGCAACTTTTCCCCAAAATAAACATAACAATAGCCTTTTTATTTTACCATTTATGACTCAAGCATCTCCTGTTGAGCATACTGACACCTTGTCCGCTCACAGTGGGTGCACCTTTAAGCCTGTATCCTATTTTTCATATTTTCTGTCGGGTCGGATTTTTCCCGCGCTGTCTGTGGATGTGACGTCAAGTGCGTTCATGTTAAACGTTTCAGATCACTCTGCCACCACCGCTAGTCAGCAAGTAGCCTACACTCGCAAACTTATCTCAAACAATATATGTTTTTGACTGTTCTTACCTCTGTAAACATAATGTTGACCTCCTTGCAGCAGATGAGTTGTTAAGTGTGCTCGTACGAGCGCTGCGAGAGCGAGCAGAAAGGAAGAGCAGTTCTGTTTTTTGGCCACAGGTGTCAGTCGCGAGTTTAAATTTCACGCTTTACCCCTTTTTCTAAAAAAAAAGCTTCTAAATTACAATTGACCCTTCGCGTGGAGCTTGATTGACAGGTGTTCTAACCAATCATACTTCGCCATCCGCCATTTTGTCCGAAAAAGCAGCCAGTAGAGTTAGGAGGATTTTAACTTGGTAAAATGAATATACTGACGCCTTTCCGCGGTTAAAACAACATTACTTCTTATGTTCGTTCATGTTTATTTGATGCTATAAATGAACTAGAAGGAAGAGATGATCGGATCACGAGCAGCTTTAACTGATGCTCTACAGCGATCTGTCACGGCACATTAAAGAGCCCCAAAACGGTATTTATTGTTTAAATTTCTTTCAAAAAATGACCACATTTGAAAGCTGAGACTTTGTTTCAGTGTTTCCCACAGAATTAGATTCTATGTGTGGTGGTGTGGGTTTTTTTTTTTTGGGGAGGGGGGGGGGGGGGGGGTGACACATAATGTAAGATAACTTAAAGACATTGCTATTGCTATGCCATTGCTACACGTCTATGACTGCTCCACAGACTTCTTGTTGCATATTTTGCACCCTTTGTTTGAACATTTTATTTTACGGGCCTTTCTGAAAAAATATTCCAATGCCCCATCACATGGGCTTGTTTGTGTGATAGACTACAGGCCCTGTACTAAATGTAACAATTATTAAACACTATATTAAATTTAAATAACAAATTAGATTTATAAATAACCAGCTTTTCAAAACAACAATTGCAATGTGAATTTTAACAAACTATACAAATATTTTAAACTATTTGTGCTAAAAAGTGCAAAACATAACAACTGAAACAACAACTGAATTTTAACAAACACTTTACAACTATAAAACAATGAAGTGCAAAATAAAGTGCAAAACAACATTGTCAAAATGCAGAGGTGCGAATTTACAAAATGAAAAGCAGGCTACTTTTGCCATGATGACTGAATGTTAATAATCCCTAAAAAGCTGACATCATCGCTATCTCAAACATCTCTGTTATTATCAATGAAGCTGATTGCACAATGAATATTTCACAATATCTACACTTTGTTTGTTATAATTAGAGGATTTGCCAGCATGCAGAATTCAGCACTGAACAAAAAGTCAGTTTTGAGTGGTGATGGGAGTCTCTAGATCAAGGGCCCGGCCCGAGGATGGCGGCGGGTAATATCGGCCCAAGTTCTGCCCCCGGCAGAGAATTTAAGCTATAAACAGGACAGAGTAACAAGGCAGGCTTCGCTCATACATTTTTTGACGACGTAACGTTAGTTAAGACGTGTGTTGCTTAGGCGGCCGCCTTAGTTACAAAGTGCTTCGGGAAACCCTGAATCTAATGGAAACGCGACAGCGTTTAACATAACTTATCAGAGTTGTTTTGCAGCAGTGTTCATTAACAACCATTCAACTCCGGATTGATTCTGGAATATTCGCTGGGAAAATAAGCTCCGCAGTGACCGCAACAATCCGTCCTCCAACGCATGCTCATGTTGTTTTGAGACTGTGCTGAAGAGGAGGCGGGGCTATTCGTGCGCGCCTCCGTTGTCAGTTTGTGAGAGAGAGAGGGAGGGGGGAGCAAGCTGCGCGCAGCTCTACAATAAAATACAATTTTACCCATATTAAATAGTTTAAAAATCTGAAAATCAATCTGTGGCGGTCAGCGTTGATATTGTGGCGGCCCGCCACAAATTAATGAATGTATGGGAAACCCTGTGTTTAATATGTTTAATATCAAAAGTAACCGAAAAGTAACCTGGTCTGTCCGCGTGTTGTCAGTCTCCTCTCTGCTCCGCAATGTATTTTTCACTGCGTGAGAACATGGTGAGAGCATGAGAGCAGCGTAGCTTGTCGGAACATAGCGACAGTAACTAAGGAGGGCGGGTCTTTGCGAAGGGTCAATTGTGAGACTTTCCTTTACCCCTGGGTTAAAAGCAGAGTTTAGAACAATGATAATTCTGGTTTGAGCACAGTGTGAAAAGTCATAGGTTTAACCACTGTAACCTACATTGCTTTTTAGCCTTGGGCCTAATCAGATCTGTCTTCATAGGTATGGCTTTGTTGAGTTTGAAGACACTCGTGATGCAGATGATGCCGTCTATGAGCTGAACGGTAAAGAGCTGTGTGGAGAGCGGGTCATGGTGGAGCACGCCAGAGGTCCTCGTCGAGACCGCGACAGCTATGGAGGAGGAGGAGGAGGAGGAGGAGGAGGAGGAGGCGGTGGAGGAGGTGGCGGCGGCGGGGGTTATTATGGTGGCGGCAGTGGTGGAGGAGGAGGTGGAAGAGGGGAAGGAGGACGCAGCAGTAAGTACAATAACATCAGTTATGTTGTGTCTTATTGCAGAGAGTACATGGTTTTACATTTCTGGAAACCAGATGCTTCTAAGAGGATTTTAAGTGTTAGCATTAAGCAAGAATATATAAGAAAACTTGCTACCTAGTTTTATTCTACTTACACATAATTCTTGTTCCTTGCGGTTAATTTAACAAGCAATTAATTTCTGTATTAGCATTTATATCAGACATTATGCTGTCAATATCAACTTATGTTGCTGAAAATGCTATTATTAAGCTAAGATGTTTTCTTTCCCCTTCTTTCTTTACGTTTTTAGTAGGGTGCCGATCGCTCAGATGGCCAAAAAAAAATCATATTTCACATGTTTTCATGTTATTTCACATCCTGCCCAATGTTGCCCAATATAGTGAATGTAACTATTTATGCTATATGTGCAGAAAAGGGGCTAAAATCACGTTACATTCTATTGTAACATTACAATAAAGTTAGAGTCTCTAAATTAAAAATTAAACTAAATAAAAACAAAACACACTAAATGTTGACTGGTAATTACACGGCTCTGTGGAATACTTGATTCTGATAAGTCGGTAGCGCCATTCATCGGTATGTTATTCCCAGTTATTACATGGCTTGGTAGCATTCCAGTGTAGAATGCGGTGTGTTATTTCTTGATAACTGACGCTGCTTAGTATAACACACCGTTGCCATAGACGCAGTTCAGAGACGGAACGGACTATTTTCTTTAGCGGTAGCAATACAATCGTTTTTAAATCAATATTTTGAGTCAAATTATTGATTTATTTGGTAGGTAGCCATGTAATAAGTGGGATAATGTATAGCGAGGCGGTCGTTATAGCGAATACAAACCCTTCAGGCTCCGCTTCGCGTCGGGCTCCTAGTCAGCCTGTCGGGGGGGGTTTTCGCTATAACGACCGCCTCGCTATACATTATCCCTTACGTAACACAGGCTCATCCGGGTCACTGAAGTCAGCAGCACTATACGCTTGCTAGGAAAGGTTTTTTTCTTCGTGGAAGTTTTGCATTTGGTGAGCTAATAAGTTATTACTGTTCACAAAATATTGATTCGACTGTTATTTAATTATGCCATCCAGTATCGTGGACTCGCTCTCTCTTGTTTCATACAAACGCTGCTGTTGCCATTTTGTGACTATTGTTTTGTACACTGTTGGATTATACGATGCAAATGGGTATGATTTTAAAAGTTTAATCTGAAATCAATATATCTTATCCCCATAATTAATTAATGCGAATTGCTGTGTAATAAGTGTATACCGTATCTCTTAAATGTCCGTCTGTAACTGCTCTCTCCGCGGAAGATTTGCGTTTAAAGACCTAATAAAATATTTTATCTCAAACATTAGCTTGAGTAATAAAATAATCAGACATGAATAGGGCTGTGTTGAAAAAATCGATTCACCAATTCTGAATCGATTTTCATATTAATTTCTAAAGATCGATCCGTAAGTCAGAGAATCGATTTATTAATAGGCCTACATTTTCCCCGTGAACTTCAACTTGCCGCGACTGGGAGATCCCTGTATGCGCATTGAAAGGCTTTCACTCAGCGCGCACATTATGACAACGGGCTTTGAGTGAGTCATTAAACCGTTCATTCAACGAACACGTTCAAAAAAGCTGATTCATTAAAATAGATGTAATGAAGCAAGGTGTTAATTATT
This sequence comes from Chrosomus eos, assembly GCA_036326025.1. NCBI lineage: Eukaryota > Metazoa > Chordata > Actinopteri > Cypriniformes > Leuciscidae > Chrosomus > Chrosomus eos. Next base: position 2,536,464 of record CM070837.1, on the reverse strand, counting down.
TTTAACTTTGAGTTCCACTTTTCAAGCGTCGCATGGGCAACGCTGAAGCTGATGCTTCACTTATTAGAGACTAGGGGTGCAACGGTACAGATAGCCCACGGTACGGTCCGTACCTCGGTTTTTGGGCCACGGTCTCGGTTCGGTTTCGGTACGTTTTGTGCAGAAAGAGACTGCTATTTCATCCCAAAAATATGTTTTATTTTTCTTATGAGCATAAACAGAATGGCACAGTAGGAAGAACATCAATGTGTATGGAATACATTAACACTCTAGTCTGTACTGAACAACACTAAGTAATAGAGGTCGACCGATAGTGGATTTTACCGATAACGATATTTAGGTTTGACCTTACATGCCGATAACTGATAATTCAACCGATATTTTTTTAAATGGATGCTGGATTAAAAACAAAGATAATACTCACAATAACAGTACTGAACTGAAATGTGCTAAATTAAATAAATATACAAATGTATAAAAACTTTATACAGAAAATAATTTAAACATTAAAATATTACAGATTTCGGAGCTATAACCTAGAAACAAACATAAATTTCATAGGTAACACATTGCAAGTCCCATTTGTAAACAAGGATGCATTAGCTAGCTTTCATGAACTATGCACTATGCAGTATACGTTTTTACTGCATGTATTAATATGAGCAATACAATTGTACCTTTATCCTTCATGTTAGTTCATAGTACATTAAGGTAATAACAAATAAAATAATAATTAAAACTCCATTTCAAATGCATTAGTAAATGTTGAAATAAACTAACAATGAATAATTCTTCTACAACTTGTATTAATCTTAGTTAATGCTAAAAATGGAATCTTATTGTAAAGTGTTACCATTTCATATAATTCCAAAGAGTCGTGCTTAAAGATAGCCATTCAAATGTAATAAAGACCTGTATAACGTATACGTAATTTAGCCTATATAGTCTCTCACTTTATTTGCTTCTATTTTACAACACTTGATAATTATCTAATCAAAATAACAAGATGTATTGTAGTGATTAAAACGATCTTAAATCGAACACGTTTCTGATTTGTTTATGTTTCTGTCGGCTGAACATACAACATGAACATATCAATGTTGAGAAAGCAATCACGTCACTAGTTTTAAATATGCAACTTCCTCGGCTAATAAATGCATAAAAGTGACCAGCCGGATATATAATAATGCAAATAGATGATAACAATTGCTCCATAAAACATTTGGGTCAGGTCTGCGTGTGTTTTTGTCACATTGTTTAAAGCTTGACTTGAGATAAGAGTCCTCACAGCCTCGACGGCAAACTTGGCTACTGTTCTTTCTCTGCTGATGCAGCATCTAGTTAATAAAAGAATTACTTTATAATGATATGGCAATATATACTTTAGTGTTATGTATTCATACCGTTTCGCTGACTGTATTTTAAATGCGAGTCTGAAGTGTAAGCGGCGCTCTCTCTGCTGCGTGTTCTCTCCGTGGTCCGTGCTGCACGCGCCTCACGTGTTAATGTAAACAACTCAGCCAGTGATAGTTTATTATTAGTCCTCTAGAGGCCGCTCTCGCTCTGTATAATGCCAGCAGTCTCTTCGGCGCTCTAGTGCTGTGTAATGACAGCGCGCACTTCTCACCCGCTCCAGCAACAGATGCAACCCGGAAAAACTATCGGTGTGGATTTTTGCCGATAACGATAGTTTCACCAATCAACTATCGGTGCCGATTAATCGGCAAAACCGATGAATCGGTCGACCTCTACTAAGTAATACAACCTCTTCAACTACCACTTATGAAATACAAAATGTAAACAAACACACTTTAGAATATTCAAGTGGATCCCAAATCCAAACCTTGATATATGAAGTGATCAATGTGAAAGAAAAAGTGCACTTTTACCTTTAAACAAACATAAATTAGCTTGTGGTTTGAATAAAAAAAAAGCAGAGCAAAATAATATAATAAAAAAATATATATTATCGGGGTGTCATTAGTTAAATCTTACTCAGATACAATAGTGCTATTTCCTGATTGGCTAACGACACCAGACGAATCAGACGCGCTTGATTCCTGCCGGTTCCACAGTGAGAGCGGCACGGCCAGAGTTTTGGGCGCTGCGGCATATTAAATATATTACAAATAGTTGTTCAGCGTGAGAAATACAATGTGTTGCAGGAGAGCGTGACACCTGAAGGCATGCAAAGCAAAAACTAAAAGGATCAGTGCGAACTCAATGGCGAAACCGAAGTCCCGCGGGACACGAGGGTATATTGTCCCGTGCAGGGTTGACCGAACGGTCCGGGATTTTACCGTGTACCGTTGCATCCCTATTAGACCAATATGGCATTGATTCAATGCGTGACTCGGTAATCTTATTTCCCCGCGGCTTCCTCGCGCTGTGGGCTGACCAGCCCTGCTGCTGACACGCATTTCCGTGACGTGAACGTTAAAAGGATGATACGACAAATATTTCTCTTTCCTTTGGCACAGCAACCTTTCCACGAATACGACTTCAAAGACAGGCGCAGGTAATCGCACGCGCTCTGCTGCTCTCATTCACTGTCTGTGCGAAGCCTCTGTAGGCTACACATCACCACGATAAACAGTCTTGTTATCATTATGAACTTGTTTAACATTCAATACACATGCATGAAGTTCAAAACAAGAAGGGTATAGCCTCATAAAAAAACGTGAATATCGCGGTTGCTGCGGTTACATGCAATCTGCGTCCTCTGTCGTCGACACCAGTGCAAGTTTATGAAAGCAGTTGTATCAACACTCTGGAAGGGGGATTGTTCTCTACAACCATCAATACTCCATTAATTTGCAGTTGAATATCTATAATAATAGTACCAAATATGTTGCATAACTACAGTCCTGTAATTCAGGTAACAGCTGGAAAAAAAATGCTTTTTTCAAAAACAATTATCTAAATCTCAAGATCGGATCGGATCGAATCGAATCGAATAATGATAATCGATTCAAGATCTTGAGAATCGGAATCGAGTCGATTCTTGAAATTTGAATCGAAACCCAGCACTAGACATGAAAAATTGGTCGAAGTGTTTTTTGAGTTTTGTTTTACCGTGGTATCGGCTACTGTTTTTGGTATTTTGCGTCTGTGTGGTGGTGCTCTTCACTGAAGTCTGATGGTTAGCGGAGATTATATTTGGTAATATTTGCATGACTTTCTAACATTTACAGACTGAGGAAAACCACATGTTAAACGTATTAAAATCCACAAGTATCTGTTAGAGCGTCATACGGGGCATGCAATCTTAACTATATATTACAAGTTATCTTGAAACCTTTGATATAAATCATGTCTCATGTTTTGAGACATTTCTCAAATTTGATGATTCACTTTCGCAACTGCAACTCGCTCTGTCCTTTTTTCAAACTACTGTATATCAATATAAACCTCATCCTATATCATTTATAAAAACAATATTTTGAAATATCGTACAAAGTCGAGATGCCAGCCAGCCCTAATTTCTAGTAAAGAAACCCAAACCAGCTTCACACAGCTTTCTGGATTCCTTATGTTCTCATTATTATGTTGATGTATTGTATTGTAAGCCTTTAGCCCCTTCACATCAGGGCAAGTCATTGCCAGTACGTTCTCAAAGACTGTACCTTGATTGAATTATTCAAACTAGGGGTGTAACAATATACCGTGTCGCAATATATCGCAATATGAAAATGCAACTGTGTATCGTGGATAGTGACAATCTGTGTTGTGTATTATTCACCCAAAATGGAAGTTTTCAGAGTTTTAGTGTCAGTACTACATTAAACTACTGTATATTGGCGCTTTTCCACTGCATGGTATGGTACGGTTCGGTTCGGTACGGCTCACTTGTGGTGCTTTTCCACTGCATAGTACGGTACGGTACGGCGCGCTTCGGCGCGCTTTAAATGGTACCTGGTCTGTTGAGGTTCCAAGCGTACCGTACCGGTACTAAAATGTGACGTGAAACACTGCAGATCACTGATTGGTCAGACAGACAGAATCGTCACTACCAGCGTCATTGGATTTGCGACACGAGACACTAAACCCGCTATACAGAGTCATATAACCAGTAGACAACAGCCAACACGGTAGCACCTGTGTTTTACTTACTTGGAAAAAAAAAGAAGAGATCAACACTTTAAAAAGGAAATGGCTGAATCGTGGTCGAGGTGCAGACGTTCCTCTCGTTGGTTGCCTAGGAGCGGGTCCAGCGAGAGCTGGATGGGGCAAAACAGAATGAAAAAGTGTTCCAAGAAGTAGCAGCTAGCTCAGCTAGCCGCACACGGCTATCACCGGACCTACAAACAGTGTAACGATCAGTCCCACCCACTTTGAATGGGTAATAACTGCAGTGGAAAAGCAACCGAGCTAGCGAACCGTTCCGCGCCGAATCGAACCGTACCGAACCGAACCGAGCGTACCATGCAGTGGAAAAGCGCCATATAATGCAATGGGGGAATATTTGTGGGTCCTGATAATGCCAAATATCTTCTGTTACCTGTAAAAAGTGGCCTACGTTATTTTAAATATATCTAGCCAGTGAAAGACTGCAAGCATATTTGTCTAAAATAGGCACCAAGTCCAAGCCTATTCATTCACACACACGATGCAATACCAAATTTAGTCGTATCGTGATATGTATCGAATCGTGACATGAGGGTATCGTTACACCTCTAGTTGTGATGTGTTATATGAAACATGTTACACTTTTTATTTGTTTAGAGCAGAGGTCTTCACTCCTGCTCCTGGAGAGCCACTGTCCTGCAAAGTTTAGTTCCAACCCTAATCAAACACACCTGAATCAGCTCATTAAGCACTTCAGAATCGCTTGAGCATTCAAAGGCAGGTGTGGTGAAGCAGGTTGGAACTAAACTCTGCAGGACAGTGGCTCTCCAGGAGCAGGAGTGAAGACCTCTGGTTTAGAGGGTGTTTTACACCAGTGCTTCTCAGGCCTCATCTTGAATCCCCTCCACTGCACATTGTGCATGCCTCCCTCATCATACGCACACAATTCAAGTCTTGCAGTCTCTACTAAAGAGCTGGTGATTAGAGTCGGGTGTGTTCGATTAGGGACACATCCAAAATGTGCTGCGGGACAGGCTTGAGAAGCACTGCTGTATACAATGGTGTTTTTTCCCCACATATACCATTTATTCTTTCTTCTTGCCTTTTAAGCTTGTGTTCTAGCCCAGTGGAAAGTAACCATCAACGTCCATGTTAAAGTTTAATTTGATTTCCAATTTGATTTCCACAATAACAAAGTCCTTGATGTTTCAATTTGAAAGAGTCCAGTGGGGGCTGAGGCTGAGTCCAAGTGTCGTTGTGGCTAAGATGACTACCTGACCGGTTTGGCCTTGGCCTCTTCACCTTACAATGTGTGTGTGACCTTTGCCCCTTGATGCTTTGGCTGACCTAACCGGAAGCCAAGACGACAGCAGCCTTTTGCCAATAGACCAGGGGTGATGGTGAGGAATGCCACTAGTTATTGCTATGTTGTCCATATGGAAAGCCTCTAGCCAAAATGTAATAGAAATACCTGAAATGGAGACATTGTACGGGCAAGATGTTCATGCGAGGAGCCTAAATATTAGACATTTAAATGTATCATGCTGCCTGTCAAAATATAATTTTAGCCCTGAAAGACTTGGGAACGATTGTCTTGTTGTCAGTCTTATCAGCTTTTCTCTTATCCAAATAGTCAAGCCTTTTCTGGGAGGCAACAAACTGCTCTCGAGTCTGAACAGGTTGGCAATAAGCAACAGAGGGCAAATATGACTTGTATCCTCTCGTAGGTTCTAATGTTAATTCAGTGGCGTCCATCCTTTCCTTGATTTCTCTGTCATAAAAGGATTTCTTTATGTCCTCTTCCCTTTTCTTCTGAAGGCGGTTACAGCAGCAGAAGTCGCACCGGTAGGGACAAGTACGGTCCTCCTGTTCGCACCGAGCACCGGCTCATTGTGGAGAATCTCTCCAGTCGCTGCAGTTGGCAAGACCTTAAGGTAACTACGCTGGTGATAAACGCACATTAATGCCGACCGCATTTGCACTTTTTCGATTCTCACACCATTGCATACAAAGTGATTCAAAATGTGACTTCCTTCTGTGAACTGATGTGGCATCATATTACAGAATGAGGCAGAAATTAAACTAACTTATAGTTTTCTATACTGTGGAAAAAAAACAGACTTTCTATCAATTTTAAAACTAGACTTGATCAAGTGGTCTACACCAGATGCCGTATGGGTCACAAGTTTGACCCATGCTTTTTTGCTTAAAGGTGAAGACCCAATTTTATGTATGTTTTGTAAAATTTATCTGTCAAACATATTTTATTAGATTGTCCTGGACTTAACTTAAGCAGAATGCTCTTTTATGAAGTTACTTCATTGAAGGACATATTTAATGAGATTATGCCTGAAAAGGTTTTGGATTTTTTTTATCATATGTTAATTTAAAAATATATATTGTATAATATGGCTTGTCTATATTTGTTTTGTTTTTATTGTATTTATATGATATTTGTATTTTTGTAAGTGAATTTTTGCTAGCTATGAATGCTGACACTTTAAAGCCATTACCACAGTATAAATTCAGATTATTTTATTTAATACCATGTAGATTGGCATTGCATTATAAATATATATTATCCTTATGAAAATACCCGACAGATTGAAGTAATCATATAAAATTAATTATCTTCATTTAATCAGTTAAAATGTCTCTCTCTGCTTTTATTCCGTCTTTGTCCATATTACAGGGTTTGTACGGGTGCTTAACAAAATTCAAGCATTTTCAAGGATTTTGTGTTTTCAAGGTTTGAAAAGTGCTTCCATTTTGGATAAAATGCTTGAAATTGTAACTATTTCTTTCACAACAAATACCTTTCTGACTGAATAGTTTTGTAAACTGTAGCCCTTCAGATACAGACCATTTTAAAAAGCTTTAAAATGGACCTTGAAAAGTGCTGGAATGTCAAGTTGTATTATTCCTGTGAGTCTCATTTGTGACCCTTCTGTGCATGGGTGTCCTCCGGCGTCGAGTATTAATGAAACAAAAATTACATGTGAGTTAACGGTCCAAAATGCTGACATCGCCCTATTTTGGGTAAAAATCAAGTGGCATCTTTAGTCTCTCTTTTAAAACCAACAGCAAAGTGACTTAAACTGCAATTCATTGACTGGCCTCGAGACCGGCTGCAAGAGTCAATCCCATAAACCCCCATGTTAATATGCCCAACTTTACAGCAGAAAACAATAGGGGTGTGCATTGGCACTGCCCTCACGATTCGATTCCGATTCACCAGGTAACGATTCGATTCAATTCGATTCTACGATGCATTGCGATGCATCAATTCTACTGCACACAGCAAGGCACATTTTTCATCAGTCATGAGGCAATACAAGCATATTGAACAACAGATTTTATTGGTTGCTATGTGTGTATTATAACTCCTGTATCTTTGACATCAATGTCATTAAAATAAATTAAATTGATTGGTACAGGGTATTGAATATGGCATTTTCAAACGCGGTCATCTCCCTCCACCTCAGCCATCTTTATTCAGGGTATCTGCACATTTTTTTTTAACAGCAAATTTAATGACTTTTAAGACCTTTTTAAGTCCTCTAAAAGGCAAATTTAAGACTTTACCACGACAAAAAAACAGGAAAATGTTCAACACGACAGAATTAATTTTGGCAGCCATTGTTGTTTTAGTCTTCAGATGAAAATGCTTATTGGTCTTATTGGTCACATTTTAGTAATTTTGTCTTTCATAGTTTTAGTTGACAAAGTCAAACTTCAGTTACCGACATTAATTTTGGTAGCTATTTTAAATGTAGTCTTTAGACAAAAAATGACATTATAATTTTTCGCTTTAGGCCAATTCTATTAAGCTTATGAGACATTTGAATCCAGGTAACAGGCTGTATTGACAATGCACTCTTTAGCAGTAGCACTTGTGCAATTCTACATATCCCTTTTCCTTAGTTCAGTGGTTCTCCAATCTTTTAGAGTGCCGTAACCCCTCTTGCACTTAGACTGCAGTCACACCTTTTCCAATATCTGCCCCTTTTAATCGATTTTTTCCAGTTCATTTTTTACCTTTATAAATACTTATATAAAACAAATAATGCTTTAAATAAAACAATGTTCAATAAATATGCAATGACGGTAAAAATGAGTTGATACTTTTAAGCATTAAATTAAAATCGCCAGAAGGTGGCGGTAAGTCACTGTCTTTATGAGCGAGTCATACGTCATAGTCATTCATTCATTTATAAACGGGTCATTGAATCTCACGATTCGTTCAAACAAAGCCACAGATTCGTTCTTGAATCCCCCCTGTGTGCTGCAGTTCTGCCGTGGCTTTCGTTGCAAAATAGCAATAATATGATCAACATTAAAAACAGTGCTAGATATTAGCCTGTATTGATCGCAGATTTAGTCGCACAAACAGCGCAAGCAGCTCGTGACAGAATAAAGACCAACTGAATGACACTTTAATTAATTTAAGTAGAAAATATCAAACGAAGATCACTGAACTCCAGCTTACTTGTCTGTGTTTTCAGATCATCTGCGCTGCTTCAGCAGTGTAGAGAGCGCGCGCGCGAGCATGGTTGCCAGATACTATTGAAAAGGCCGGCTAGAAAACATGTTATTTTAACAGAAAAGCTCTGACTGGGGATTTAATTACTTAAATCTGGCAACCGTAAGCATGAACGCTCGTAAACACAGTCTGTAATGTGTTGTTGTGTCTCCTTTATTCATTGCCCCCAAATGGTGCGCACTGTTCAAAAAAACAAAACACAAAAACGGATGACGAGTCGGACAAGAAATTTAAGGTCCGTACGTAAAATTTAAGACTTCCTTATCGGAAATTTCAGATTTTAAGATATTTTCAGGCCTTAAAAAGCAAAAATTGTATTTAAGACATTTTAAGACTTTTTAAAAGGACCCGCGGGGACCCTGTTATTGTTGTTATTATGCCCCCGGAAATAATTGAAACTTCAAAACTTTATTGTCCAAGGCCAGAAAATAAACAGTGAAATAATCGATTATGGCCCTTTGCCGCATCGATGCTGAATCGTGCATTTCCCGCATTGCGATGCATTGCCGAATCGATTATTGTTGACACCACTAGAAAACAATGTTTACAGCCTGTTACAAAAAGACGTTTTGGTCTATAATTTTGCCCTTTATGACAACTGTGAGGTGGGTGCATTTTTATTTATAACTCATCCGTTTAAATTCTATCAAGCCTTTAACTTCTGCATAATTAAGGGCATGGCCACTTGAGTGACAGGTGGATTGCAGCTGATGTCACTGCTAGCCGTTTGTCTGCGGTCTGTTAGCTAATCCTCAGTTACGTCAGCTAATCTGCCTCGCTGCACGTTTTCTATTATTCGGGGACCGGGAGTAATGCTGCCAAGATGGTGACGGCCATTTTGGGCTTCAAAAATGCTCTTCAGAAACAGTGTCACGGACATTTCTTCTAATGATATTTGTAGTAAACATACAAATAATATAATCCAAAAGTTTTCATCTAAATTTTAAACAAAGTTTTCAACTTTTAAACTAAAAGTCCCTAGGGATTTAAATGTAAAGCGCAGAACAGTGTCCACAGTTAACAGGTTAATGTAACGCTGCTTTACTTTTTTCATAGTCAAGTGTGTACTTTGCAGTCACAAGCTATGTTGTGCAGAGAGGTGAAGGTTGTGTTCCCTGTGCAGGACTTCATGCGGCAGGCGGGAGAGGTGACCTATGCAGACGCACACAAGGAGCGCGCCAATGAGGGGGTCATTGAGTTTCGCTCCATCTCCGACATGCAGAGAGCGCTGGACAAGCTGGATGGGACGGACATCAACGGCAGGAAGATTCGTCTGGTTGAAGACAAGCCGCGGCGCCGGCGCTCGTACTCTGGGAGCCGCTCTCGGTGAGTGCTCATCAGGGTTAACCACCAATTATTAGAGTTTAATATTCAAGACTCTTTAAAGCTTTGCTAGCATTGGGAAATCATCTTGCTGGGCATTAGGAGTGAAACGATTCCATCATGTCACGATTCGATACATATCACGATAGTAAACTCACGATACCATATTATTGTGATACTCCAAGACATATGATAAAAGATTAACAAAAAAAGTAGTGTTGATTAAAATGCAAAATTTTGTGTGTGTAAATAAATAGGCTTGGTCTTTGTAGGGCTGTCGCGGTTAAGGAATTTCCCTTGCGGTAATTTTGAGTGGCTCAATAGCGCGATATGCGGTATTACCGCCATTTATTTATTTATATTTATTTATTATTATTTGTTGCTATATATAAATACGTGTTATGATGTGGTCAGCATACACAAAAACAGTGTAACCGAAACTAAACAGCTTCTCTGCGCATTGAAAGGCTGTCACTCAGCGCGCACATTGTTACGCGTCTTTGAGTGAGTCATTAAACAACCGTTCATTCAACGAAAACGTTCAAAAAGCGGATTCCTTAAATGATAGATATAATGAAACAAGGTTTAATTAATTTTTTAACTTTGAGCTCCACTTTTCAAGGCTCAGCTGGCCAGCAATGCTTCACTTTTGGGCAAAGCTGAAGCAATGCTGGTTCAATGCGTGACTCGCAGCTTTCCCCCCACGGCTTCCTCGCGCTGTGTAATGCTGACCAGCACTGACGCCATTCATGGTAAATACCCTTACACGTTAAATGGATGAAACGACAAATATTTCGCTTTGCTTGGAAACGGCAACCTTTTCACGAATACACATGACTTGACTTCAAAAACAGACGCAGGTAATCGCACGCGCTCAGTCGATCACATTCACTGTCTGTTTAGGCAAATCCACGAAGCCTCTGTACAAATCACCATGATAAACAGTCTTGTTATCATTATTAACTTACTTAACATTCAATACACATGGTACGAACAACGAAATGTGGCCTTATGAAAAAAGAAAACGCGGTTTGCGGTTGCTGCGGTTACTTGCATTCCTCTGCGGTTGGCCTGTCAGTAGCGCGGTATTGCAATATTGCGGTTATCGCGACAGCCCTAGGTCTTTGAGCTGGAAACCAAAGCACAGGACAATAGAGACACCAGAATAAAAATATTCATGATTCTGAAGCTGAAAATACTGTTATTTTATTCATTAATTCATTAAACTTTCTGACACTAAAAAAAAAAAAAAAAATCTCTCAGTAATTTTTCAGTTTGGGAAACTATTCACCATACATAGTTGCATTTTTGTATTGCTCTATATTGTGTGACACCCCTACTGGGCACTCTTCACCTCTGGTGTACCACAAGGTTCTAGCTTGGGCCATAATTTATTGCTGGTTATTACTTTAAAGTTGACCTTTTATGCAAAGTTCACTTTTACATTGTTGTTGGTAGGGCTGGGGTAAACGATTATTAACTAAACGATTAGTTGGACGATTATTTTAACGATTAGTCGACTAATCTAACGACTAATTGGGCGATTAATATAAAGATTATTTTTCTGCTCCTCGATTAATAATAAAACATAATGTATATCAAATAAATACGAACTAGCGTACTGAATCATGATACTGTAGCTGGCTAACGTTAGTCTGTTATGTATTTGAACACCGTCATTAGAACTCTATAACCGCCAAAACCGTGTTATTAAAATATTTTGTACAAACATTTATCATAGAGAATATTTAAATACTAATATCAGCTTACGAGGGAAACGGAGGCGGAGTTACGCCGGTTTCACACTGCACGCGTTAGCAGGGCGTAAGCAGTGCGTATTTTTTTCGGCGCCCATGTTAACAGATTAGAGCATTCACACCGCACGCAGAGGCGGCGCGTCAGCGCGTAGCAGGAGCAGAGCAGGAGCAGCAGTGCCGCGATCGTTTCGGCGTCTGGTCTATTTTTGACGCGCGGCTTACGAATTAAAGTGACAATGCATTGATCATGGCCAAAATACACAGCAGTTTTACCCAAAAGCGCATTGATGATATCTATTGTGTTTTAAACAGTCAATCAAATGACCTTCATCAATTTAAAAAGAAAACAAAGTCAACAAAAACAAAGATGAACCAAAAAGTAGGCTATATAATATAGCCTATTAGTTAATAAAATAAGCTTCTTGACAAGTCTTTTCTCTTAAATGTATTTGAAAACGAAATAAAGTAATGCCAACTTACCCATTATAGAGTACTTTGTCTGTAAACACCCGCCGCGCCGTCAAACGCTGCCAGTATGAAAGCAAAACGCACGTGTCCTGCTTCCGCTCACCATATGCACTGCTCCTGCGCTGCTAACGCTCTGCTAACGCGTGCAGTGTGAAACCGGCGTGAGTGGTGCTTCTGCTCCTGCTGGAGATGATTCGGGAGAGTCTGTTCCCCTTTACCGATCAGAGCGCGCGCTGACACGGAGCAAAGCCTTGTTTATACTTGACGCGTCCGCACGAGCGTGCGGCAAATATGACGCGTTGGGTGCGCAAGACCGGCAAAACCCCATATCGCGTGCACGGCTTCTTTTGTAACAGCGCGCGCGGCGCCGCGTCCGCGGATGAACGACTGCAAGCCGGATCTGCCCTAGCCGTATGTCTCACTCTCACCGCACCCGCACCCAGTTTGCGCGTCTAAATTGCAAAGGTTTTTTTTTTGTTAAGGATTTGTTTACTGTGTGTGATTCATTTAATGGAGAGCACATTCACTTCTAGTGGTCTTCGTCCTCCATTCTGCAATGTTTCGGTCTCCCACGTGTGTTGGCGAGCTGTACTGCCGGAAACGGTGCAAAAAATAAATAAATAAAGAAGCGTCGACGCAAAAATATGGCGTCGACGTAATTTTGACGTCGAAGCGTCGACGTCATCGACGCGTCGCTACAGCACTAGTTGTTGGACATAATTGTATCCGCAGTGTGTACACAACCACCCTATGATAAAAATCCCTTCACTCCGTTTGTAATGTTGTAATAGACTCTAAAGTGTCTCCCCATTTAATTTTCAATTGAACAATACTATTAAAACATTGTTTTCCTGTTATCTCTGTAAAGCTGCTTTGAAACAATTTGGATTGTAAAAAGCGCTATATAAATAAAGGTGACTTGACTTGACTTGAGAGACATTCAGGAATGCATGCATTGTGATGTCACAGAACAGGCCACGCCCACTCTAGCCCTATTAGCATAACTCCTCCCCTGTTTGAGCTTGCCATGTTTAACCCATCGCCAGAGCATTCAAGAACATGAGTGAGTGATCATGTTTCTCTTACATGTACTGTATATTAGGCCGTTCTCTCTTTAATATACAGGTCTAATATACACATACCTTTTTTAATGGCTTTTTTCTCTCCCATCTTATATTCAAACAGTCCTGCCTCATACTGAATGCTGCTAAGATAAGAGCCACAGTATTTACACTTACAGTTGACTCTGCATATAATGCTGGGATATGAGTATGTTAACAAACTGTACTTTTCTGTTTCCCCCAGGTCTCGTAGCCGGCGTCGTTCTCGTAGTAGGAGTCGGCGTAGCAGCCATTCTCGGAGCAACTCACGATCTCGCTCGAGGTACGACTCAATCGTGAGATGTGATTTGAAAATGAATGTTTGTTTTTCCTTTCCCTTCAGCTTCTGATTGTCTTTTGTAGGTCTCGCTCTCGCCGACGCCGCTCCCGCTCCAGGTCCCGTTCCAAGTCAGGACACAAGTCTCGCTCCAAGTCTCCGTCGAGCAAGTCTCGCTCGCGCAACCGTAAATCTCGCTCTCGGTCCCGCACACACAAGTCCCGCAGTCGATCAACCAGTCGCAAGTCTCGCTCCCGCTCAGACGAGCGCAAGTCCCGCTCTAAGAGTACTTCTAAAGTGAAGTCCGATCGCGGGCGGTCCCCGGAGAAGTCCGTCGGCAAGAAGTCCCGGAGCAGATCTGCTTCTCCTGTGGAGAATGGCGACGGCGGGCGTCCCAAGTCCAAGTCCGCTTCCCGCTCTCCAACACCTCAGGCTGGGAAGTCTCCCGACAGGCATTCACGCTCCCGCTCAAAGTCTGGCTCGCGCTCCAAATCCCGATCCCGCTCCAGATCCAAGTCCCAAGACTAGTTTTAAGTGCCGACTGAATTTCTTTTGTTTTTTTCCTTCCCCTCCCGCCTCTTTAGGAGTCCAGTTGTCCAGGATAGTTTTGTAATGGTAATGATGGGATCCAGGTCCAAGTTATTGCATTAGTTTTAACTTGCCCATCTTCAACAGAGTGAGTCATAGCGTCGATATTTTATATACGTACCAATGGCATGAGAATAATTAACTGATTTAATTTAGTGTGCTGCATGTCAATCTTTTTATAAACTATGATCCTCTGTGCTGTGGAACGACTGGCCACTGCGTCCTGTTGCTTAGAAAATGCCTACTATTATCTGAAAAATCAAGGTTTCCTTTTCTTCATTTAATTCAAGACTGTCTGATTTTGTTTTATTAAAATTTACAATCTATTTCACTGTTGGTGTTTTTTTTGTAATGCTGTGTTTACCGAAGTGCTGTTGTTTTTCATTAGCAGATCACCAAAGATAACATAATGCTAAATTTTAAAGAACCATTTTAATTGGTGAATATGGAAGTCCAAAACTACAATAATGACACAGATGAACAATATCGTTGGAATCCTTTTAAGAAAGATTTTTTTTTTTCCAGCTGATGAATGATAAAAACATTGACAGCCAATCAGAATTCAGCATTAAGTCTTTAAAGCAAAAGATGACACAACTGTCACTTATGAGAGGCTGAATATTATGCATTGGTGGAATCTATTGTAGTAATAGTTATGATTCTTGTGAACTGCCCTCAGGTGTTTGCTGTTCTATCATCCTCCTGTGTGAAGACTTGATCACAGTAAGCTCAGCTCTTGGTGTTCAGAGGAGATCATGGCAGCTGGTGACCCTCTTCACTGCTGTGGCCGGATCTCTGTCCAACTAGCTTTTGCATTGCACTGTTGGTACTAGTCGATCTCCAATCATGAACCCAATCGATCTGATTGGCTGTTCAGCTTCAATAACCAGTGCATGAGAACAAAAACAGTTGCTATGCTATCAAAATATTAGATATCAGCAAAATTTCACCATTCATACCACAACAGAATAGCTGACTAAAAAGTCCTTATTTATTGAAGACAAGTGAATGGTTAATACAAAAAAAAGGCCTAATGTTTTTACAAGGATTAGTATCTTTGTTCAAGGTTTCAGGGGCTTTTGGGGCCCTTAACATGTTCAAAAACTTGGGTCAGATCAATGAGGCCTACGATCAGAGTATAAAGTTCATCTCTGTGAAAGAGAGCCTGTAATACTCAAAATAGTGTGTGTACATGAACGTGTGAGTGTGCCTGAATCCACATGCACAGGTCCGAGGCCTATCTTTGCAAGCACACGTGTACTGTATGTGAACATCATGATCCTAACTGCACTTTATGTATATTGACAGATTTATCCACAAATAATGCTTTTTTTCACTCAAAAACAGGTGCATGATCTATCAGATCCAAATAGAAATACAAAACCTGTGCAAATTAAAAGTAAAGTTGGCAAAAAGATTGAATTCAATATTTGGTGATAATATAGAGTAATGAGAGATTTATTAGTATTAACCCTGGGTGAGTAAAGTCAGTAGTTATAGTCCAAGGCGATAATGTTAACTAGCAATTTGGGGAAAAGAAAATCCCCTCTGGGTCAAAATGGTTCAAACATAAAGGGTAAAGACAATGTACTGTTTAGGTAATGGGCTACTCACCCAGTCGGGCATTTGTGTGTATTTGACTTTCAGGCCTGATTTGAAAATGATTTGAGACCATTTGATAAAATAAAGCAATTAATAAAATGTAGAATTTACAAACATTTAACTTAAGACCTTCAATTTCCCGAGGAAGAGGAAATTAGCTGGATATGAAAATATTTACTTTCAACAGCTATCTGAATTTGGACACCTGGAATAGATGTTTGGAAGCCACTTCATCTCATGGCTTAAAATAAACCTTTATAAACTAAAGAAATGTCCCCACACTTTTTTTTTTTATATAAATGGGATGATAATCTAGTTCCACAGAGTCGCTTATACCAAAGAAACCCCTTCCACTATGAAGAAACTTTTGTGACATGAAAAGCTTTCATGGGTGTTAAATATGGCAATGTATCACCAACAACACATCCCAATACTAAAGTCACAATATGGACCTTGGAATTTAAATCTCTTTTGAGCAGAGTTTAGTAACAGTAATATTTGTTCATTGAATAACGTTTCAAAACTTTCATTAACCAAGTTAAATTAAATGAGTAAAGACTGCATCAGGCAACGTTGGCTGCTTCTGAGATAACAGGTGTGCTGCTACCTGCTCCACCAGGGCTTTTCTTGCAGATCACATGACTCACATCTAACTCTGGTTTAGTGTTAATCCCAGTTCATGACGTTGTATTGATATTCTGAGCACAGTCCTAGTGTACATTACATATGAAAATAAATTATATGAACTCCTCAGTAGTTATGGATTCCACCAGGAATAATTTGGTTAAACAAAACCGCTTCAAAATCATAACCTTGAGCTTTCACCAGTGGTCTTTAAAAGGCTCATTTAAAACTCCCTAAGGAGAAAGTTAACTTCAGGAACCCTATGGTTGCATGCTATGAGAGACTTGAAGTACAGTAGGACTATCAGTTTCACAACATTGGCAGAATAAGGTACTTTTTACCAAGTCAAAAGCAGTTAAACCAGACATGAAGGAAAAGGACAAGTCAGATACAATCAAGGATTGATTTATCAGATTTATTGAAAAGCTCTCTTTTGCCCTTGAACCATTACAGGACCAAGTGAGGCCTTGCCTTCCCACTGAATGCCTAAAGAAAAAAGCCAAGTTAGAGCACTGGAATCGAAACCAACCTTAGAAAGAGCAAAAGCTACAAACCTCCATAGGGAGAAGCAGCAAATTCACCATCAGGACCACATGTTGAGTCACAGCAACCACAAACTTGGTCATTACCATCAGCAGCAAACCACCTGCAATAAAAACAAATACATGGAACCTTCAACATAAGTAAAGTCATTTTAAACACAAAATAAAAAGCCCACATACCCATTGGCAAAGGAACAGGATTTGCGCTGAGTGTCACTAGGTGCAGAAGCAATAGTTGCCTTCAGAATACAAGTTATGTAGATCTGCAAGGGGTGACAGACAGGTCACAAAACCAAAGCAGATGGGAGGAAGTCTCAAATTAACTCGTAATATTCATAGTACATACAGGAGGACTGTTGCCCTCCTGGAACATAAACGCCTCCAGCTGGAACTGGATCTTGTCAACCTGGGACCGAGGCAAGAAGCGGGAGCTGGAAGCTGTAGTTTTGGCATCCACAAAGCACCTGACGACAAAAATCACAAAGAGCAACTCATGACTGTAGAGCATCAAGTAACTAGACCTTACCCATGACTCTGACAAAGTGGTTACAAAAAGCAACTTACAATCCTACCGCATCAAGGGCCGTGACCTTACCCGTGATTCTCAATGAAGGAATATCTGGGAAGAGAGTTCACATCAGGTACTTGAGTGGCCACACACGGTCCACAAACACACGCAGAGGCACATGATTGTACTGCTTCACGGATGCCTCGATGTTAATAACGCCACCAGGAAATAGGAGTATGAAGGCCTCTGATAGGACCAATCATCTACACAAAAAAATATTTTAGGCAAAGCCACAATTACAAGGTTAATTTTATTGAAAGAAAAAACCTGTACCAACCCATCATGATCTTCAGGGAGAAGAGCAAGACTTCTTCACCAGCCTCTGTTGAGGCATAAGGGACCCATGTTGGCCTCAAGGCATCACTGCTTACATTTTGGAGCCTGCGGTTCATTAAAGTAACAATTAAATGGTCTCCCAGTTGCACAAGAAAGTGCAGAAAGTCACAAAGATCACTTACCTTTGATAATGGCATTGAACCCCAACAATTGCACCATCGGCCCGGGTAATTGGAGTACCTGCAAGCGCCTCAGGGGTGTAGGTAAGAGAGAAGGTGTAGACAAGCTCATCCTCATTCATCTGTAATGAGACTGTGGTTACCAAGAGGGTCATCCCAAAGACTTTACATACACCACGACCATGCACTATTAGCTGTGAGTGGGAGAAGGTGCAATGTGCAATATGGTGGAATTCCTAAAGAGCAAGATCACTAATTAGTAAATTCTTCACATCACCACAGCTGCCCTCAGAAGCTCCAGTGCTGCCAGAGATAGTCAATGTTTTGGAGACATGCACTTAGGATTTAACATGCACATTGGCTGTAAAAGCACTGGGTAAAAAAAAAAATTGAGGCACAATATTTATTGTTCTTGTTTCTTAAAGGAACACTTCACCGTTTTTTTAAATAGGGCTTATTCACATTCTTTCCTACATTTAAATAGGTGTGCAAATGCATTTGTCTCAGTGCATGCACTTTTAGTTTGACAGGGTCGGCGCTAGCTTAGCACAATGAATGGAATCCTTTGTTGCCAGCTAGCATGTCCTGAGTAAAAGTGATATTTTTTTTTAAAAACACGCAATTACTTCTTGTGGCCTGCGTATTCACAACGAGTTCAAATAGCGCTGCAGATTAACACTAGGTGACTTCCTAGGCAGATATTGACATGGGACTATATTAGGGGGAAGCACAGGCGAAGCACTGCTACTTGGGCGCAGAGATATCACGCAACACATGAAATCCCAAGTAGCAGTGCTTCGCCTAAGCAGCAGTGCTTCCCCCTAATATAGTCCCAAGTCAATTTCTGCCTAGGAAAATCGCCTAGTGTTAATCTGCATTGCTATTTGTACTCGTTGTGAATAAGCAGGCCACAAGTAGTAATTATGTGGGGATTTTTTGTTTTTTTTTATCACTTTTACTCAGGACATGCTAGCTGGCAACAAAGGATTCCATTCATTGTGCTAAGCTAGCGCCGACCCTGTCAAACTAAAAGTGCATGCACTGAGACAAATGCATTTGCACACCTATCTAAATGTAGGAAAGAATGTGAATAAGCCCTATTTCAAAAAACG
Source organism: Chrosomus eos (assembly GCA_036326025.1). Classification (NCBI taxonomy): domain Eukaryota; kingdom Metazoa; phylum Chordata; class Actinopteri; order Cypriniformes; family Leuciscidae; genus Chrosomus; species Chrosomus eos. The sequence continues at coordinate 2,517,437 of CM070837.1, read as the reverse complement.
GTGGAGTGTTCCTTTAAGCTTCCTTCATACCACTTAAGGAATCGTTTACATAAGATGTTGGTTAGAGGGGTTACTGAATTCAGGATTTACCCATTCAAATAAATAGAACTTGGTCTTGGCTGCCCTGGTATTGTAAAGCCAAGTGAACTGACTTTCCTTGAAAGGTCCTCTGCCACAACAAATAACCCATTAAGATGTATGTGTGCTTACCATCAGCACACTGTTGCAATCCTGTAATTCATACTCAAAGATGAGCACTCTTGACTCAGGATCCTGACCAACAACAGGACATCCACCCAGAGACAGACCAGTTGGCTGGATCAACTGACCATTGCTGAAAAAGTCCTGCTGAACCTCTACGAGAACCCTGTTCTCTCCACATTGAACCGCTACGCTGCTGGGAGTCACAGGTTGCCTCAACTGGAAGTCCACCGCTAACTCGCTCTGCACTTCGGGAACAATGGGATATCTCCAATCCAAAGGCTTCACTGGACCCTGCAACAGCTGCTTCTCCTGAGTGCCAAAAGGGTCTTGCGCAAGGCTTTTGGAGAGGGGACCCAAAGGACTCTGAGAAGCCACTTGCAAAGTGTCCCAGAGCCCTAACGGAGAAAGGGCAGGACTTCTGGAAGCTGGATCTGATTTTGGCCCCATGCTTCTTGGACTGTACCTCAATCTTCCCAAGACATCAGGCAGCTCAAATGCAACAATCACAACCACCACTAAGACAACTTTCAGGAACCCCATCCTAACAAACTTTGACACAAGCACCACAACACACACTAGTGATTGGCTTTGCCATTTTGTACAGCTTTGAGTTAAGGTGGCTCCACCCCTTTTACCTTAATTGATTATCCTTGATTCCCCTCTGGACCTGTAGAGTGTATGCATCTTGGGGACACACACTCTGCACATTTTTTTATGGGCCTGTCCAAATAACCACACTTGATGGAAGTGATTCAGTGTCAACTTTATACATTCTCGTGACTGGTATATCTAAGGCCATGTCCACACGGACACGGGTATTTTTATAACCGGAGTTTTTCCTCCAGCGTTTTTTTTTAAAAAATCCCGTCCACATGAAAACGCAAAAACACGCTATCAAGCGCGGTCAAGAGCATGCCACGCCAGCAGGCGGCGAAATAACCCTAACCGTAAAGCCACGTTGGCCAATCAGAAGCCTACCAAAAGGTTATTACCGTTCCGGTAGGCGCAAATCTGACGTCAAACACAGCGGATAACGGCGCACGCTCTGACATCGCAAGGCAAAAACCCCGGTTTCACTGTCTACACGACAACACGTAACCGGCGTTTCTGAAAATAATCACCCTCAGCACGGGTTTTCAAAAATGTTCGGTTTCAGTGCGTTTTCGTGTGGGCGAACGGCCGAACCGCGTTAAAAAAGTCCCGGTTTTAAAAATACCCGTGTCCGTGTGGACGGGGCCTGATAGTCATCAGGGTTTACTGTATACAATATTGACAATATACACAAGAATAAGGGGAAAATGCTATGAGATTCAACTGACTTGGATTCCTGCTCATATTGGCATTGTGAAAGTGTGGACAAATTAGCCAAACAAGCTGTAAAAAAAGAGAAAATTGAGGCAAATATTAAGTGGTCAAAATCTGAAGGAAAGAGTATAATATGGAAAGAAGCCCTTAGAGAATCGCAACATGAGTGGGACAGGGAAACTAAAGGGAGACATTTGTATGCTATTCAAAAATAAAGTTATGAGAAATATATATGACCAGATTAAGGATAGGTCACAGTAATTTGATATTTGAATAGCACACTACACATTATGAGGAAGCACCCGACTGGTTTTTGTGACTGTTGTCAGGTTGTAGAAACTATAGAACATGTGTTGTTGAGTTGCAGACACTATGAAGAACAGAGGAAAAAGATGATGGAAGAATTAGGAAAAGTTGGAATATCAAGGAAAGGAATGAAGGGAATACTGGAAAGTGGGGAGAAATATGGGAAGAAAGCAGAGGAAATATTTTTATTTTTTTTAACAAGAACGGTTCTGATGAGAAGAATATGATGTAACTGTACATGACAGGAAAATAAATCCAGAAGATGGCAGTATTGCAACGTTAATGGATGCAAGCTGTTATTAAACCCTAAAGAAGAAGAAGAAGAACCACACTTGTCTACTTACATGACCTACAGTATTTCCGGTCTTTGATCCAAGTGTTCAAGTGGGCTTGAAGACCGCAAGTGTGTAGAAATTTTGATTACCCAATGGGACACTAATCCTTAGTGTTGCAAAAATGCAAGTTTACATAGGCAAGGCAAGGCAAGGCAAGGCAAGTTTATTTATATAGCACATTTCATACACAATGGTAATTCAAAGTGCTTTACATAGGAGAAAATAAAATAATCAAAACAAATAAGAATAATTAAAACAGTTTAGAATAAAAAATAAAATAAAGTACAGTAAAAACAGTCGGACGAACAGTGGCACAGTGCTCATTCAGTAAATGCATAGCTAAACAGGAGTGTTTTGAGTCTGGATTTGAATGTGACTTTTGAATGTGTAGGAGCACATCTGATCTCTTCTGGAAGCTGGTTCCAGCTGCTAAAATCAGACTCTCCTTGCTTCTAGTGAACCCTTGGTATTTCTAACTGATGCGATCCTAATGATCTGAGTGATCTGTTGGGTTTATATTCAGTGAGCATATCTGCAATATATTGAGGTCCTAGCCCATTGAATGATTTATATACCAGTAATAATACTTTAAAATCAATCCTAAATGTAACTGGGAGCCAGTGTAAAGACCTGAGGACTGGTGTGATATGTTCATATTTTCTGGTTCTGCTCAGAATCCTGGCAGCAGCGTTCTGTATGAGCTGCAACTGTCTTATGGTCTTTTTAGGAAGGCCAGTGAGGAGTCCATGACAATAATCCACCCTGCTGGTGATGAAAGCATGCACAAGTTTCTCTAAGTCTTGACTGGAAACAAAGCATCTAATTCTTGCAATATTTTTTAGATGATAGTATGCTGATTTAGTAATTGCTTTGACATGACTACTGAAACTAAGGTCTGACTTTATAGAGACACACCAAGATTCCTGACTTGATTTTTAGTTGTGAGACCCCTAGAGTGAAGGTATTCACCTTGAGAACTTCATCTTTGTTGTCTTTGTTTAACTGAAGAAAGTTTTGGCACATCCAGTTGTTTACTTCATCAATGCATTGGCACAGGGAGTCAATGGGGCTGTAATCGTTAGGCGATAGGGCTAAGTAGAGCTGTGTGTCGTCTGCATAGCTGTGGTAAGAGATTCGGTTCTTTCTCATTATTTGGCTCATTGGGAGCATATACAGGTTGAATAGGAGTGGCGCAAGAATTGAGCCTTGAGGGACTCCGCATGTCATGAATGTCCACTCAGACTTATGGTCTCCTATACTCACATAATAACCTCTCCCTTCTAAGTATGACCTGAACCATTTTAGGACTATCCCAGAAAGCCCCACCCAGTTTTCCAGCCTGTCAAGAAGTATGTTGTGATTGACAGTGTCAAATGCAGCACTGAAGTCGAGTAGTACCAGCACTGATAATTTGCCTGTATCAGTATTTAGAGATTCTGCGCGTGCGGTCTGTGTTTGTGTTTGGAGCTCCGTCGATTTGATTCATTAATCCTTGATTTTCTTCTTTACCACTCAATTATAAACAGGCAGGCACTTTCTATTTTTATATCATGTGAACTTATCCTCGATACTATTCCTTATAAAAAAAAAAAAACAACAATCGGATTGCTTTACTGTTTACTATTACTACTAATTTACTGTTCATCTGTTAAAATGGCGAACATATCGGATGTGTGTCTAACGTTACCTCTGAGTGCAGGTGAGGACACATTCGAGCTGATTTCGGTACGATTGGAGCTGGAGTCGGTGGAGAAGCAGATTCGTGTTCTGCTGGAGAAGCAAGCCGAGCTGCGAGATCGGCGATCAGCGCTTGAAACATCACGCGCCGATGCTCACAAGTCAGTGGCGCACGCTCTGACATCGCAAGGCAAAAACCCCGGTTTCACTGTCTACACGACAACACGTAACCGGCGTTTCTGAAAATAATCACCCTCAGCACGGGTTTTCAAAAATGTTCGGTTTCAGTGCGTTTTCGTGTGGGCGAACGGCCGAACCGCGTTAAAAAAGTCCCGGTTTTAAAAATACCCGTGTCCGTGTGGACGGGGCCTGATAGTCATCAGGGTTTACTGTATACAATATTGACAATATACACAAGAATAAGGGGAAAATGCTATGAGATTCAACTGACTTGGATTCCTGCTCATATTGGCATTGTGAAAGTGTGGACAAATTAGCCAAACAAGCTGTAAAAAAAGAGAAAATTGAGGCAAATATTAAGTGGTCAAAATCTGAAGGAAAGAGTATAATATGGAAAGAAGCCCTTAGAGAATCGCAACATGAGTGGGACAGGGAAACTAAAGGGAGACATTTGTATGCTATTCAAAAATAAAGTTATGAGAAATATATATGACCAGATTAAGGATAGGTCACAGTAATTTGATATTTGAATAGCACACTACACATTATGAGGAAGCACCCGACTGGTTTTTGTGACTGTTGTCAGGTTGTAGAAACTATAGAACATGTGTTGTTGAGTTGCAGACACTATGAAGAACAGAGGAAAAAGATGATGGAAGAATTAGGAAAAGTTGGAATATCAAGGAAAGGAATGAAGGGAATACTGGAAAGTGGGGAGAAATATGGGAAGAAAGCAGAGGAAATATTTTTATTTTTTTTAACAAGAACGGTTCTGATGAGAAGAATATGATGTAACTGGACATGACAGGAAAATAAATCCAGAAGATGGCAGTATTGCAACGTTAATGGATGCAAGCTGTTATTAAACCCTAAAGAAGAAGAAGAAGAACCACACTTGTCTACTTACATGACCTACAGTATTTCCGGTCTTTGATCCAAGTGTTCAAGTGGGCTTGAAGACCGCAAGTGTGTAGAAATTTTGATTACCCAATGGGACACTAATCCTTAGTGTTGCAAAAATGCAAGTTTACATAGGCAAGGCAAGGCAAGGCAAGGCAAGTTTATTTATATAGCACATTTCATACACAATGGTAATTCAAAGTGCTTTACATAGGAGAAAATAAAATAATCAAAACAAATAAGAATAATTAAAACAGTTTAGAATAAAAAATAAAATAAAGTACAGTAAAAACAGTCGGACGAACAGTGGCACAGTGCTCATTCAGTAAATGCATAGCTAAACAGGAGTGTTTTGAGTCTGGATTTGAATGTGACTTTTGAATGTGTAGGAGCACATCTGATCTCTTCTGGAAGCTGGTTCCAGCTGCTAAAATCAGACTCTCCTTGCTTCTAGTGAACCCTTGGTATTTCTAACTGATGCGATCCTAATGATCTGAGTGATCTGTTGGGTTTATATTCAGTGAGCATATCTGCAATATATTGAGGTCCTAGCCCATTGAATGATTTATATACCAGTAATAATACTTTAAAATCAATCCTAAATGTAACTGGGAGCCAGTGTAAAGACCTGAGGACTGGTGTGATATGTTCATATTTTCTGGTTCTGCTCAGAATCCTGGCAGCAGCGTTCTGTATGAGCTGCAACTGTCTTATGGTCTTTTTAGGAAGGCCAGTGAGGAGTCCATGACAATAATCCACCCTGCTGGTGATGAAAGCATGCACAAGTTTCTCTAAGTCTTGACTGGAAACAAAGCATCTAATTCTTGCAATATTTTTTAGATGATAGTATGCTGATTTAGTAATTGCTTTGACATGACTACTGAAACTAAGGTCTGACTTTATAGAGACACACCAAGATTCCTGACTTGATTTTTAGTTGTGAGACCCCTAGAGTGAAGGTATTCACCTTGAGAACTTCATCTTTGTTGTCTTTGTTTAACTGAAGAAAGTTTTGGCACATCCAGTTGTTTACTTCATCAATGCATTGGCACAGGGAGTCAATGGGGCTGTAATCGTTAGGCGATAGGGCTAAGTAGAGCTGTGTGTCGTCTGCATAGCTGTGGTAAGAGATTCGGTTCTTTCTCATTATTTGGCTCATTGGGAGCATATACAGGTTGAATAGGAGTGGCGCAAGAATTGAGCCTTGAGGGACTCCGCATGTCATGAATGTCCACTCAGACTTATGGTCTCCTATACTCACATAATAACCTCTCCCTTCTAAGTATGACCTGAACCATTTTAGGACTATCCCAGAAAGCCCCACCCAGTTTTCCAGCCTGTCAAGAAGTATGTTGTGATTGACAGTGTCAAATGCAGCACTGAAGTCGAGTAGTACCAGCACTGATAATTTGCCTGTATCAGTATTTAGAGATTCTGCGCGTGCGGTCTGTGTTTGTGTTTGGAGCTCCGTCGATTTGATTCATTAATCCTTGATTTTCTTCTTTACCACTCAATTATAAACAGGCAGGCACTTTCTATTTTTATATCATGTGAACTTATCCTCGATACTATTCCTTATAAAAAAAAAAAAACAACAATCGGATTGCTTTACTGTTTACTATTACTACTAATTTACTGTTCATCTGTTAAAATGGCGAACATATCGGATGTGTGTCTAACGTTACCTCTGAGTGCAGGTGAGGACACATTCGAGCTGATTTCGGTACGATTGGAGCTGGAGTCGGTGGAGAAGCAGATTCGTGTTCTGCTGGAGAAGCAAGCCGAGCTGCGAGATCGGCGATCAGCGCTTGAAACATCACGCGCCGATGCTCACAAGTCAGTGGTTAGTAACTTTGTGACTTTGACTCCGACTTCGTCTACTCCGTGCGTTTCTCTGCCCAGGAGGACGCGATCATCTCTGCCTTCAATCACTCCTGCACCCTGGGTCACGACACGAGCCAGGACCAGAGCAAGAACCTCTCCCCCCCCTCCCGGTCTTCGAGATCTCCACCCGGAACCGCTTCTCCCCTCTTCGCGAGTCGGAACGCGACGACGCCGTGATCATCGGCACTTCCATGGTCCGCCATGTCCGTGCTACCTCGGGTAAAGGTAAGGTGCGCACTCACTGCTTTCCTGGTGCTCGTGTTCTTGATGTCGCTGCGCAGGTTCCCGAGATCCTGAACGGTGACGAGCGCGTCGGAGCTGTCGTGCTGCACGCGGGGACGAATGACATCAGACTGCGGCAGACGGAGGTTCTGAAGAAGGACTACAGGAGCCTGATCGAGGCGGTACGCAGCACATCGCCTAGACACAACGATCGTCGTGTCTGGACCGCTTCCCACGTACCGACTTGGACAAGAAAGGTTTAGTAGATTATTTGCTTTAAATGAATGGTTAATGTCATGGTGTAATGAACAGAAACTGCTCTTTGTAAATAATTGGAATCTGTTTTGGGAGCGACCTAGGCTCTTCCGTCCTGATGGTCTGCACCCCAGCAGAGTCGGAGCGGCTGTTCTGTCGGACAACATCTCCAAGACGCTACACACCATCTGACTAGTAAGTCAAAGTCCAAATCATAGTCTTTGCTGTCCCAACTTAATTGATATAAGTACCAATGTAGAACATTATATAGAAACTGTGTCTATTCCTCGCTTAGTGAAGCCAAACAACAAATCTACTGTAAGATCTAGCAAGAATATTATTGTAATTAAACCAGAAAATCTAAATATCAGTGAACAAAAACAATTTCTAAAGCTAGGTCTTCTAAACATTAGATCGCTCACACCTAAGGCGGTTATTGTAAATGAAATGGTCACAGATAATATTTCGATGTTCTGTGCCTTACTGAAACCTGGCTTAAACCAAATGATTATTTCGGTCTAAATGAGTCTACTCCACCAGGATACTGTTATAAGCATGAGCCCCGTCTGATCGGTCGTGGCGGCGGTGTTGCAACAATCTATAGAGATATTCTTAATGTTACTCAGAAAACTTGTCATGGGTTTAATTCGTTTGAAGTACTTGTGCTAAATGTTACGCTCTTAGATGTAAGAAAGAAATCCTTATTATCTCTAGCCTTGGCTACCGTATATAGACCTCCAGGGCCATATACTGATTTCCTAAAAGATTTTGCAGACTTTCTCTCAGACCTATTGGTCAATGTCGATAAAGCAATAATTATTGGCGACTTTAACATACACGTAGATAATACAAATGATGCGTTAGGGGCTGCGTTTACAGATCTATTAAACTCTTTTGGGGTGAAGCAAAACGTCAGTGGTCCCACTCATCGTCTAAATCATACACTAGATTTAATTATTTCATATGGAACCGATCCAACCGATATAGATATTATACCGCAAAGTGACGATCTCACTGATCATTACATGGTAACTTGCATAATACGCACTGCTGAAATTTGTCATGTTGCACCACGTTATAGACCAGGCAGAACAATCCTTCCAACCACTATAGATAGATTCTCAAATAGCTTACCTGATCTATCTCAGCTGCTCAGTAAACCCAAACAAACAGATGAACTAGAGGAAATGACTAGCAGTATGAGCAACATTTTCTCTAGTACACTAGATATTGTTGCACCAATTAGATTAAAAAAGGTTAGAGAGAAAACTAAAACACCATGGTACAACAGTGCTACGCATGCTATCAAGAGAGAAACTCGTAACTTAGAGCGTAAATGGAAACGAACTAATTTAGAGGTCTTCAGAATCGCGTGGAAAGACAGTATGTCACGTTATAAAAGGGCTCTAAAATCAGCCAGGGCTGAGCATATCCGCAAACTAATTGAAAATAACCAAAATAATCCAAGGTTTTTATTTAACACCGTGGCTAGACTAACAAATAATCAGACATCTCCAGAGCAAAATATTCCGTTACAATATAGTAGTAATGATTTTATGAATTACTTCAATGAGAAAATAGAAAGCATCCGAAACACTATTGTAAATGTACAATCCTCTATGGTGTCTTATGACTCGGCCTCAATTATGGCCCCTCTAGAACAACTAAACCGCTTTACAACTATAGGACAGGAAGAACTAAATAAACTTATCATTGCATCTAAACCAACAACATGTTTATTAGATCCAATACCCACTAAACTACTTAAAGAAGTGTTACCTGTAGTGGAAGAGCCTCTTCTCAATATTATTAACTCGTCTTTATTTTTAGGTCACGTTCCAAAAATATTCAAGCTGGCAGTAATAAAACCTCTCATTAAGAAACCGCAATTAGATCCAAATAACCTAGCAAATTACAGACCCATCTCAAATCTTCCATTTATGTCTAAAATACTAGAAAAAATTGTGTCCGCTCAATTATACTCTTTCTTGCAAGAAAATGATATCTATGAAAAATTTCAGTCGGGATTCAGACCGCATCATAGCACAGAAACTGCACTAGTTAAAATTACAAATGATTTACTCTTAGCCTCTGACCAAGGCTGTATCTCAATACTAGTTCTACTTGATCTTAGTGCTGCGTTCGACACTATAGATCATAAAATACTCTTAGATCGACTACAAAACTACACTGGTGTTCAGGGACAGGCATTAAGCTGGTTTAGATCGTACTTATCAGACCGTTACCATTTCGTCTGTTTAAATGGGGAAAAATCAAAGATAACATCAGTAGACTATGGAGTGCCGCAAGGATCTGTCCTAGGCCCTCTGCTATTCTCAATATATATGCTGCCACTTGGTAATATTATAAGAAAACATGGAATTAATTTTCACTGTTATGCTGATGACACTCAATTATATATCTCATCACGACCAGATGAAAACACTAACTTATCTAACTTGACAGAGTGTCTAAAAGATATAAAATGCTGGATGACGTGTAATTTCCTGCTATTAAATTCAGATAAAACGGAGGTATTACTTATTGGTCCAAAAAACTACCCACAAAATCCCTTACAATACAACTTTAATTTAGAAGGATGTCCTGTTACTTTATCCACTACAGTAAAAGACCTGGGTGTTATACTAGACCGCAACTTGACTTTCGAAAATCATATATCATATGTTACAAGAACAGCCTTTTTCCACCTTAGAAACATTGCTAAGCTACGTAACATGCTATCTGTTTCAGATGCAGAAAAGTTAGTTCATGCATTCATGACCTCGAGACTAGATTACTGTAATGCTTTATTAGCTGGTTGTCCTGCATCCTCAATAAACAAGCTACAGTTAGTCCAAAATGCAGCCGCTAGAGTTCTTACTAGATCAAGAAAATATGATCATATAACACCAATTTTATCATCTCTACACTGGTTACCTATTAAGTTCCGTATCAATTACAAAGTATTACTATTGACTTATAAAGCTCTAAATGGTTTAGCTCCTGTGTATTTAACAGACCTTCTATCGCCCTACAATCCATCGTGCTCTTTAAGATCACAAAATTCGAGGCTTCTGGTCGTTCCTAGGATATCTAAGTCTACTAAAGGAGGGAGGGCGTTCTCACATTTATCTCCTAAACTCTGGAATAGCCTTCCTGATATTGTTCGAGACTCAGACTCGCTGTCCCAGTTTAAAACTAGATTAAAGACGCATCTCTTTAACCAACCATTCACTTAATGCTTACCTTTTATACTACTTCTGAATCAGTTCGAATGCATTAATATTATGAACATCAGCTATGCTAATTATTTCCCATCTGTCTTTCTGCTGTTATCTCGGGACGCTAGTCCCGAGGTAAATAGCGTTCGTCAGCTCCAGTTTGTATCCAGCCTCTCACGAAGACTTCAGATGCCCCAACACCTGTGGAGAGACGACTAAACGCCGGTGGAGAGACGACTAAACGCCTGTGGAGAGACGACTCGACGCCTGTGAAGAGACGACTAAACACCGGCGATATGTTATGCCTAAATTTATACATGATTAACTAACTGTATTTTTCTTTGTACATTTCTGAAATGCACTTTCTGTAAAGCTGCTTTGAGACAATGTGTATTGTGAAAAGCGCTATACAAATAAACTTGAATTGAATTGAATTGAATTATTTAAGCGAATATCGTTTATTATCTTTATGAGCGCTGTCTCTGTGCTGTGATGCGATCGGAAACCAGATTGAAAATTTTCAAAGTATCCATTCAAGCTTAAGAATTTGTTCAGCTGATTGAAGACAACTTTTTCAATGATCTTGCCTATGAAAGGAAGATTTGAGATCGGTCTATAATTGCTTAATATGGTCTTATCTAGATTGCTCTTTTTCAGGAGGGGCTTGACAACTGCAGTTTTCAGGGAGTTTGGAAAACTCCCAGAGAAAAGTGAGGCATTTACCACTTCTAGGAGATCTGCTTCTAAACAGTTTAACACACTTTTGAAAAAAGATGTGGGAAGTGTGTCAAGGGCACAGGTTGATGTTTTAAGGTGCTGTACGGTTTCTTCCAAAATTTTGAAACTCTGCTCTTCTGCATTGTCTTTTCATGTTTTGCACTGCTGTTGAGTTTCTCCAAGGTGCTTTTTGTCTACCACTATTATTCCTGACTTTCACAGGAACAATATGATCAATTACACTTTAATTTTTGAGTTAAAAGATTCAAGGAGAAAATCAACAGAGTCAGCAGATATCCTTGGTTTTAAAGATATAGCCTTCATAAATAGCACACTAGTGTTCTCATTTAAGCATCTCTTCTTGACAGACACAGATCTAGCTTCAATGGCAGGAGAGATCAAAATATCAAAGAAAATACAGAAATGATCAGACAGTGCCTCCCTAATAACAATCGATGAGATGTTAAGACCCTTACTGATAAGAAGATCTAGAGTGTGTCCACGATTATGTGTGGGTCCATGTACATGCTGAGTCAGATCAAAAGTTTTGAAAACAGTTTTGATTTCTTTTGCCATATTGGTTTCTGCATTATCTATGTGAATGTTAAAATCTCCAGCAATGGCAAAACAGTCAAACTCTGAGGAAATTGTTGATAACAGTTCTGTAAAGTCCTCAGCAAAGGCTGGAGAGTATTTTGGAGGCCTGTAAACCATGATAAGTAAAATGCGTGGAGCACCTTTTAACACAATACCCAGATATTCGAAAGACGGGTAATTCCCAAATGATATTTGTTTACATTGATAGACATCTTTAAAAAGAGCAGCTAAGCCCCCGCCTCTCTTTCCCGCTCTGCAAACACTCATAAAAGTAAAGTTAGGAGGGGGATGTTTCATTGAGGACTGTTGCACTGCAGCTGTCTTCTAGCCAAGTTTCATTTAGAAACATAAAGTCCAGGTTGTATGTGGTTATTAAGTCGTTGACTAGAAGTGATTTATTTTTAAGTGAGCGGATGTAAAAAAAGTGCTAACTTAACAGTCTTACTTTTTGTCCCCACAGCGATCTTAGTTTGGCGTGTAATAGGCACCAGATTAGATGGGTTTGCTGTACGGCTTTTGAAGGCCTTAGATTTTCTATCATGTAATTGAACAGCAATAGAGAAAGATTCAGGCACACTGGGTTCCCGCTTGTTTTGTAAACATTTAAGAAAGTTACTGTTATCATAGCGGGGACCCGACACATATTACTGAGAGCTGGTATCAGTTGTTTTTGGTTCACCTCGGGCCGCTGGAGGAGGGTGTGAGCCCTGGCGCTGTGGCAGAGGCCGAAGAGCTCTCACAGGAGGAGGAGGAGGGGGAGGGCGAGCTGGGCCCGCAGGCTTTGGTGGTTGTGGGGCCTGCCGTTTTTTGGTTGACATCTGGGGGCTTGCAGCAAAAGAATGGGATAGTTTGGTTCCAGCATACACCAGTTGTTCCATTTTCTCTGAGAAGCACAGAAGTGGAGATGCTGGAGAGAGGGATAACGTGTCTGGTGAGGGGGGCTGTTGCTCTGGTGTTATCGGAGGCTGTAATATGCTGTCCTGGATTTCCTGGCTTTTTTCCAGAAAGTCGTCCTTGGGTGCTGAATCTTCTAGTATGTCACAGTCTGTCTGTGGTGAGCTCTGTGGGCAGGACTCAGTTGAGATTGTGTCAGTGAGCAGAGGTTGTTGTGGCTGAGTGGTGTTATCATTGTCCTTGTGTGATGTGTCAGCCGCATGTCCATTCAGGTGCAGAAGTGAAGTCCTGTGGTCATTCATACTGTGTCCAGGTGTGTGTGTGCCATTCAGGTTGAGTGGATTGGCACACACTGCAGAAGGATGATGGAGGGAGAAGTAGATATTGTCCTTTAGCACTCTTGAACCAAGTTTGTTTGGGTGGAGCCCATCCTGTTGAAACAGTTGCCTCTGACTCCAGAAAAGATTGAAGTTGTCAATGAAGTTCACTCCTTTTATATTGCAGGTTTTTTGCAGCCAAGAGAAAATACACAAGTCTAATATATTACATAGCTTTATTTACACATTTTGAAAATACACACGTCTAATACATTACATAGCTTTATTTACACATTTTGATTTCAAGTCCATTTTAATATAAACTTATACATGTCTGTTCAGTAGTCACTATGTAACAAAAGACACATTTAAAAAATTGTGATGCTTGTATTAAGTGATGAAATGCAGTCGTATTGCAATGTTGTACAAAATATACTTTCACATCTTTGCACCGATAACATGTACAACACTTTGTTTTACTACCAAATTATGTTTATTTTCTCATTCATTTAACTTACAATGTGGTCAACTAACTCTCATTAGATTGTTATAGTATTAGTAGTAATAGTGTGCATCTTGAGACAAAACAATAGCATATTTAATATAGCATATAGACATATTTTAAGATATGCCAGTGCAAGCTGCTCTGAGTTAAAACGCTCAAACTTGTATTTTATCCTACGACTAGGCTTAAGCTTTCTGTGAATGCAGCGGTTAATGTATTAGACTTGATCAAGATAGTGATTACTTTCCATTGGGTTCAACAGCATTCAGAAGGGCTTTTCACACAGTTAACCCTGGGTCATTGTAAACCCTGGGTTAACAATCCTGCTTCATGTTTCACACTGCTTGTAATTTACCCAGGGTTAATAACTAATCCTTGGTATGAACACTGCGTGAACGCAATGGCCAATCACAGACATATATGTGGAGCGTGTGAAGGCAATGGCGAATCACAGACATAGCACTATAATGCCAGAAGTTTTGGGACGCCTGCCTTTACTGCTCATGAACTTTAATGACATCCCAATGTTCAACTCTTATGGGAAGTCTTTTCACCAGGTTTAGAATTGTGTTTATGGGAATTTTTGACCATTCTTCTAGAAGTGCATTTGTGAGATCAGGCTCTGATGTTGGACGAGAAGGCCAGGCTCCCAGTCTTCGCTCTAATTTATCCCAAAGGTATTCTATTGGGTTGAGGTCTGGACTCTGTGCAGGCCAGTCAAGTTCCTCCAAACCAAACTCAATCCTCCATGTCTTTATGGACCTGCTTTGTGCACTGGTGCGCAGTCATGTTGGAACAGGGACATCACCAAACTGTTCCCACAAAATTGGGAGCATGAAATTGTCCAAAATGTCTTGGTATCCTGAAACATTAATAGTTCCTTTCACTAGAACTAATGGCTCAAGCCCAATCACTGAAAAACAACCCTACACCACATAATCCCCTCTCCACCAAACTTTACACTTGGCCCATGCAGTCAGGCAAGTATCATTCTCCTGGCAAACGCCAAAACAAGACTTTTCCATCGGATTGCCAAACAGAAAAGCCAGAGAATACTTCAGAGAACACGCTTTACACCACTGCATCCCACGCTCTACACCACTGCATCCCACGCTTTACACCACTGCATCCCACGCTCTCTACACAACTGCATCCCACGCTTTACTCCACTGCATCGAACGCTTTACACCACTGCATCCCACGCTTTACTCCACTGCATCCCACGCTTTACACCACTGCATCCTACGCTCTACACAACTGCATCCCACGCTTTACTTCACTGCATCCCACGCTTTACGCCACTGCATCCCACGCTTTACGCCACTTCATCCCACGCTTTACGCCACTGCATCCCACGCTTTACACCACTGCATCCCACGCTCTACACAACTGCATCCCACGCTTTACTCCACTGCATCCCACGCTTTACTCCACTGCATCCCACGCTTTACACCACTGCATCCCACGCTTTACGCCACTGCATCCCACGCTCTACACAACTGCATCCCACGCTTTACTCCACTGCATCCCACGCTTTACTCCACTGCATCCCACGCTCTACACCACTGCATCCCACGCTCTACGCCACTGCATCACACGCTCTACGCCACTGCATCCCCACGCTTTACGCCACTGCATCCCACGCTTTACACCACTGCATCCCACGCTTTACTCCACTGCATCCCACGCTTTACACCACTGCATCCCACACTCTACACCACTGCATCCCACGCTTTGTGCTACTGCATCCCACGCTTTACGCCACTGCATCCCACGCTTTCCTCCACTGCATCCCACGCTCTACACCACTGCATCCCACGCTCTACACCACTGCATCCCACGCTCTACGCCACTGCATCCCACACATTACGCCACTGCATCCTACGCTTTCCTCCACTGCATCCCACGCTCTACACCACTGCATCCCACGCTCTACGCCACTGCATCCCATGCTTTACACCACCGCATCCCACTCTTTACACCACCGCATCCCACACTTTACACCACTGCATCCCACGCTTTACACCACTGCATCCCATGATTTATGCCACTGCATCCCATGCTCTACACCACTGCATCCCACGCTTTACTCCACTGCATCCCACGCTCTACACCACTGCATCCCACGCTCTACGCCACTGCATCCCACACTCTACGCCACTGCATCCCACGCTTTACGCTGCTGCATCTTTACACCACTGCAGGTCGAAACTGATTTCGACACACTTCTGATGATCTACAGCAAAATAGAGAGCTTTGGTGAAAACTAAGCAAATATATAATTACTGCAATAGGAATATCTTGCTAGAAATGACAAAAAATGTTTTTGGTCAAAAGTGCACATTAAAACGTACTCGGTTACTAACGTAACCTCGGTTCTCTCTAGAGAGGGAACGAGTACTGCGTAATATCTTACGCTATGGGGAAACACTCTTTCCTCGAGATATTGAAGCCAAAAATTATCCTTAATTTTTTAATCATGCAAAACGCTTTTGCAGCAGCAAGCAGACAAGGGCGAAACAGCTCGCGCGCCCATTGGCTGCCTCGCTGGAAAAGCTGCAGCCTATCGAGTGAAGGCACTGCGTGACGTAATGACGAATGAAGACGCTTCGCGCTCATTTCGTCATGTCCCGCCAGTATAGGCGTGGTCTCGCCCTGTAAATACCCCTCGATAGCTGTATTTCTCTGATTTTGTACACCGAAGCGAACCAGAGCATAGTTCAAGCACGGCAAGATACGCAGTACTCGTTCCCTCTCTAGAGAGAACCGAGGTTACGTTAGTAACCGAGTACGTTCTCTTACGAGAGTATCTCTCGTACTGCGTAATATCTTACGCTATGGGGACCCCATACAAAACGCCGTGCGGACAGGGATCCAACACCAGAGTCCCGGGCCAAGCCCGGGGCACATCTAGTGCATAATCACCATAACTCACATAGAGTAGAGGAGGAGAAGCTAGAAGCATCACTCCTTCATAAAAGTCCCGTAGGGGTACCGACCCGTAAGGGCAACATAGCCGCATTGGCGGCCGATAAGCCCGAAGTTCAGACCGCCAAAAGCTTAGCTTGTAAGGCGGGCACCTCCAGGTTATAGTACTTGATAAATGTCGACGGCGAGGCCCAGCCCGCAGCCGTACAGATATCCTGCAGGGAGACCCCGCTATACCATGCCCACGACGAGGCCACGCCTCTTGTGGAGTGCGCTTTGACACCCAATGGGCACCGCAGGCCCTTAGAAGTGTAAGCCAGCGCTATGGCATCCACTATCCATCTGGATAGGCTCTGTTTTGAGGCGGCGAGTCCCTTAGAACGGCCGCCAAACAAAACGAAAAGCTGCTCGGTCTGCCTGAACTCAGGCGAGCGGGACACATAAGCCCTTAACGCCCTGACAGGGCAAAGGAGACTCGCGTCCCTCTCCTCATCGAGAACCGGAAGGGCTGACAGGGAAATTACCTGGGCCCTAAACGGTGTATTGAGGGATTTCGGCACGTAGCCGTGCCTCGGTTTGAGTACGACCTTTGAGTCGTTAGGCCCAAACTCCAGACAAGACGCACTTACAGAAAGCGCCTGTAAGTCCCCTACACGCTTCACTGAAGCGAGAGCCAATAGAAACACCGTCTTAAGGGACAGGTGCTTCATGTCCGACAGCTGGATCGGCTCAAACGGGGCGCCTTTCATGGCCTCCAAGACCGTGGAAAGGTCCCAAGCCGGGACTGAAGGGGGCCTGGGAGGGTTTAACCTCCGAGCTCCTCGTAGGAAACGCACGACTAAGTCGTTTTTCCCCAGTGACTGGCCAGACACCGGTTTAGCAAACGGTGCTATGGCCGCCACGTAAACTTTGAGCGTGGATGGGGTCCTTCCCTTATCCATCAGCTCCTGAAGGAAGGCAAGCACTTCCTTAACCCCGCAGTCCACAGGTGAAAAGCCACGGGCTCGACACCAAGTAGAGAACACCGACCATTTCGAGGCATAGAGCCGTCTGGTAGACGGAGCTCTAGCCTGCGCGATCGTGTTTAGCACTCCTTCCGGGAGGCTAGCGGGTACCCGTTGATGGCCCATGCGTGCAGGGACCACAGTTCCGGGCGAGGATGCCAAATCGAGCCCTCCGCCTGAGAGAGGAGATCTCTCCTCAACGGTACAGGCCACGGGGCAGTGCTGGCCATCCGCATCAGGACCGGAAACCAAGCCTGGTTCGTCCAGAGCGGAGCTACAAGCAGCACTGGGCATCCATTTTCCCTGATCCGTTCCAACACCTGAGGCAGGAGCGAGACAGGGGGAAAAGCATACAGGGGACCGCTGGGTCAAGCATGGGCCAGCGCGTCCCTGCTTTTCGAGAAGAATACTGGGCAGTGAGCGTTCTCGCGGGACGCGAACAGGTCCACCTGCGCTCTGCCAAACGTTTCCCACAGCAGCTGGACCGTCTGCGGATGCAGCGACCATTCTCCTGTCGGGACGTTGTCTCTGGACAGCTTGTCTGGACCCGTATTCAGGTGCCCAGGCACGTGCGCCGCTTTCAGAGAAAGGAGGTTGCGCTGGGCCCAGACCAAGAGGGGTTCCGCCAGCCTGCAAAGGCGTGTGGACCCGATGCCGCCCTGGCGATTTATGTACGCCACCACTGACATGTTGTCGACCGGACCAATACGTGGTGGCCTATTATCTGGGGACAGAAGCGCCTTAGCGCTTTGTCGACTGCCATTAATTCCAAGCAGTTTATGTGAAGGAGCTTCTCCCGTACTGACCATAGGCCAGCTAGTGGTCTGCCCTCGAGCAGCGCTCCCCGCCCCGATGTGGAGGCGTCCGTAGACACCACCTTCACACCCGAGGCGATCCCCAGACTCACACCTGACTGATACCAGTCGGTCACTTTTCCACGGTTTCAGAGCTGAAACGCACTGAAGGTCGACCCTGAGGCGAAATAGACCCGCGGTCCACGCCCTGGGGGAACTCGTGCTTTTAGCCATAGCTGCAGTGGGCACATGCGGAGCAGGCCCAACTGGAGTACGGAGGCTGCTGAGGCCATCAGACCCAGCATTTTCTGAAACCTTCTGAGCGGGACTATAGAGCCGTGGCGGAAGGATCTCGCGACGTGCTGAATATTCAATCCGCGCTCCGGTGACAGGCGTGCTGTCATGGATAGCGAGTCCAACACTGTTCCCAGAAGGAAATTCTCCGACTGGGGAGCAGTGAGCTTTTCGCCCAATTGACTGTAAGGCCCAGCTCCTCGAGGTGCTCGAGTAATGCGGCCCTGTGTTCTATGAGCTCCGTTCGTGAACGAGCTAGAATCAGCCAATCGTCCAAGTAGTTCAAAACTCGCATGCCCCGAAGTCTCAGGGGGGCGAGGGCCGCGTCCATGCACTACGTGAACGTACGGGGTGCTATGGACAGGCCGAACGGCAGGACTGTGTATTGATATGCCTGGCCCTCGAAGGCGAATCTCAAGAATCGCCTGTGATGGGACGCTATTTGTATTTGAAAATAGGCGTCCTTCAGATCTGTTGACATGAACCAGTCTCCTTGGCGCACTTGCGCGAGGATTTTCCTGGTCGTAAGCATTCTGAACTGGCGCTTCCCGAGCGTTCTGTTCAGCAGTCGCAGATCTAGAATGGGTCTGAGCCCACCATCTTTTTTCAGTACCAGAAAATATCTGCTGTATAAGCCCCCTTCGCCCTGAGATAGAGGTTCTATAGCCCCTTTTCTCAGTAGTTTCGCTATCTCGGCTCGAAGTAGATGAAACACTTCGCTATACACCGTAGTTTCGACTCGCGCCGTATAACGGCGGGGCGTCGAGCGAACTGTAGCGAACAGCCTCTCGTTATAGTGTTCAACACCCATTCTGATACCCCGGGAAGCCTTGACCACGCATCTGCATGAATAGCTAGGGGTAGAATGAAATCTGGGCTCTGGCCGCGGCAGGACGGCGGCTCGAGAGCCCCTGTGTACTGGGAACACAGCACCGTGTTTACAGCGTTCGAGGCGGGGGGCGCGCTGATCACAGCGGGCAGCCTGGCCGCGCTCAGCTTCTCTATGGCGGGACGCGCAGAGAGCGAGCGGGGCGAATCCTGTGGGATTCGGCGCGTGTGAGGGAATGTGGGCACATTTACTAATGCGGCACATTTACTACACTGAGAATACTGTCAGCTCGCGCGACTAAATCACTGCTGTGCAGCCTGGCTCAGCTTCTCTGTGACGGGTTGTGCAGAGAAGACGAGCGGGGGTGAATCCCGTGAGATTCGGAGTGTCTGTGAGAAATGCGGGCGCGAGACAGCGGGCACATTTTCTGCACGGAGAATACTCGGCTCGCGCCGACTGAATCAACGCTGTGTTCACAGCGTGCGAGGTGCGCGCTAATCACAGCGGGCAGGCGCGCGCTGATCAAAGCCGGCAGCCTGGCCGCGCTCAGCTTCTCTGTGACAGGTTGTGCAGAGAAGACGAGCGGGGGTGAATCCCGTGAGATTCGGAGTGTCTGTGAGAAATGCGGGCGCGAGACAGCGGGCACATTTTCCGCACGGAGAATACTCGGCTCGCGCCGACTGAATCAACGCTGTGTTCACAGCGTGCAAGGTGCGCGCTAATCACAGCGGGCAGCCTGGCCGCGCTCAGCTTTTCTGTGACGGGTTGTGCATAGAAAGCGAGCGGGGGTGAATCCCGTGGGATTCGGCGTGTCAGTGAGGAAATGCGGAACAGCGGGCACATTTACTGCACTGAGAACACTGTCGGCTCGCGCCGACTAAATGTGTGTTAGTTTCGTTTTTACAGAAACCAAGGGACACGCATCGTGTAGTGTAAGCGGGCATTGTATGGGCGCGTTCACTACATTTTCTGCACAACCAACATGAGTTGGTTTTATTTGTGCTAGCCCTGCACCGTGGCGGGCTGTGTCTGGGTGTGGGAATGGGCACTGGGACGTGGGCATTCTTACAACACTCGTAACACCATCGGCCGTGGCCGGAACACCAGAAAATGCACTCTTTATTGGATTTATCTGGGTAGCCATAGAAACGGCTTTTGTGCGCAGGCAAGCGGGCTGAGACACCGGCTGCTTCACTGCGAAATACACTGGGACAGTCACAACGCATGGAACTGAACGAGCGAGAAGTTTTGGTGGAAATCCGGCCGCAGCGGGATCTGAACACCGTCACTTTCCTAGAGAGACTAGGAAGGCCTTGAGACCTCGGGCTTTACCTCAATCCTCGGCCGGGGCCCGCGCTGAGGGGGGCGGCGTCCAGCAGAGCGAGAGCGCGGTGTTTGATCTCGGGCCTGGCGGCGCTGCTAGTTAGCCGAAACGACGGCCTTTGTGCGCAGGCAAGCGGGCTGTGGAACCAGCTTGCTCACTGCGAAATACACTGGAACAGTCACATTGCTTGGAACTGAACGAGCGAGAAGTTTTGGTGAAAATCCGGCCGCAGCGGGAACTGAACACCGTCGCTTTCCTAGAGAGACTAGGAAGGCCTTGAGACCTCGGGCTTTATCTCAATCCTCGGCCGGGGCCCGCGCTGAGGGGGGCGGCGTCCAGCAGAGCGAGAACGTCGAGGAACACGGAGCGCTCAGCTTCCGTCATCCCGGATAGCGTTAGCCACAAATGTATCTCACCATTCAGGCCGATGTAATCCACGGCTTGAGAGAGCGGACGCATCGGCTCAGTTTCAATGCCGTCTCCGGTAAGTTTGTCGAGCTCAAGTGCGGACGCGGCGGCAGACGGCGGCCGCTGTCCGTCTGGGAGCGACTCGAGCGAAGCCGGCGAAGCTGGCGGGCGAACCGGCGAGCTTTGGCGGGCTGGAAATAGCTCGGGCGCGCGCAGGGCGCGGCGCTTCTTGCGGCGCGGCATCACGGCGGGCTGGGATGCGGGCTCGGAGAACGAGGCTAGGCGAGTCCGCAGAGTCACCATGGGCAAGCGTTCAATATGATGGCATCCGCCGTCAGCGAGCGCGGTGGCCGCGTGATCCTCACCCAGGCAGGACACGCAGATGACGTGGCGGTCCTCGTCGCTGAGTGGGGCTCGGCAAGAACCACAGGAAGGCATCTTTAAAAAGACGCAGCTCTTTTAGAACAGTAGAAATGGGTGTTGCGTCACGTAAGCAAACACACACACACTTAGCAGAGTAAAAGGATATAGTACGCCGGAAAGCGCAGCAGGTACGGCAGTTGAAGGCGGCTGGGCCAGCGACTTCAGAAGATGGCACGTCCCGCTGAGAAGGCTACAAGTCAACGGCGCGGCTTCTCACTCTGGATCCCGCGATGCGTGAGCTTCGCGTGAAGAATGAAAAATCAGAGAAATACAGCTATCGAGGGGTATTTACAGGGCGAGACCACGCCTATACTGGCGGGACATGACGAAATGAGCGCGAAGCGTCTTCATTCGTCATTACGTCACGCAGTGCCTTCACTCGATAGGCTGCAGCTTTTCCAGCGAGGCAGCCAATGGGCGCGCGAGCTGTTTCGCCCTTGTCTGCTTGCTGCTGCAAAAGCGTTTTGCATGATTAAAAAAATTAAGGATAATTTTTGGCTTCAATATCTCGAGGAAAGAGTGTTTCCCCATAGCGTAAGATATTACGCAGTACGAGAGATACTCTCGTAAGAGAACACAATCTGACCATCTAATGCAACTTTCAGATGCCCTTTTTACGATTAGCTCAACTGTCACAGAATGGAAAGCACAGGATTGTGCCAAAATTCCTATATATTTTTCAGTGGTTTGATAAGACTGTTTATATGGTGTGGTAAAACAGCCAGAATAAAACAAAAAACACCCAGAATAAATATTGACAATAGAGTATAATCAGGGAGCTTAAAGCTATCTGAATTTGGACACATGGAATAGATGTTTGGAAGCCACTTCATCTCATGGCTAAGAAAATGTCTTCACAGATTTTTTATATAAATGGGATGATAATCTAGTTCCACAGTGTCACTTACACCACAGAACCCTCTTCCACTTTGAAGAAACTTTTGTGAAATGAAAAGCTTTCATGGGTGTTAAATAGGGCCGTGTATCACCAACGTCACGATACACATCACAATACTAAAGTCATATGGATCAACTTGGAATTTAAATTTCTCTTGAGCAGTTTTAAGTGTCATAACAAAATAAAAAGTTTAGAATGGCTCTATCTTCTGCTTTTAAGTCTCTGCCTCAACCGAAATGACAATTAGTCAATTATAGTGACACTGACGCATGTCAACAATACTCAATGACTAAAAAACAAATTCCATAAAAGCAAAACTTAATTTTAACTTAAACTGAGACATTCTGCGGTCACTCTTTTGCACACTTTCATACAACTGGTATTTTTTTTTCTGTTAAAAACTTTGTGTTCACACTCGTGAAGCAATTGTCGGAGTTATTCTCAACGCTGTATAGCCATAAATCCTGACATAAGCAAATTAATGCATTTGTAATATTTTGAGGGCGCTGAGACGGGGGTGGGAGTAGAGATAAAAGCATCAGGCAATGTTGGCTGCTTCTGAGATAACAGGTGTGCTGCTACCTGCTCCACCAGGGCTTTTCTTGCAGATCACATTATGCACATCTAACTCTCCGGTTTAGTGTTAATCCCAGTTCATGACGTTGCATTGATATTCTGAGCACAGCCCTAGTGTACATTAGTGCATATGAAAGGGCTATATAAATTCCTCAGGAATGTTTCCACCAGGAATTCTGTTAAACAAACGGCTTCAAAAAACCATAACCTTGAGCTTTCACCAGTGGTCTTTAAAGGGTTCATTTAAAACACCATGGAGAAAGAAGTTAACTTCGGGAACCCTATGGTTGCATGCTATGAGACTTGAAGTACAGTAGGACTATCAGTTTCACAACATTGGCAGAATAAGGCATTTTACCAAGACAAAAGCAGTTAAACCAGACATGAAGCAATAATAACAAGTCAAATACAATCAAGGATTGATTTATCAGTTTTATTGAAAAGCTCTCTTTTGCCCTTGAACCATTAAAGGACCAAGTGAGGCCTTGCCTTCCCACTGAATGCCTAGAAGAAAAAAGCCAAGTTAGAGCACTGGAATCGAAAGCAACATTAGAAAGAGCAACAGCTACCAACCTCCATAGGAGAGAAGCAGCAAATTCACCATCAGGACCACATGTTGAGTCACAGCAACCACAAACTTGGTCATTACCATCAGCAGCAAACCACCTGCAATAAAACAAAGACATGGAACCGTCAACATAAGAATAGTCATTTTAAACTTAAAATAAAAAGCCCACATACCCATTGGCAAAAGAACAGGATTTGCGCTGAGCGTCACTAGGTGCAGAAGCAATAGTGGCCTTCAGAATACAAGTTATGTAGATCTGCAAGGGGTGACGGACAAGTCACAAAACCAAAGCAGATGGGAGGAAGAGTAAAATTAAACTCATGATATTCATAGTACATACAGGAGGACTGTTGCCCTCCTGGAACATAAATGCCTCCAGCTGGAACTGGATCTTGTCCACCTGGGACCGAGGCAAGAAGCGGGAGCTGGAAGCTGTAGTTTTGGCATCCACAAAGCACCTGACGACAAAAAAAAAAAAAAAAAAAAATCACAAAAAGCAACTCATGAATGTCAACTCTAGAGCATCAAGTAACTAGACCTTACCCATGACAGTGACAAACCATTTACAAAAAGCAACTTACAATCCTACCGCATCAAGGGCCGTGACCTTACCCGTGATTCTCAATGAAGGAATATCTGGGAAGAGAGTTCACATCAGGTACTTGAGTGGCCACACAGCGGTCCACAAACACACGCAGAGGCACATGATTGTACTGCTTCACGGATGCCTCGATGTTAATAACGCCACCCAGGAAATAGTATGAAGGCCTCTGATAGGACCAATCATCTAAACAAAAAAAACAATTTTAGGCAAAGCCACAATAGCAAGGTTCATTTTATTGAAAGAAAAAACCTGTACCAACCAATCATGATCTTCAGGGAGAACAGCAAGACTTCTTCACCAGCCTCTGTTGAGGCATAAGGGACCCATGTTGGCCTCAAGGCATCACTGCTTACATTTTGGAGCCTGCGGTTCATTAAAGTACACATTAAATGGTCTCTGAGTTGCATTAGAAAGTGCAGAAAGTCACAGAGATCACTTACCTTTGATAATGGCATTGAACACCTACAATTGCACCATCGGCCCGGGTAATTGGAGTACCTGCAAGCGCCTCAGGGGTGTAGGTAAGAGAGAAGGTGTAGACCAGCTCATCCTCATTCATCTGTAAACAGATTGTGGTTAACAAGAGGGTCATCCCAAAGACCTTTACATACACCAATACCGTACACTCATACAGCTGTGAACGGGAGAAGGTGCAATGTGGTGAAATTCCTAAAGAACAAAAATCATCAATTAGTAAATTCTTCACGTCACCACAGCTGCCCTCAGAAGCTCCAGTGCTGCCAGAGATATTCAATGTTTTGGAAACATGCACTTAAGATTGAACATGGACATGGGCTGTTTCAAAACTAGCTTTAACACTAATAAAGGCACAATATTTATTGTTCTTGTTTCTTAAGCTCCCTTCATACCATTTATGGGATGGTTTACATCAGATGTTGGTTTGAAGAGTTACTTAAGTAGCCTTAAATTCAGGATTTACCCATTCAAACAGAACGTGGTCTTGGCTGCCCTGGTATTGTAAAACCAAGTGAACCGACTTTCCTTGAAAGGTCCTCTGCCACAACAAATAACCCATTAAGAGTTAGGTGTTCTTACCATCAGCACACTGTTGCAGTCCTGTAATTCATACTCAAAGATGAGCACTCTTGACTCAGGATCCTGACCAACAACAGGACATCCACCCAGAGACAGACCAGTTGGCTGGATCAACTGACCGTTGCTGAAAAAGTCCTGCTGAACCTCTACGAGAACCCTGTTCTCTCCACATTGAACCGCTACGCTGCTGGGAGTCACGGGTTGCCTCAACTGGAAGTCCACCGCTAACTCGCTCTGCACTTCAGGAACAATGGGATATCTCCAATCCAAAGGCTTCACTGGACCCTGCAATAGCTGCTTCTCCTGAGTGCCAAAAGGGTCTTGCGCAAGGCTTTTGGAGAGGGGACCCAAAGGACTCTGAGAAGCCACTTGCAAAGTTTCCCAGAGCCCTAACGGAGAAAGGGCAGGACTTCTGGAAGCTGGATCTGATTTTGGCCCCATGCTTCTTGGACTGTACCTCAATCTTCCCAAGACATCAGGCAGCTCAAATGCAACAATCACAACCACCACTAAGACAACTTTCAGGAACCCCATCCTAACAAACTTTGACACAAGCACCACAACACACACTAGTGCTAGGCTTTGCCATTTTGTACAGCTTTGAGTTAAGGTGGCTCCACCCCTTTTACCTTAATTGATTATCCTTGATTCCCCTCTGGACATGTAGAGTGTATGCATCTTGGGGACACACACTCTGCACATTTTTTATGGGCCTGTCCAAATAACCACACTTGATGGAAGTGATTCAGTGTCAACTTTATACATTCTCGTGACTGGTATATCTAATAGTCATCAGGGTTTACTGTATACAATATTGACAATATACACAAGAATAAGGGGAAAATGCTATGAGATTCAACTGACTTGGATTCCTGCTCATATTGGCATTGTGAAAGTGTGGACAAATTAGCCAAACAAGCTGTAAAAAAAGAGAATATTGAGGCAAATATTAAGTGGTCAAAATCGGAAGGAAAGAGTATAATATGGAAAGAAGCCCTTAAAGAATCGCAACATAAGTGGGACAGGGAAACTAAAGGGAGACATTATGCTATTCAAAAATAAAGTTATGAGAAATATAAGAAATGGTTATGACCAGATTAAGGATAGGTCACAGTAATTTGATATTTGAATAGAACACTACACATTATAAGGAAGCACCCGACTGGTTTTTGTGACTTTTGTCAGGTTGTAGAAACTATAGAACATGTGTTGTTGAGTTGCAGACACTATGAAGAACAGAGGGAAAAGATGATGGAAGAATTAGGAAAAGTTGGAATATCAGGGAAAGGAATGAAGGAAATACTGGAAAGTGGGGAGAATGAAGAAAGCAGAGGAAATATTTTTATTTTTTTAACAAGAACATTTCTGATGAGAAGAATATGATGTAACTGGACATGACAGGAAAATAAATCCAGAAGATTGCAGTAGTGCAACGTTAATGGATGCAAGCTGTTATTAAACCCTAAGAAGAAGAAGAATAACCACACTTGCCGTCTTTGTACTTGACCACTTGTCTACTTGACCTACAGTATTTCCGGTCTTTGATCCAAGTGTTCAAGTGGGTTCAATGGGACACACTTTTAGTATTGCAAAAATGCAAGTTTACAAAGCTTTATTTACACATTTTGCTTTCAAATGCATTTTAATATAAACTTATAAATGTCTGTTCAGTAGTCCCTATGTAATAAAAGACACATTTTAAAAATTGTGATGCTTGTATTAAGTGATGAAAGGCAGTCGTAATGCAATGTTGTACAAAATATACTTTCACATCTTTGCACCGATAACATGTACAATACTTTGTTTACTACCAAATTATGTGTAATTTCTCATTCATTTAACTTACAATTTGGTGAATGTTTTCAGTTGCACCTACATGTCAACTAACTCTCATTAGAGTGTTATAGTATTAGTAGTATTAGTGTCCATCTTGAGACAAAACAATAGCATATTTAATATAGCATATAGAAATATTTTAAGATATGCCAGTGCAAGCTGCTTTGAGTTAAAACAGCTCAAACATGTATTTTATCCTACGACTAGGCTTAAGCTTTCTGTGAATGCAGCGGTTAATGTATTAGACTTGATCAAGATAGTGATTACTTTCCATTGGGTTCAACAGCATTCAGAAGGGCTTTTCACACAGTTAACCCTGGGTCATTGTAAACCTGGGTTAATAATCCTGCTTCATGTTTCACACTGCTTGTAATTTAACCAGGGTTAACAACTTATCCTGGGTATTCATTAGCTGGCGTTTCACACTATGCATAACTAAACCCTGGGATAATGTCCTTCTCTGCATATTTGCGGTGTGATGATTGGATGAACACTGCGTGAACGCAATGGCCAATTATAGACCTCTAAGTTGAGCTGATTGATTATAGATGAACGCAATGGCCAATCACAGACATGTTGAGCGTGGGAACACAATGGCCAATCATAGACCTCTATGTTGAGCGGGTGAACGCAATGGCCAATCACAGACATGTCGAGCGGGTGAACGCAATGTCCAATTACATACATGTTGAGCGTGGGAACGCAATGGCCAATCATAGACCTCTATGTTGAGCGGGTGAACGCAATGGCCAATCACAGACATATGTAGACCGTGTGAACGCAATGGCCAATCATGGACCTCTATGTTGAGCGGGTGAACGCAATGGCCAATCATAGACCTCTATGTTGAGCGGGTGAACGCAATGGCCAATCATAGACCTCTATGTTGAGCGGGTGAACGCAATGGCCAATCACAGACATGTTGAGCGGGTGAACGCAATGGCCAATCACAGGCATGTTGACCGTGTGAACGCAATGGCCAATCATAGACCTCTATGTTGAGCGGGTGAACGCAATGGCCAATCACAGACATATGTAGACCGTGTGAACACAATGGCCAATCATAGACCTCTATGTTGAGCGGGTGAACGCAATGGCCAATCACAGACATGTTGAGCGGGTGAACGCAATGGCCAATCACAGACATGTTGAGCGTGGGAACGCAATGGCCAATCACAGACATACATGTAGACAGTGTGAACGCAATGGCCAATCATATACCTCTATGTTGAGCAGGTGAACGCAATGGCTAATCACAGACATATGCACTATAATGCCAGAGGTTTTGGGACGCCTGCCTTTACTGCTGTGACTTTAATGACATCCCAATATTCAACTCTTCTGGGAAGTCTTTCCACAAGGTTTAGAATTGTGTTTATGGGAATTTTTGACCATTCTTCTAGAAGTGCATCTGTGAGGTCAGGCACTGATGTTGGACGAGAAGGCCGGGCTCCCAGTCTTTGCAAAAGTGCACATTTACACACAAACTGACCATCTATTGCAACTTTCAGACGATTGAAATATTTTTCAATCTCCCGATCCATATTCCACCCTCTTTTTTTCTTACTCAGTGGTTTGATCAGACCTTTTACATGGTGTGGTAATACACCCAGAATAAATATTGACAATAGAGTATAATCAGGGGGCTTAAAGCTACCTGAATTTGGACACCTGGAATAGATGTTTGGAAGCCACTTCATCTCATCATGGCTTAAAATAAACCTTTATGAACTAAAGAAAATGTCCCCACAGATTTTTTATATAAATGGGATGATAATCTAGTTCCACAGAGTCGCTTACACCACAGAACCCCCTTCCACTATGAAGAAACTTTCGTGAAATGAAAAGATTTCATGGGTGTTAAATATCACCAACGTCACGATACACATCCCAATACTAAAGTCACGATATGGATCAACTTGGAGTTTGAATTTCTTTTGAGCAGAGTTTAGTAACAGTAATATATGTTTATTGAATAACCAGTGTTATAACTGAAAAAACTATCATAAAAGTTAAATTGTCGTAACAAATCGTAAAAAAAAAAAAAAAAAAAAAAAAAGTAGATTGGCTCTTCCCTTTGCTTTTAAAGTCTCTGCCTCAACTGAAATGACAGTTATAGTGACTGACACATGTCCACAATACTCAATGACTAAAAACATAAAAGCAAAAACTGACAACTAAAATTGTACTTTAACTCTGTGCAGAAGAGTGTGACAGCAGACCATCTCGCTTAACTTTATCATTCAACCATATTTTTTTCTGTTAAAAACTGACGTGTTGGGGGCGCTGTTGAGCGATACATGGAGTAAGACGTGTTTTTCAGAGCTCCTGCAGAATCCGTAAAAAATTAATCTTACAGCAGCATCTTCAGGCCGAAAGTCGCTGCAAAATATTTAAAAACAACGCAAGTCTGATATTATAGGTGCGGATGGCAGCGAATCTCCGTAAATATAAGTACTCTGGCTCTACTAGTAGCACAAGGCCTGAAGCCTCGGGACAAAGTGCATCCAGTCGATCTGCTACAGACATGAATATGGACTTTGAAGTAATAAAAGCGGACATTCTTTCCTCCCTGAGATCAGATATATCATCTGTAATAAAGCAAGAGTTGAAGAATGCACTGGCTGAAGATTTTGACACAATAAAAAGTGAACTACAGGCGATGAGGTCCGAAATCGCGAGCAGCGCCGCCGCCACGCGTTCTGAAATCGACCAAATGAAAGAGAACATCAAAGACGTCGAGGGGGGGCTCTCCACTTGGTCAGATGAGATTGTTACTCTTCAGACCACAGTAACCAAACTTACCAGCCAAGTCGACGACTTGAGAGAAAAGTGTGAAGATATGGAAGGGAGGATGCGGAGGGGAAATATTCGAATCGCGGGAGTCCCCGAGGTACCTGGTTCGAGTTCACCTGCAGCGGTATCCAAACTTCTGAGAGATATGCTAGAAATGGACAGAGATGTGAAGATTGACCGCTCGCATCGCAGTCTCCCCCCAAGGAAACCGGGTGATAAACCTCGCGTTATCATTGCAAAGTTACATTATGATGGAGATTGCATGGAGATCTTGCGAAAAGCCAGGGAACGCGCTCCGCTTAACCACAACGGGAATCAAATCACTATCTTTCCTGACTATACAGCCAGCGTAGCTAAGGCAAGAGCGGCCTTCGGTGATGTCAGGAGAGCTCTCCGGGGACGACAAGGTGTGCGCTATGGACTGCTTTTCCCAGCCAGACTTCGAATTTCACATAATGGAGAAGAAAAAGAGTTCCGGAATGCGTCTGAGGCAATGGACTACGTGAAGAGGAAAATTACACCAGAGACTCAACCTGATGTTGGACATGCTGACCTACCACCGTGAAAAGGATGGCAGCGCGATAAGTATTCGACCCTTAACTTACTCATATTAACAATTAAATCTGCACAACGACTTTTGCTCAGCTGGACGGTACTATTATTTCTGAAGTAAATATTTTATGAAAGTTCTAATGGCCGAGCTGTCCGTACATAATGTTAATATGCTGTTGTATTAAGTCAATACTTTTGACAGAGATTTGTTGGTTCTGTAGGAGCCTGTGTGATGGTATATTCACGGCCCCCTAGATAACTTCTTTATTTTATGCACAGCCTGGTAATCGCTGGCACAAAGAAGTTTAATTACTTTGTACTGAGATAAGTTTGGTTTGTAGCTGCCTGTTCAGGGCTTGGCCCCTAAAATACTTATCTCACCCATGTTCTGGAGTTCTAAGAACTTTCTCTTTAGTTCTATTTTTGCAGGTCTCATAGTTTCCCTGAGATCTGTCACTGTAAAAAAAAGTGATGTAATAATGCATCCATCTACATACTATCCAACATGTTGATCTTAAAAGGTATAACACCTACGTACTGGATACCCCCCTTCCGTTTTTTTTCTTTCCTTTTTTTCTTTTTTCTTTTTTTTTTCTTTTCTTCTTCTCTCTCTTCAGTACACCGAATTGCACGTTTGCCCTTATTTTTCGCCCATGTGTCTGAGCATGTATCAATTAGATATCGCATATAATCAATAATGGGTTCTATAAAGGTTATAAGCTATAATGTCAAGGGCCTTCATAGCCCTATGAAGAGGAAAATGATTCTGCGTCAGCTAAAACAAACTAACTGTCAAATAGCGTTTTTGCAAGAAACTCATCTTTCTGATGCAGAACATGAAAAATTAAAGAGATCATGGGCAGATAAGGTGTACTTTTCCTCTCATCCATCAGGGAGAAAGAAAGGAGTGTCTATTTTAATACATAGGCAGGTAAATTTTACCTTAGCAAAGACTCATAAAGACACAGAGGGAAGATTCATTTTAGTAAATGGCTCCATAGATGGCATTAATGTATCACTTATGAATGTGTACGCACCAAACGAGGACAGACCTGCTTTTATTAAAAAAGTTTTCAATGTAATTACACAGTATAGCACTGGAATATTATTAATGGGAGGAGATTTCAATTGTATTATGTCACAACATCTGGACAGACAACCCAGCCCTACTACTTCACTCACTCGAATGAGTAAGATGTTAAAATACCAGTCTTCTGAATTTGGACTTGTAGATGTGTGGAGAAGTAAATATCCATATTGTAGAGATTTTACATTTTACTCTAGTAGGCATACATCTTATTCTAGGATAGATTATTTCTTCACTCCCAAAGAAGAGCTATATAGAATAGTAGATATAAAGATACTACCAATGACAATTTCGGACCATTCACCTGTGGAACTAATATGGAGTGTAGGACATAGACAAACTTCCAGGCAATGGAGATTAAACGCCTCGCTCCTTAATGATAAAGAATTTATATATTTTGTCACAACAGAACTTAAATTATATCTAAACATAAATGACTCTACAGAGGTATCACCAC
Organism: Chrosomus eos; assembly: GCA_036326025.1. Classification (NCBI taxonomy): domain Eukaryota; kingdom Metazoa; phylum Chordata; class Actinopteri; order Cypriniformes; family Leuciscidae; genus Chrosomus; species Chrosomus eos. Next base: position 2,485,484 of record CM070837.1, on the reverse strand, counting down.
TCATAGTATGGGACTGTGCAAAAGCATATCTTAGAGGCAGGATTATTTCATACGCAAGTGCCAAGAAGAGAGAGAGAGTAGCTAAACAGCAAGAATTAGAACACACTATAAAAAATTTAGAGAAACAACATAAACAAACCTCAAACCCACAACTACTAAATAAAATAAAGGATGCACGTAGAGAATACAATAGCTTAATCGCCGATAAGATTGAAGGCAATCTAAGCAAATCTAATTAAAGAAAGTGAAATAATTGAGACAATCTCTACGTTAAAGAATAATAAGAGCCCAGGACCCGACGGTTATATAAATGAATTCTACAAACATTTTAAAGAACTAGTCTCTCCACTCTTATTAAGAGCATATCACTATGCATTGCAATCTGGTACAGTGGCACCCTCGTGGAGGGATGCAACCATTGTTGTAATACACAAAGAGGGCAAAGATCCTGCTGATTGTCAGTCGTATCGGCCTATTTCATTGCTAAATAGTGATCTACGTATATTAACTGCCATTCTTGCAAAAAGACTAAACAAGTTAATCAGTCAAATTATACATCCAGACCAAACCGGATTCATTCCAGAGAGATACTATGGAGATAACCTTCGTAGAGCGTTAAATATTATGAGCTATACAAAATCTACAGGTGCGAAGGCAGTATTCTTATCCCTTGATGCTCATAAGGCATTTGATCGGGTATCTTGGCAGTATCTGATCCAAACTCTTAAACGGCTTAAATTTGGCCCTAATTTCATAAAGTGGATTCAAACACTCTACACAGATCCACTCGCCTCAGTGAGAGTTAATGGTTGTAGATCTGGACGCTTTACTCTAGAACGTGGGTGTAGACAAGGATGCCCGTTGTCGCCCTTGCTGTTTGCTATCAGCATCGAACCCCTTGCTCAACTAATTCGGGACGATAGTGCAATTAAAGGAATTGTAATTGGAGAAGAGGAACATAAGCTGTCGTTATACGCGGATGATGTCCTACTTTTCCTAACAGAACCGGAGACAACAATTCCATATTTAAAAAAATTAATTCTCAGGTATGGGTACTACTCTGGATATAGAGTGAATATGGATAAAACGGAGGCCATAGATGTTAATGGTCAAATCTCAAAACAAATCCAAATTAAAAGCGGGTTCAAATGGCCCAAGAATGGGTTTAAATACTTGGGCATCTTTATTCCCTCCTCTTTGGACCAGTTATACGACACAAACTATAAAAAAGTGATAAAAAATATTAGCGAAGACTTAAATCGTTGGACAGCTCTCCCTCTCTCTCTGATTGGTCGTGTTGAATCTATTCGTATGAATGTCCTGCCGAGATTACTTTATCTGTTTCAGATGTTACCTATAGAAGTGCCAAAATCTATCTTCGATTTGCTGGATAAAATAATTGCTAAATTTATTTGGCAAGGAAAACGGCCAAGAATAAGGCTTAAAATAATACAATCGCCTAAAACAAAGGGTGGGCTGGGACTCCCAAACTTTAGGTTTTACTTCTGGGCAGCTCAATTGAGGCCCCTGGTTTCATGGATGAGAGAAGATGCGCAAACCCGATGGGTCAATATTGAAAAGAGCCTCTGTTCCATGCCCCTCAAAATAGTCCCCTTCTCCAGTGTATCATTAAAAAATGCCTCCATAGGTGAATGGACCAAAGTTACTTTAAAAATTTGGAGAACTATACAAAAATCATTAGGTCTGTCTAAGAAAATCTCATCTGCAGCAAGCATTGGCTATCTTAATGACTTTGTACCATCTCGTACAGATGTGGGTTTCAAAAAGTGGTCACAATATGGACTTGATTATTTGCACCAATTATTTCATAATGACACAATTAAATCATTTGAACAAGTAAGAAATGAATTTACACTCCCAAGGTCTGAATTTTTTAGATATTTACAACTGAGACATTTCCTCACAACGCATAAGGAACTTGAAATCATTAAAAAAAAACTCCCCAATAGAAAGATATTTTAAAGAAATACAAATTGGACATACGGTCAAAACAATTATTTCTAAAGGATATCTGTTATTTTTATCTAAGAATTCAAATAACACATTACAGATCAAGGAAAAATGGGAGGCCGAAATTAGTGAAACAGTGCCTCTTGAAACTTGGGAGGAAGCGTGTGAAGAGCTACATCGTGTGACCAACTCTAATGTCTGGAGGGAATTCAAATGGAAGGTAATAACCAGATTTTTTCGAACTCCACAGATAATTGCAAAATGGAATCCCTCTTGCTCAGACAAGTGCTGGAGAAATTGTGGCCAACATGTTGGTAACCACACCCATATTTTATGGTCATGTCCAAAACTAAGAAATTACTGGAAAGATATATTTGATGCCCTTAAAGAAATCTTCCATTGTGAAATCCCTGAAGACCCCATAATAGCCCTTCTAGGGGTGTGTCCAAAGGGCCTTGAAGGTAGAGCTAAAATATATTTATTACAGATCTTATTCGCTGCAGCCTTGAAGTGTATTACATGCAGATGGTTAAAACCTGACCCTCCATCATACAATGCTTGGATTCAAAAAGTATGGGAGTTGTACGAGATGGAGCAAATCACATTTGCATTACGACTTCAGAAAACTATTTTCTTAAAGAGGTGGGCTCCTGTAATGCCATTAATACTACAATGACTATGTGTTATACTATCATATCCACCCCAATTTCATCTCTGCCTTTTTCTAATTATTACCTTTTTTTGGGGGGGTCTCTTCCCTAACCCTCCCCTCACCCCCAGGTACTAGGTGTATTTGTCCTCATTCTCTGTATAATGTGTACAATATAATTAAGTTTTGACAATTGGCAATATTGTTTGTGAGAACATGATGGATAAACCAATGCCACACTGTATTTTATGTGATGATGTGGTTCTAAATAAAAAATATAAGTTCCAAAAAAAAAAAAAAACTGACGTGTTGTTATTTTGGATTCACACTCGTGAAGCAATTGTCTGAAACAGTCCTCAACAATGCTGTATTGCCATAAATCCTGACATATGAAGCACAAATGCATTTGGGATCTTTTGAGGGCACTGAGACAGGGGTGGGAGTGCAGATAAAAGCATCAGGCAACGTTGGCTGCTTCTGAGATAACAGGTGTGCTGCTACCTGCTCCACCAGGGCTTTTCTTGCAGATCACATGACTCACATCTAACTCTGGTTTAGTGTTAATCCCAGTTTATGACGTTGTATCGATATTCTGAGCACAGCCCTAGTGTACATATGAAAGCACTATATAAATTCATCAGTAGATATGGTTTCCACCAGGAATTATCCTGTTAAACAAACAGCTTCAAAATCATAACCTTGAGCTTTCACTAGTGGTCTTTAAAAGGTTCATCATTTAAAACTCCCTAAGGAGAAAGTTAACTTCGGGGACCCTATGGTTGCATGCTATATGAAATTTGAAAATACAGTAGGACTATCAGTTTCACCACACTGGCAGAAGAAGGCACTTTTTACCAAGTCAAAAGCAGTTAAACCAGACATGAAGGAAAAGGACAAGTCAGATACAATCAAGGATTGATTTATCAGTTTTATTGAAAAGCTCTCTTTTGCCCTTGAACCATTACAGGACCAAGTGAGGCCTTGCCTTCCCACTGAATGCCTAAAGAAAAAAGCCAAGTTAGAGCACTGGAATCAAAAGCAACCTTAGAAAGAGCAACAGCTACCAACCTCCATAAGGAGAAGCAGCAAATTCACCATCAGGACCACATGTTGAGTCACAGCAACCACAAACTTGGTCATTACCATCAGCAGCAAACCACCTGCAATAAAAACAGATACGGAGCCTTCAACATAAGTAAAGTCATTTTAAACTTAAAATAAAAAGCCCACATACCCATTGGCAAAGGAACAGGATTTGCGCTGAGTATCACTAGGTGCAGAAGCAATAGTTGCCTTCAGAATACAAGTTATGTAGATCTGCAAGGGGTGACAGACAGGTCACAAAACCAAAGCAGATGGGAGGAAGAGTCAAATTAACTTGTAATATTCATAGTACATACAGGAGGACTGTTGCCCTCCTGGAACATAAACGCCTCCAGCTGGAACTGGATCTTGTCAACCTGCGACCGAGGCAAGAAGCGGGAGCTGGAAGCTGTAGTTTTGGCATCCACAAAGCACCTGACGACAAAAATCACAAAAAGCAACTCATGACTGTAGAGCATCAAGTAACTAGACCTTACCCATGACTCTGACAAAGAGGTTACAAAAAGCAACTTAATCCTACCGCATCAAGGGCCGTGACCTTACCCGTGATTCTCAATGAGGGAATATCTGGGAAGAGAGTTCACATCAGGTACTTGAGTGGCCACACAGCGGTCCACAAACACACGCAGAGGCACATGATTGTACTGCTTCACGGATGCCTCGATGTTAATAACGCCACCCAGGAAATAGGAGTATGAAGGCCTCTGATAGGACCAATCATCTAAACAAAAAAAAAACATTTTAGGCAAAGCCACAATAGCAAGGTTCATTTATTGAAAGAAAAAACCTGTACCAACCCATCATGATCTTCAGGGAGAAAAGCAAGACTTCTTCACCAGCCTCTGTTGAGGCATAAGGGACCCATGTTGGCCTCAAGGCATCACTGCTTACATTTTGGAGCCTGCGGTTCATTAAAGTACACATTAAATGGTCAGTTGCACGAGAAAGTGCAGAAAGTCACAGAGATCACTTACCTTTGATAATGGCATTGAACCCCAACAATTGCACCATCGGCCCGGGTAATTGGAGTACCTGCAAGCGCCTCAGGGGTGTAGGTAAGAGAGAAGGTGTAGACCAGCTCATCCTCATTCATCTGTAAACAGATTGTGGTTAACAAGAGGGTCATCCCGAAAGACCTTTACATACACCAAGACCGTATACTCATACAGCTATGAGCGGGAGAAGGTGCACTGTGCAATATGGTGGAACTCCTAAAGAGCAAAAGTCACCAATTAGTAAATTCTTCACGTCACCACAGCTGCCCTCAGAAGCTCCAGTGCTGCCAGAGATATTCAATGTTTTGGAAACATGCACTTAGGATTTAACATGCACATTGGCTGTAAAAGCACTGGGTAAAAAAAATTGAGGCACAATATTTATTGTTCTTGTTTCTTAAAGGAACACTTCACCGTTTTTTTAAATAGGGCTTATTCACATTCTTTCCTACATTTAGATAGGTGTGCAAACATTTGTCTCGGTGCATGCACTTTTAGTTTGACAGGGTCGGCGCTAGCTTAGCACAATGAATGGAATCCTTTGTTGCCAGCTAGCATGTCCTGAGTAAAAGTGATATTTTTTTTTAAAAAAACACGCAATTACTTCTTGTGGCCTGCGTATGCACAACGAGTTCAAATAGCGCTGCAGATTAACACTAGGCGATTTCCTAGGCAGATATTGACATGGGACTATATTAGGCGGAAGCACAGGTGAAGCACTGCTGCTTAAGCGAAGCACTGCTACTTGGGCGCAGAGATATCACGCAACACATGAAATCCCAAGTAGCAGTGCTTCGCCTAAGCAGCAGTGCTTTCCCCTAATATAGTCCCAAGTCAATTTCTGCCTAGGAAAATAACCTAGTGTTAATCTGCATTGCTATTTGTACTCGTTGTGAATACGCAGGCCACAAGTAGTAATTACGTGGGGATTTTTTGTTTTTTTTATCACTTTTACTCAGGACATGCTAGCTGGCAACAAAGGATTCCATTCATTGTGCTAAGCTAAGCTAGCGCCGACCCTGTCAAACTAAAACAATGCATGCACTGAGACAAATGCATTTGCACACCCATCTAAATGTAGGAAAGAATGTGAGTAAGCCCCATTTCAAAAAACGGTGGAGTGTTCCTTTAAGCTTCTTTCATACCACTTAAGGATTCGTTTACATAAGATGTTGGTTAGAGGGGTTACTGAATTCAGGATTTACCCATTCAAATAAATAGAACTTGGTCTCTACTGCCCTGGTATTGTAAAGCCAAGTGAACTGACTTTCCTTGAAAGGTCCTCTGCCACAACAAATAACCCATTAAGATGTATGTGTGCTTACCATCAGCACACTGTTGCAGTCCTGTAATTCATACTCAAAGATGAGCACTCTTGACTCAGGATCCTGACCAACAACAGGACACCCACCCAGAGACAGACCAGTTGGCTGGATCAACTGACCATTGCTGAAAAAGTCCTGCTGAACCTCTACGAGAACCCTGTTCTCTCCACATTGAACCGCTACGCTGCTGGGAGTCACAGGTTGCCTCAACTGGAAGTCCACCGCTAACTCGCTCTGCACTTCGGGAACAATGGGATATCTCCAATCCAAAGGCTTCACTGGACCCTGCAATAGCTGCTTCTCCTGAGTGCCAAAAGGGTCTTGCGCAAGGCTTTTGGAGAGGGGACCCAAAGGACTCTGAGAAGCCACTTGCAAAGTGTCCCAGAGCCCTAACGGAGAAAGGGCAGGACTTCTGGAAGCTGGATCTGATTTTGGCCCCATGCTTCTTGGACTGTACCTCAATCTTCCCAAGACATCAGGCAGCTCAAATGCAACAACTAGGGATGGCTGACGCGAAACAGTCGTTCCGAAGCTTTGCGAGATCCCGAAGCGCAGATGTTTCGAATCACTGATTCGAAGCGTGATTCAAAACACCCATGTCACGTGACTATGGCTAAACGAAGCCTCGAAGTGTTTCACTAACTGTTTCATCAGGTGTGATCCGCCGAATCAGCGTTTGATTGACACGGTCGGAAACAGACCACTAATCGCACATCTGTATAAAAGTGAAATTAACGCATATTGACATCGTGGGTTTTTGTGAGAGGAGTTTGATTTTGAGATAGTGGATTTTTGGTGATATAGTGACATTTATAGTGCGATTTGTTTAGTTATATTTAGGCTTACATTTAAATTTACACAACACATTGACTGAGGCTAGAGACACAGATTATAGCCTACATATAGTGACACATTAATAGATACATACACTACCGTTCAAAAGTTTGGGGTCAATACGAATTTTTTTTTTTTTTAAAGAAATTAATACTTTTCTTCAGAAAGGAAGCATTAAATTGATCAAAAGTGACAGTAAAGACATTTATAATAATGCAAAATATTACTTTTTTAATTAAATGCTTTTCTCTTGAACTTTCATAGAATCCTGAAAAATAATGAATCACGGTTTGCACAAAAATATGAAGCAGCACAATTGTTTTCAACTGATAATAATCATAAATGTTTCTTGAGCATCAAATAATCATATTAGAATGATTTCTGAAGGATCATGTGACACTGGAGTAATGATGCTAAAAATTCAGCTTTGATCACATGAATAAATTACACTTTACAATATATTCACATAAAAACAGCTGTTTTACATTGTAATAATATTTCACAATATTACTGGGTTTGTTTTGTATGTTTAATCAAATAAATGCAGCTTTGGTGAGCAGAAGAGACTTATTTTACAAACATTAAAAATCTTACCGACCCCAAACTTTTGAACGGTAGTGTAGATATATATATATATAGACAGCTAGATTAATAGAAAGATAGATTCATATATAGATAGATTAAAGATAGGCTACATATATAAATATTATAGAGACATAGATTATATATACATATCTAAATACACAGATAGATTATAGATACATATTATATACATATCTAAATACATAGAGAGATTAGAGATACATATCTAGATAGATTTGGATAGATAGATAAAATGGAGGCTCCCCAGAAGAGATGCCATACATCTGTGGTGTGGGAGCATTTCCATTTAGAAACAACAAATAAAGTGAGATGTGTGTATTGTGATCGGCAGCTCGCCTACTGCAACAATACATCATCCATGATGCGCCATTTGAGAAGTCCTTCTCAAACACAGTCCACAGCAGAGAAATTTATATTTTTAAATAAAAATATGTAAAAAAGTGAGACATTGTGGCTTGATTTATTTTATTAATATTCATCTTGCAGGACCAAAATAACATTATGCACAGTGAGGAGCCTATATAGGTTACAAGATTCATATATTAGAAAAGTACAATAATAAAAAAACAACAAATTTTCATGGCTCGTCAAGGTTTTTTCAGATCAACACATGCAAGTGACCACTAGGTGTCACCGTGGAGACGGGTGTCGGATTGATTCGAAGCCTCGAAACAATATGGACCATTTGGTTCAACTGTTTCATTGCTTCACGAAGCCTCGATCTGCCCATCACTAGCAACAACCACCACTAAGACAACTTTCAGGAACCCCATCCTAACAAACTTTGACACAAGCACCACAACACACACTAGTGATTGGCTTTGCCATTTTGTACAGCTTTGAGTTAAGGTGGCTCCACCCCTTTTACCTTAATTGATTATCCTTGATTCCCCTCTGGACCTGTAGAGTGTATGCATCTTGGGGACACACACTCTGCACATTTTTTTATGGGCCTGTCCAAATAACCACACTTGATGGAAGTGATTCAGTGTCAACTTTATACATTCTCGTGACTGGTATATCTAATAGTCATCAGGGTTTACTGTATACAATATTGACAATATACACAAGAATAAGGGGAAAATGCTGAGATTCAACTGACTTGGATTCCTGCTCATATTGGCATTGTGAAAGTGTGGACAAATTAGCCAAACAAGCTGTAAAAAAAGAGAATATTGAGGCAAATATGAAGTGGTCAAAATCGGAAGGAAAGAGTATAATATGGAAAGAAGCCCTTAGAGAATCGCAACATGAGTGGGACAGGGAAACTAAAGGGAGACATTATGCTATTCAAAAATAAAGTTATGAGAAATATAAGAAATAATTATGACCAGATTAAGGATAGGTCACAGTAATTTGATATTTGAATAGCACACTACACATTATAAGGAAGCACCCGACTGGTTTTTGTGACTTTTGTCAGGTTGTAGAAACTATAGAACATGTGTTGTTGAGTTGCAGACACTATGAAGAACAGAGGAAAAAGATGATGGAAGAATTAGGAAAAGTTGGAATATCAAGGAAAGGAATGAAGGGAATACTGGAAAGTGGGGAGAATGAAGAAAGCAGAGGAAATATTTTTATTTTTTTTAACAAGAACGGTTCTGATGAGAAGAATATGATGTAACTGGACATGACAGGAAAATAAATCCAGAAGATTGCAGTAGTGCAACGTTAATGGATGCAAGCTGTTATTAAACCCTAAGAAGAAGAAGAATAACCACACTTGCCGTCTTTGTACTTGACCACTTGTCTACTTACTTGACCTACAGTATTTCCGGTCTTTGATCCAAGTGTTCAAGTGGGTTCAATGGGACACACTTTTAGTATTGCAAAAATGCAAGTTTACAAAGCTTTATTTACACATTTTGCTTTCAAATGCATTTTAATATAAACTTATAAATGTCTGTTCAGTAGTCGGTATGTAATAAAAGACACATTTTAAAAATTGTGATGCTTGTATTAAGTGATGAAAGGCAGTCGTAATGCAATGTTGTAAAAAATATACTTTCACATCTTTGCACCGATAACATGTACAACACTTTGTTTACTACCAAATTATGTGTAATTTCTCATTCATTTAACTTACAATTTGGTGAATGTTTTCAGTTGCACCTACATGTCAACTAACTCTCATTAGAGTGTTATAGTATTAGTAGTATTAGTGTCCATCTTGAGACAAAACAATAGCATATTTAATATAGCATATAGAAATATTTTAAGATATGCCAGTGCAAGCTGCTTTGAGTTAAAACAGCTCAAACATGTATTTTATCCTACGACTAGGCTTAAGCTTTCTGTGAATGCAGCGGTTAATGTATTAGACTTGATCAAGATAGTGATTACTTTCCATTGGGTTCAACAGCATTCAGAAGGGCTTTTCACACAGTTAACCCTGGGTCATTGTAAACCTGGGTTAACAATCCTGCTTCATGTTTCACACTGCTTGTAATTTAACCAGGGTTAACAACTTATCCTGGGTATTCATTAGCTGGCGTTTCACACTATGCATAACTAAACCCTGGGATAATGTCCTTCTCTGCATATTTGCGGTGTGATGATTGGATGAACACTGCGTGAATGCAATGGCCAATCACAGACATATATTATCATATAATATCAGTGAAAATCGAGGGAGCGTGGGTCTGTCCATGTAAACTTCCCTCGTCCACTTCACGAAGTGTAACGCACTTCAAAATGGCGGCAGGGATTCCCCGAAGGAAGTGCTTAGGGAGGTTCGCATCTAAAAGTGGACTGGAATGGAGCACCTGAGTCTCCAGAAGTGCAAGGTGGCAGGATCTCAGAGACTTAGGTTAGGTAAAGAATCCTAAAAAATTACCCCCCGTTTAAAAAGAATCACAAGCTGAAGTGTAGTAAAATACATAAAGACTGTTTTTTTAAAGGCTTTATAGACCGACAGACAGATTGAGAGTGACTCTTGAAGGACCAGCACCACATCCTCTTGTACAACTGTTTGAAGAATTCATCTTCCAGAATCTGGCACTAAGAGTTTTGGAGTTAATTTTTAGTCCATCTCCTACCCTTATGTCCGTTTTGCAGAGATGGACTTAAAGGGCACCTATTGTGGCATTTAAAATGTTCCTAATATTGTTCTGGGAGTCCCCAACAACAGTTTTACATGCATGCAATGACAAAAAACACTTTTGTTGTCTTATAATATGTGTAGGATAATCTATGTAGTGCAACATAACAATGGTCACAAGGTTCAGGCCAGTAGTACTGCTTCTGCCCAGGTGTGGGCGGTGTGGAGGGAGTTCAATAAAGAGGCAGAGTTCGAAGAAGACACAGTCAGTGTGTGTGTGTTTTTACTCACGCAGTAAATAAGAGAATACGACATGGTGTCAGAGTAGGATACTCTAATAATCTTGCGGAAGACGTTTTGTTTCGGGGGCAAGTGAAGCTTTATTAGTTTTGAAGTCGCAAAGTCATGGAATAAGCGGCAGGAGGACAACGCGCTCCAGGTGATGCAGCTGCCGGGGGGGGGAGAGAGCCACCCGCGCCGAGCCCGTGTGCTACGTTCAGCATCCAGCCACCTGAGCCATTTAACTTCTCCAAACCTACCGAATGGGAAAGATGGATCCGACGGTTCGAACGTTTCCGTCAGGCCAGTAATCTCCATACTTCCACGCAAGCCAATCAAATAAATACACTCATGTACTGCATGGGCGACGAAGCGGACGACATTTTAAAGGGGCTGAATTTAACGAACAAAAAGAGTGAGCGATACGACGCAGTAAAGGAGGGTTTTCACGCGTTCTTTGTTGTGAAGAAAAACGTAATCTATGAAAGAGCACGTTTCAACATGAGAAAACAAGGAGAAAACGAACCAATCGACTGCTTTGTGACTGCACTGTACTCCTTGGCCGAGCACTGCAAATATGGGCCACTGCACGACGAATTAATCAGAGACAGGTTAGTCGTTGGTTTAAATGATTTACGTCTGTCAGAGCGAATGCAGTTAGATAAAGATCTAACTCTGGAAAAGGCCATTGACATGGCGAGACAGACTGAGGCAGTGAAGCAACAGCAGAGTAACTTGCGTGGTGAATGCACTAATGCCAAAGCGTCTGACTCTGTAGATAGAGTCATAAGCAAAAGCAAGTCATTTCAAAGCAGACAGAGAGTCAAAAGTGCTCATGGTGCTAAAGACAAATTCAAACAGTCACAATCAAGATGTCACCACACTTGTGACATCTTGATTGTCCAAGCCCATTACATCCGAAAGCGCACTGCCCTGCAAATACTGTACTCTGTCATGCCTGTGGGAAGAGGGGCCATTACCAAAAGGTGTGTGCTTCATCCAGAAAGGTGAACGAGATTCAAGAACAAGACCCTGGCATATTTTTAGGCACTGTGGTTGCCGGGGGTGACGCCTGGCTGATCGATATTTAAATACAAGACTGTGAAGTATAGTTCAAAATCGACACAGGTGCAGATGTCACTGTTATGCCAGACCATGTGTTCCACAAGATATTTAAAGAGAGCAACAAACCAGCACTCCAGAGAGTGACCAAGCCTTTACTTGTACCTGGATGCTCACCACTTAGCGTGATTGGAGTTTCAAACATGCTGCTTCTGAAAGGAGACAAGCATATATTGGAGGATGTGTATGTTGTTAAGAGTCTTCATTCGCCACTGCTAGGTAGACCCGCCAGCACCAAATTGGGTCTCGTCACACGTGTTGATGGTGTAAGCATTCACACACTACAGGAACGCTATCCAAAGCTGTGCAGTGGGCTAGGACTGTTACAGAGGCCTTACACCATTGAACTGAGCCCAGGGGCAGTTCCATTTTCCCTCAAAACTCCACGACGCATTGCTCTTCCACTCATGCCAAAGTTGAAAAATGAACTACAACGCATGGAGCGGATGGGGGTCATAAGCAGGGTGGAAGAACCCACAGAGTGGTGTGCAGGCATTGTCGTGGTGCCCAAAAAGTCTGGTGATCCACGCATTTGTGTTGACTTAACAAAGCTCAACGAATTAGTGCGAAGGGAGAAATTCATACTTCCTTCCTTCAATCGGTTGCCCATCGGCACCTGAACACTTCCAAAATCGTATGGTAACTGAAGTCACGGAGGGCCTGGATGGTGTGGTCTGTCACATGGACGACGTGCTGGTGTGGGGGCGTTCTCAAGAGGAGCATGATGTGCGGCTTCACGCAGTGCTCCAAAAGATGGAAAATGCTGGCGTCACCCTTAACTTAGACAAATGTGCCTTGTCTCAGCGCGTAGTCAAGTTTCTTGGCCACATTATCTCAGACAGAGGAGTGCAACCAGACCCAGCCAAGACCACAGCGGTCCAGGAGATGCCAGCGCCAACAAATGTCAGTGAGCTAAGGAGTTTTCTTGGTATGGTCAACCAGCTGGGAAAATTCATTCCCCATCTGGCAGAAAAAGATAAAGCACTCAGAGATCTCCTGTCCAAGAAAAATTGTTGGTTCTGGGTGGAAGAACAAGTTAAAGCTTTTAGGAACTTGAAAGGAGACTTGTCGTCTGCTCCAGTGCTGGCTCTGTACGATGCAAACAAGCAACTCAAAGTATCTGCAGACGCATCATCGTATGGACTGGGAGCAGTCCTGCTGCAAAAAGAGGGTGTCGATTGGAGACCTGTTGCCTACGCGTCACGGTCTCTTACTCCTATTGAGCAAAGATACGCTCAAGTTGAAAAGGAGGCCCTTGGGCTGACCTGGGCATGTGAGAGATTTCGTGACTTTTTGATTGGCCAACATTTTGAGATGGAAACCGATCACAAACCACTGTTGAGTCTCCTTGGTGGCCAGGATTTGGATGCTCTACCTCCCCGCATCCAGCGGTTCCGTATGAGACTGATGCGCTATTCATACAAGATTTCTCATGTTCCTGGAAAGAGCTTATGGACTGCTGACACTCTGTCACGTGCTCCGCTACCTGCTCATAAAGAAAGCATGGATGTGGAGTTCATGGAAAGCACTAATATTTACGTGGACAGCATTGTGGAGCATCTCCCAGCAAGTCAATCTTTCCTGGACAACCTGAGAGAGCACCTTAAGTCGGACAGTGTTTGCTCAAATGTCATGAAAATGTGCCAGGACGGATGGCCTGAGTCAGGTTGTTGTACAGGGGCCGAGAAGCTTTACTGGTATGAGCGAGCTTACCTATCGGTTCATAACGGCCTCCTTGTAAAAGGTACAAGACTCGTCATTCCCTCTGCTTAGCGGAATGATGTCCTTGACAGGCTGCACGAAGGGCATCAAGGAGTAGTTCAATTCAATTCAATTCAAGTTTATTTGTATAGCGCTTTTCACAATACACATTGTCTCAAAGCAGCTTTACAGAAAGTGCATTTGCATAACATATCGCCGGTGTTTAGTCGTCTCTTCACAGGCGTCGAGTCGTCTCTCCACAGGCGTTTAGTCGTCTCATCACAGGTGTTGGGGCATCTGAAGTCTCCTTGAGAGGCTGGATACAAACTGGAGCTGACGAACGCTATTTACCTCGGGACTAGCGTCCCGAGATAACAGCAGAAAGACAGATGAGAATAATTAGCATAGCTGATGTTCATAATATTAATGCATTCGAACTGATTCAGAAGTAGTATATAAGGAAAGCATTAAGTGAATGCTTGTTTAAAGAGATGCGTCTTTAATCTAGTTTTAAACTGGGACAGCGAGTCTGAGTCTCGAACAATATCAGGAAGGCTATTCCAGAGTTTAGGAGATAAATGTGAGAACGCCCTCCCTCCTTTAGTAGACTTAGATATCCTAGGAACGACCAGAAGCCTCGAATTTTGTGATCTTAAAGAGCGCGATGGATTGTAGGGCGATAGAAGGTCTGTTAAATACACAGGAGCTAAACCATTTAGAGCTTTATAAGTCAATAGTAATACTTTGTAATTGATACGGAACTTAATAGGTAACCAGTGTAGAGATGATAAAATTGGTGTTATATGATCATATTTTCTTGATCTAGTAAGAACTCTAGCGGCTGCATTTTGGACTAACTGTAGCTAGTTAAATGCAGAGCACGTGCACGGCAAAGTGTGTGGTGGCCAGGTCTTAGCCAGCAGTTGAACGAGCTGGTTCTGAAATGCCATGCTTGCATTAAAGAGCACACTAATCACACTGAACCGTTGATCCCTTCGGATCTTCCTGAGAGGCCCTGGCAAAAGCTAGGGACAGATCTGTTTGTCCTGAAAGGGAAAACCTATCTTTTAGTTGTGGATTATTATTCACGTTATGTTGAGGTGGCAAATCTTTCACTCACCAGCTCTGGAGATGTCATTACACACCTGAAGTCTATCTTTGCACGCCACGGTATCCCTTAGACATTAGTGAGTGATAATGGGCCACAGTTCTCATCCAGCACTTTCTCAGATTTCGCAGGTGCTTATGGATTCCGACATGTCACCAGTAGCCCAAAGAGAAGCTGAACGGGCTGTACAGACAGTAAAAAACCTTCTAAAAAAAGAGCAAGATCCTTACCTTGCCTTACTGTCATATAGGTCAACTCCGCTTCACAGTGGGTACAGCCCAGCCCAGTTACTCATGGGACGCCGTCTTCGTACTACGGTACTACTTCGTACTAGACTACTGTACCCTTTGTTACCTGATGGCACCGCCATAAGTGTTCGAGAGAGAGAGAAAAGAAGTGCAGATATGAGATATTTTAACAAACGGCACAGAGTGCATGACCTGAACAAGCTCTCACCTGGCGATGAGGTGTGGGTAACAGATCAAAAGGTGACTGGAACTGTGGTAGAGAAACATCCAACACCCCGTTCTTACCGGGTGGATGTGCCTCATGGAACTGTTCGTAGGAACCGGCATTTCCTCTTTCCTATGGATGTAAAAGATGGTGGTTGTGACACCGATGCTGGTTCCCAGTTGTCTGAGAACAGTACAGAGACACAAAATGCACTGGCACCCCAAACATATTCTGTCAGTCCAACGGGAGCAGTAACCAGAACCAGATCTGGGAGGCCAGTCGTAAAACCTAAAAGACTGGATTTATAGTCACTCTACATAGCCTTAGGGGACTGTTTCACAGTAGTCAAGCAGTTTATCCACTTCCCTGGCTGAAAAAAAAAAAAAAAGGGAAGGGAAGGGGTAAATGTTGCTAAAAATGTTGAAAAAAATATATACATGTGTATCGGTCGATAATGTGTTTCAGGTAATGTTTATCTGTACAACAGATATTGTTTATTGCTCATTATTGAGTTGTTCTTTAAGTGATGTCTAGTAAGGAAAATAAGTCATTGTTGGTTTGATTGTTGCTTCTGTTAAAAGGGGAGATGTAGGATAATCTATGTAGTGCAACATAACAATGGTCACAAGGTTCAGGCCAGTAGTACTGCTTCTGCCCAGGTGTGGGCGGTGTGGAGGGAGTTCAATAAAGAGGCAGAGTTCGAAGAAGACACAGTCAGTGTGTGTGTGTTTTTACTCACGCAGTAAATAAGAGAATACGACAATATGCATTTAATTTTACCTGATTTGCTCACCGACTCCCAAATGATTTGTTCAACGACACATTTTTCCAAACCTCTCCTTTGCGTGACGATAATTTGCGTTAGCCCAAGGCATAAACATATTGATAAAGCACTGCAGTACTACAAGACGCTCTATTCTTTATGACAACTCCAATAACAATGACAAACATTTCACATATTTCAAAAAAATTGACATTGCATGGAGACCTAGAAGCTGTGCTGAGCGTAACTTACACAACAAACACACAAATACTTATTGAGCATGCTAACACATAAAAGCAACAAGTATTATTAATACTTACAGGTTATGATTCAGAGGAGGAAGCCGATCCAAATAAACTTGTACCGAACCTTCCTTCAGTATCAACCGGCTCGCGAATCCACACTTGAAAGCATTTATATTTGTAAAGCTATCGTCATTAAATGACGCAAACACAGCACAAGGTTCGAGCAATACTTGTGTGGTATAGTTGTAAATATAAACTCTAGCCACTGATTCTTCACATGCTCGTTCCTGGGCAGTGAAAAAAATGTCACTTTTGATTTGCACTTCAGAACACAGCGTCTTGTTGTTGACATGATGTTTTCAAGTTTACCCTGGTGTGTGTGCGCGCAATGAGTGGGCATATCTTATTCAAATAACTTGTCAAGTTGACGTCATCTAGATAGAGAAAAAGCATAGTTCGTCTATCGATTCATATAAGCGACTCAGAGTCGACTCTTACTTTTGAGAGACAATAACTTTGTATACGGTGAACTTTCATATTTAAAACTTTGCAGGATGTTTTTGTTCACTTAGATCTATGTTACACACTACATGAAAGGTAATTTTAAAAATTCCATAATAGGTACGCTTTAAAATTAATGTAAAAGAAAATGTGCCTATTATGCACACCTGAATATTAGTTTTTTTCATTTCCAGCCTTCATGAACAATTAAATTTCACTTATAAATGATTAAATATACAAAATTAACAGTAGTTAAGATAAATGTGGCTTGGAATTGGTAGAATGTGACTGGAAAAAAATATGATCTGAAAATCAACGTGCCCAATAATTCTGCACGCCCTGTATGTTGAGCGTGTGAACGCAATGGCCAATCACAGACATATGCACTATAATGCCAGAGGTTTTGGGACGCCTGCCTTTACTGCTGTGACTTTAATGACATCCCAATATTCAACTCTTCTGGTAAGTCTTTCCACAAGGTTTAGAATTGTGTTTATGGGAATTTTTGACCATTCTTCTAGAAGTGCATCTGTGAGGTCAGGCACTGATGTTGGACGAGAGGGCCAGGCTCCCAGTCTTTTCAAAAGTGCACATTTACACACAAACTGACCATCTAATGCAACTTTCAGATGCCATCTTTATTTTTTAGCTCAACTGTCACAGAATGGAAAGCACAGTATTGTGCCAAAATTCCTATATATTTTTCTATATATCTCCCGATCCATATTCCACCCTCTTTTTTTCTTCACTCAGTGGTTTGATCAGACCTTTTATATGGTAAATCAACCAGAACAAATATTGACAATAGAGTATAATCAGGGGGCTTAAAGCTACCTGAATTTGGACACCTGGAATAGATGTTTGGAAGCCACTTCATCTCATGGCTTAAAATAAACCTTTATGAACTAAAGAAAATGTTCCCACAGATTTTTTATATACATGGGATGATAATCTAGTTCCACAGAGTCACTTACACCACAGAACCCCCTTCCACTATGAAGAAACTTTTGTCAAATTAAAAGCTTTCATGGGTGTTAAATAGGGCCATGTATCACCAATGTCACGATACACATCACAATACTAAAGTCACGATATGGATCAACTTTGAGTTTAATAACAGTAATATCTGTTTATTGAATAACCAGTGACATAACTGAAAAACTATGATAAGTTAAATGAAATTGTCAACAAAAAAAAAGCTTGGCTCTTCCTTCTGCTTTTAAAGTCTCTTCCTCAACTGAAACGACAATTAGTGTCAATTATAGTGACACTGATGTATGGCAACAATACTCAATGACTAAAAACAAACGCCATAAAAGCAAACTCAATAAATTGAACTTGGTTAAACTGTGCAGAAGAGTTCGACAGCAGAACGTCTTGCTTAACTTTCATACAACCGGAATTGGTTAAAAACAGACGTGTTTTGGATTCACTCGTGAAGCAATTGTCTGAAGCAGTTCTCCTCACTGTATTGACATAAATCTTGATATATGAAGCACATGAATGCATTTGTGATCTTTTGAGGGCACTGAGACAGGAGTGGGAGTGCAGATAAAAGCATCAGGCAATGTTGGCTGCTTCTGAGATAACAGGTGTGCTGCTACCTGCTCCACCAGGGCTTTTCTTGCAGATCACATGACTCACATCTAACTCTCCGGTTTAGTGTTAATCCCAGTTCATGACATTGTATTTATATTCTGAGCACAGTCCTAGTGTACATTAGTACATATGAAAGCACTATATAAATGCATCCGTGGGTATGGTTTCCACCAGGAATAATTTGGTGAAACAAAACTGCTTCAAAATCATAACCTTGAGCTTTCACTAGTGGTCTTTAAAGGTTCATCATTTAAAACTCCCTATGGAGGAAGTAACTCAGGAACCCTATGGTTGCATGCTATATGAGAATTGAAAAGTACAGTAGGACTATCAGTTTCACCACATTGGCAGAATAAGGCACTTTTTACCAAGTCAAAAGCAGCAAAACCAGACATGAAGGAAAATGACAAGTCAGATACAATCAATGATTTATCAGTTTTATTGAAAAGCTCTCTTTTGCCCTTGAACCATTACAGGACCAAGTGAGGCCTTGCCTTCCCACTGAATGCCTAAAAAAAAAAAGCCAAGTTAGAGCACTGGAATCAAAAGCAACCTTAGAAAGAACAAAAGCTACAAACCTCCATAAGGAGAAGCAGCAAATTCACCATCAGGACCACATGTTGAGTCACAGCAACCACAAACTTGGTCATTACCATCAGCAGCAAACCACCTGCAATAAAAACAAAGACATGGAACCTTCAACATAAGTAAAGTCATTTTAAACATAAAATAAAAAGCCCACATACCCATTGGCAAAGGAACAGGATTTGCGCTGAGCGTCACTAGGTGCAGAAGCAATAGTTGCCTTCAGAATACAAGTTATGTAGATCTGCAAGGGGTGACAGACAAGTCACAAAACCAAAGCAGATGGGAGGAAGAGTCAAATTAACTCATGATATTTATAGTACATACAGGAGGACTGTTGCCCTCCTGGAACATAAACGCCTCCAGCTGGAACTGGATCTTGTCAACCTGGGACCGAGGCAAGAAGCGGGAGCTGGAAGCTGTAGTTTTGGCATCCACAAAGCACCTGACGACAAGACAAAATCACAAAGAGCAACTCATGATTGTAGAGCATCAAGTAACTAGACCTTACCCATGACTCTGACAAAGTGGTTACAAAAAGCAACTTAAACAATCCTACCGCATCAAGGGCCGTGACCTTACCCGTGATTCTCAATGAAGGAATATCTGGGAAGAGAGTTCACATCAGGTACTTGAGTGGCCACACAGCGGTCCACAAACACACGCAGAGGCACATGATTGTACTGCTTCACGGATGCCTCGATGTTAATAACGCCACCCAGGAAATAGGAGTAAGAAGGCCTCTGATAGGACCAATCATCTACACAAAAATATTTTAGGCAAAGCCACAATTACAAGGTTAATTTTATTGAAAGAAAAAACCTGTACCAACCCATCATGATCTTCAGGGAGAAGAGCAAGACTTCTTCACCAGCCTCTGTTGAGGCAAAAGGGACCCATGTTGGCCTCAAGGCATCACTGCTTACATTTTGGAGCCTGCGGTTCATTAAAGTAACAATTAAATGGTCTCCCAGTTGCACGAGAAAGTGCAGAAAGTCACAAAGATCACTTACCTTTGATAATGGCATTGAACTCCAACAATTGCACCATCGGCCCGGGTAATCGGAGTACCTCCAAGCGCCTCAGGGGTGTAGGTAAGAGAGAAGGTGTAGACAAGCTCATCCTCATTCATCTGTAATGAGACTGTGGTTACCAAGGGGTTTATCCCAAAGACTTATCTACATACACCACGACCATGCACTATTAGCTGTGAATGGGAGAAAGTGCAATGTGCAATATGGTGGAATTCCTAAAGAGCAAGATCACTAATTAGTAAATTCTTCACATCACCACAGCTGCCCTCAGAAGCTCCAGTGCTGCCAGAGATAGTCAATGTTTTGGAGACATGCACTTAGGATTTAACATGCACATTGGCTGTAAAAGCACTGGGTAAAAATAATTGAGGCACAATATTTATTGTTCTTGTTTCTTAAAGGAACACTTCACCGTTTTTTGAAATAGGGCTTATTCACATTCTTTCCTACATTTAGATAGGTGTGCAAATGCATTTGTCTCAGTGCATGCACTTTTAGTTTGACAGGGTCGGCGCTAGCTTAGCACAATGAATGGAATCCTTTGTTGCCAGCTAGCATGTCCTGAGTAAAAGTGATATTTTTTTTTAAAAAAACACGCAATTACTTCTTGTGGCCTGCGTATGCACAACGAGTTCAAATAGCGCTGCAGATTAACACTAGGCGATTTCCTAGGCAGATATTGACATGGGACTATATTAGGGGGAAGCACAGGTGAAGCACTGCTGCTTAAGCGAAGCACTGCTACTTGGGCGCAGAGATATCACGCAACACATGAAATCCCAAGTAGCAGTGCTTCGCCTAAGCAGCAGTGCTTCCCCCTAATATAGTCCCAAGTCAATTTCTGCCTAGAAAAATAACCTAGTGTTAATCTCCATTGCTATTTGTACTCGTTGTGAATACGCAGGCCACAAGTAGTAATTACGTGGGGATTTTTTGTTTTTTTATCACTTTTACTCAGGACATGCTAGCTGGCAACAAAGGATTCCATTCATTGTGCTAAGCTAAGCTAGCGCCGACCCAGTCAAACTAAAACAATGCATGCACTGAGACAAATGCATTTGCACACCTATCTAAATGTAGGAAAGAATGTGAATAAGCCCCATTTCAAAAAACGGTGGAGTGTTCCTTTAAGCTTCCTTCATACCACTTAAGGAATCGTTTACATAAGATGTTGGTTAGAGGGGTTACTGAATTCAGGATTTACCCATTCAAATAAATAGAACTTGGTCTTGACTGCCCTGGTATTGTAAAGCCAAGTGAACTGACTTTCCTTGAAAGGTCCTCTGCCACAACAAATAACCCATTAAGATGTATGTGTGCTTACCATCAGCACACTGTTGCAGTCCTGTAATTCATACTCAAAGATGAGCACTCTTGACTCAGGATCCTGACCAACAACAGGACACCCACCCAGAGACAGACCAGTTGGCTGGATCAACTGACCATTGCTGAAAAAGTCCTGCTGAACCTCTACGAGAACCCTGTTCTCTCCACATTGAACCGCTACGCTGCTGGGAGTCACAGGTTGCCTCAACTGGAAGTCCACCGCTAACTCGCTCTGCACTTCGGGAACAATGGGATATCTCCAATCCAAAGGCTTCACTGGACCCTGCAACAGCTGCTTCTCCTGAGTGCCAAAAGGGTCTTGCGCAAGGCTTTTGGAGAGGGGACCCAAAGGACTCTGAGAAGCCACTTGCAAAGCGTCCCAGAGCCCTAACGGAGAAAGGGCAGGACTTCTGGAAGCTGGATCTGATTTTGGCCCCATGCTTCTTGGACTGTACCTCAATCTTCCCAAGACATCAGGCAGCTCAAATGCAACAATCACAACCACCACTAAGACAACTTTCAGGAACCCCATCCTAACAAACTTTGACACAAGCACCACAACACAAACTAGTGCTAGGCTTTGCTATTTTGTACAGCTTTGACTTAAGGTGGCTCCACCCCTTTTACCTTAATTGATTATCCTTGATTCCCCTCTGGACCTGTAGAGTGTATGCATCTTGGGGACACACACTCTGCACATTTTTTATGGGCCTGTCCAAATAACCACACTTGATGGAAGTGATTCAATGTCAACTTTATACATTCTCGTGACTGGTATATCTAATAGTCATCAATGTTTACTGTATACAATATTGACAATATACACAGGAATAAGGGGAAAATTATATGAGATTCAACTGACTTGGATTCCTGCTCATATTGGCATTGTGAAAGTGTGGACAAATTAGCCAAACAAGCTGTAAAAAAAGAGAAAATTGAGGCAAATATTAAGTGGTCAAAATCTGAAGGAAAGAGTATAATATGGAAAGAAGCCCTTAGAGAATCGCAACATGAGTGGGACAGGGAAACTAAAGGGAGACATTTGTATGCTATTCAAAAATAAAGTTATGAGAAATATAAGAAATAATTATGACCAGATTAAGGATAGGTCACAGTAATTTGATATTTGAATAGCACACTCCACATTATGAGGAAGCACCCGACTGGTTTTTGTGACTGTTGTCAGGTTGTAGAAACTATAGAACATGTGTTGTTGAGTTGCAGACACTATGAAGAACAGAGGGAAAAGATGATGGAAGAATTAGGAAAAGTTGGAATATCAGGGAAAGGAATGAAGGGAATACTGGAAAGTGGGGAGAATGAAGAAAGCAGAGGAAATATTTTAATTTTTTTAACAAGAACGGTTCTGATGAGAAGAATATGATGTAACTGTACATGACAGGAAAATAAATCCAGAAGATGGCAGTATTGCAACGTTAATGGATGCAAGCTGTTATTAAACCCTAAAGAAGAAGAAGAAGAACCACTTGTCTACTTACATGACCTACAGTATTTCCGGTCTTTGATCCAAGTGTTCAAGTGGGCTTGAAGACCGCAAGTGTGTAGAAATTTTGATTACCCAATGGGACACTAATCCTTAGTGTTGCAAAAATGCAAGTTTACATAGGCAAGGCAAGGCAAGGCAAGTTTATTTATATAGCACATTTCATACACAATGGTAATTCAAAGTGCTTTACATAGGAGAAAATAAAACAATCAAAACAAATAAGAATAATTAAAACAGTTTAGAATAAAAAAATAAAATAAAGTACAGTAAAAACAGTCGGACGAACAGTGGCACAGTGCTCATTCAGTAAATGTTTTGAGTCTGGATTTGAATGTGACTTTTGAATGTGTAGGAGCACATCTGATCTCTTCTGGAAGCTGGTTCCAGCTGCGACTGGCATTGTAGCTAAAAGCAGACTCTCCTTGCTTCTAGTGAACCCTTGGTATTTCTAACTGATGCGATCCTAATGGTCTGATTGATCTGTTGGGTTTATATATTTAGTGAGCATATCTGCAATATATTGAGGTCCTAGCCCATTGAATGATTTATATACCAGTAATAATACTTTAAAATCAATCCTAAATGTAACTGGGAGCCAGTGTAAAGACCTGAGGACTGGTGTGATATGTTCATATTTTCTGGTTCTGCTCAGAATCCTGGCAGCAGCGTTCTGTATGAGCCTCAACTGTCTTATGGTCTTTTAGGAAGGCCAGTGAGGAGTCCATGACAATAATCCACCCTGCTGGTGATGAAAGCATGCACAAGTTTCTCTAAGTCTTGACTGGAAACAAAGCATTTAATTCTTGCAATATTTTTCAGATGATAGTATGCTGATTTAGTAATTGCTTTGACATGACTACTGAAACTAAGGTCTTACTCTAGAGACACACCAAGATTCCTGACTTGATTTTTAGTTGTTAGACCCCTAGAGTGAAGGTATTCACCTTGAGAACTTCATCTTTGTTTCCAAACGCAATGACTTCAGTTTTGTCTTTGTTTAACTGAAGAAAGTTTTGGCACATCCAGTTGTTTACTTCATCAATGCATTGGCACAGGGAGTCAATGGGGCTGTAGTCGTTAGGCGATAGGGCTAAGTAGAGCTGTGTGTCGTCTGCATAGCTGTGGTAAGAGATTCGGTTCTTTCTCATTATTTGGCTCATTGGGAGCATATACAGGTTGAATAGGAGTGGCGCAAGAATTGAGCCTTGAGGGACTCCGCATGTCATGGATGTCCACTCAGACTTATGGTCTCCTATACTCACATAATAACCTCTCCCTTCTAAGTATGACCTGAACCATTTTAGGACTATCCCAGAAAGCCCCACCCAGTTTTCCAGCCTGTCAATAAGTATGTTGTGATCGACAGTGTCAAATGCAGCACTGAGGTCGAGTAGTACCAGCACTGATAATTTGCCTGTATCAGTATTTAAGCGAATATCGTTTATTATCTTTATGAGCGCTGTCTCTGTGCTGTGATGCGATCGGAAACCAGATTGAAAATTGTCAAAGTATCCATTCAAGCTTAAGAATTTGTTCAGCTGATTGAAGACAACTTTTTCAATGATCTTGCCTATGAAAGGAAGATTTGAGATCGGTCCATAATTGCTTAATATGGTCTTATCTAGATTGCTCTTTTTCAGGAGGGGCTTGACAACTGCAGTTTTCAGGGAGTTTGGAAAACTCCCAGAGAAAAGTGAGGCATTTACCACTTCTATAGGATCTGCTTCTAAACAGTTTAACACACTTTTGAAAAAAGATGTGGGAAGTGTGTCAAGGGCGCAGGTTGATGTTTTAAGGTGCTGTACAGTTTCTTCCAAAATTTTGAAACTCTGCTCTTCTGCATTGTCTTTTCATGTTTTGCACTGCTGTTGAGTTTCTCCAAGGTGCTTTTTGTCTACCACTATTCTTCCTGACTTTCACAGGAGCAATATGATCAATTACACTTTTAATTATTGAGTTAAAAGATTCAAGGAGAAAATCAACAGAGTCAGCAGATATGCTTGGTTTTAAAGATATAGCCTTCATAAATAGCACACTACTGTTCTCATTTAAGCATCTCTTCTTGACAGACACAGATCTAGCTTCAATGGCAGGAGAGATCAAAATATCAAAGAAAATACAGAAATGATCAGACAGTGCTACATCCTTAATAACAATCGATGAGATGTTTAGACCCTTACTGATAAGTAGATCTAGAGTGTGTCCACGATTATGTGTGGGTTCATGTACATGCTGAGTCAGATCAAAAGTTTTGAAAACAGTTTTGATTTCTTTTGCCATATTGGTTTCTGCAATATCTATGTGAATGTTAAAATCTCCAGCAATGGCAAAACAGTCAAACTCTGAGGAAATTGTTGATAACAGTTCTGTAAAGTCCTCAGCAAAGGCTGGAGAGTATTTTGGAGGCCTGTAAACCATGATAAGTAAAATGCGTGGAGCACCTTTTAACACAATACCCAGATATTCGAAAGACGGGTAATTCCCAAATGATATTTGCTTACATTGATAGACATCTTTAAAAAGAGCAGCTAAGCCCCCGCCTCTCTTTCCCGCTCTGCAAACACTCATAAAAGTAAAGTTAGGAGGGGATGTTTCATTGAGGACTGTTGCACTGCAGCTGTCTTCGAGTCAAGTTTCATTTAGAAAAATAAAGTCCAGGTTGTATGTGGTTATTAAGTCGTTGACTTGAAGTGATTTATTTTTAAGTGAGCGGATGTTTAAAAGTGCTAACTTAAAGGTTGTGTAGGTAAGAAATTTATAAAAAACTTTTTTCCAAATTTGTTTAAACTTTTTTATATATATCAATGCATAATTAAAATCTAAGTACTCTGAAAAAAAGAGTATAAAAATCGATTCACTCTAGACCGTTTAATCTGCATTAAACACAGCTCATTATTTCGAACCGGGACGAAACAACGGATTGGCCTAGGCGACTGTCACTCTCTCGCAACCATGGCAACCACCCCTTCGCCACACAGGACCTGCCCTTTTGCGCGCACTCGTTTGATTTGTGTAATTCAAGAGCCACGGAACCTAGGATTACCAAAACAATGGCAGAGAAAGACCAATCTAAGTCCACATTTGCAGTTCACGAAGGCAACCCAGTCAAAAAAAGGAAGTCATTTACATTACAAGAAAAGGTAATGAACAAAAAGTTGTTGGATAAACAAAGAAATAAAACTGGGGTGAATATCGGCGAATACCCTAGTAGCACGACCTCTTGCACGACCTCCTCTGCTTCGCCCTCGACCACGGTTCTGTCCTCGAGCTGACGATGTGGTACTTGTCTCGGGAGTGTAGTCCTCATCAGAATCAACTATGCTTTCATCAAGCAAACTCTTACATGCAGAACATCATATATATGTTATAAATCTTACACGAAATTCATCTACATCACAGTGTAAATGATGGCAATGGAACAACGTGTATCACGCAACCTGTGTTTAGCTTTGCCTTATAGATAACTAGCTCGTTAAAGAATCAATAAATATATATTGTAAAGTTTACCAATATCAATATGCTAGTTTGATAGTGAGTAATAAAATACAACTTATTTGTTTAACTTCATAATGATAAAGTTAGATTTTTTTATTTACATGTGTGTCTGACATGATGTCACTACATGCACTTGTTCCTCTACTCTTCGCTCGTCTCAGAGACTCAGGTAAATAATGCGTCTTCAGCTCAGCTGTCAGAGTTGCGCGTTCATGTGTTTTGGGGGTGTGGCTTTGGAAGGAGACCAGAAGGGAGGGGGTGAAGTGAATGGAAATAATGAGCTGTCTTTAAAACAGTCGTGAGAGGTCTACAGACACTCGATTTTTATACTTTCTTTTTCAGAGTACTTAGATTTTAATTATGCATTGATATATATAGAAAGTCTAAACAAATTTTGAATTTTGTTTTTATAAATTTCTTACCTACACAACCTTTAACAGTCTTACTTTTTGTCCCAACAGCGATCTTAGTTTGGCGTGTAATAGGCACCAGATTAGATGGGGTTTGCTGTACGGCTTTTGAAGGCCTTAGATTTTCTATCATGTAATTCAACAGCAATAGAGAAAGATTCAGACACACTGGGTTCCCGCTTGTTTTGTAAACATTTAAGAAAGTTACTGTTATCATAGCGGGACCCGACACATATTACTGAGAGCTGGTATCAGTTGTTTTTGGTTCACCTCGGGCCGCTGGAGGAGGGTGTGAGCCCTGGCGCTGTGGCAGAGGCCGAAGAGCTCTCACAGGAGGAGTAGGAGCGGGAGGGAGAGCTGGGCCCGCAGGCTTTGGTGGTTGTGGGGCCTGCCGTTTTTTGGTTGACATCTGGGGGCTTGCAGCAAAAGAATGGGATAGTTTGGTTCCAGCATACACCAGTTGTTCCATTTTCTCTGAGAAGCACAGAAGTGGAGATGCTGGAGAGAGGGATAACGTGTCTGGTGAGGGGGGCTGTTGCTCTGGTGTTATCGGAGGCTGTAATATGCTGTCCTGGATTTCCTGGCCGTTTTCCAGAAAGTCGTCCTTTGGTTTCGAATCTTCTAGCAGTTCTAGTATGTCACAGTCTGTCTGTGGTGAGCTCTGTGGGCAGGACTCAGTTGAGATTGTGTCAGTGAGCAGAGGTTGTTGTGGCTGAGTGGTGTTATCATTGTCCTTGTGTGATGTGTCAGCCGCATGTCCATTCAGGTGCAGAAGTGAAGTCCTGTGGTCATTCATACTGTGTCCAGGTGTGTGTGTGCCATTCAGGTTGAGTGGATTGGCACACACTGCAGAAGGATGATGGAGGGAGAAGTAGATATTGTCCTTTAGCACTCTTGAACCAAGTTTGTTTGGGTGGAGCCCATCCTGTTGAAACAGTTGCCTCTGACTCCAGAAAAGATTGAAGCTGTCAATGAAGTTCACTCCTTTTATATTGCAGGTTTTTTGCAGCCAAGAGAAAATACACAAGTCTAATACATTACATAGCTTTATTTACACATTTTGAAAATACACAAGTCTAATACATTACATAGCTTTATTTACACATTTTGATTTCAAGTGCATTTTAATATAAACTTATAAATGTCTGTTCAGTAGTCCCTATGTAACAAAAGACACATTTTAAAAATTGTGATGCTTGTATTAAGTGATGAAATGCAGTCGTATTGCAATGTTATACAAAATATACTTTCACATCTTTGCACCGATAACATGTACAACACTTTGTTTTACTACCAAATTATGTGTATTTTCTCATTCATTTAACTTACAATGTGGTCAACTAACTCTCATTAGATTGTTATAGTATTAGTAGTAATAGTGTGCATCTTGAGACAAAACAATAGCATATTTAATATAGCATATAGACATATTTTAAGATATGCCAGTGCAAGCTGCTTTGAGTTAAAACAGCTCAAACTTGTATTTTATCCTACGACTAGGCTTAAGCTTTCTGTGAATGCAGCGGTTAATGTATTAGACTTGATCAAGATAGTGATTACTTTCCATTGGGTTCAACAGCATTCAGAAGGGCTTTTCACACAGTTAACCCTGGGTCATTGTAAACCTGGGTTAACAATCCTGCTTCATGTTTCACACTGCTTGTAATTTACCCAGGGTTAATAACTAATCCTTGGTATGAACACTGCGTGAACGCAATGGCCAATCACAGACATATATGTTGAGCGTGTGAAGGCAATGGCGAATCACAGACATAGCACTATAATGCCAGTGCCCGGTTGCATAAAGCACCTTAGGTTTTTCCCTTAAGTATGATACTTAAGGGGCGATTTCCCCTTACCTAAGAGAATAACTTAAGGGTGTTGCATATAATCTCTTAAACGGTTATCTTAGGTAAGGGAAACATTTAAGTGTTTCACGACAGCGATCCTGGATTCACGTTATAAAAGTCTGTTGTTGCCATAGATACGGAAAACACACGTGATTGTTTTTCCCAAACCACTTCAGCGGAAATCCCGCCCTGCAACCGATTTCATTGGTTTACGTTACAGTGACGGGTAGGTTTAGGGATCAGGGTTGGGTGTAGGCAATCTGTACAGTGATTGACATGACCAATGAAAACTTTAGAATCAGCTGCAGGGCGGGATTTCCGCTGAAGTGGTTTGGGGGAAAAAATCATGCGAAAAACACTAACATGACGGAATATCACATGTCAGTCCAGTGACGCTATCACGCAACACCGCGTGCGGCAGGTTGTGTTGTTCACCATCTCATGCTTTGGCATTTGTTTAGGTTTTGTGAATGCACTTCTGGCGAAATACAGCTGAGTATATTTCCATAGCATACCTGTTTTCTTCTGTCATGATTCCTTTTAAAACACAGAATCAGCTCGTTCTCCTATGAATTTTTTTCTGCACGGGTCGGCCACACACTCTCCCGTGCGCGCACTGACTTAACGTTGTGATAGTCTACATGCGAGTCGCGTGTAATGACAGACAGACAGCCGTCTAGTTTGATAGCGATGTCAAATATTGCGCGTCAATCAAATCGGTATTCTTGCAACAATTTTGTTGGTCCAACAGTTTAAATTGGTCCAAAGGGTTCTCCCTATTCCCAATGATCTTCAGCTGTTTCCATAAATTCAGCCATGTCGTCTTATTTTTGTCCGCGTTACTCTTAAGGTTACGATTTCCAAACCTTAAGTTATACTTAGGGAAATTGCCGTTAAGGGGTTTTATGCAACACTTAACGATTACTTAAGTGAAAAAACAGCATTTAAGGAAAATTCTAAGTGTTTATGACGTTTCACTTAAATAAACGTTAAGTAACACTTAAGGGTATTTTTCTGCAACACCCTTAGGTTTAAGGGAAACATAAGGGCGACCTTAAGGGAAAAATTACACTTAAGGTGCTTTATGCAACCGGGCACAGAAGTTTTGGGACGCCTGCCTTTACTGCTCATGAACTTTAATGACATCCCAATGTTCAACTCTTATGGGTCTTTTCACCAGGTTTAGAATTGTGTTTATGGGAATTTTTGACCATTCTTCTAGAAGTGCATTTTTGAGATCAGGCTCTGATGTTGGACGAGAAGGCCAGGCTCCCAGTCTTCGGTCTAATTTATCCCAAAGGTGTTCTATTGGGTTGAGGTCTGGACTCTGTGCAGGGCAGTCAAGTTCCTCCACACCAAACTCGATCCTCCATGTCTTTATGGACCTGCTTTGTGCACTGGTGCGCAGTCATGTTGGAACAGGGACATCACCAAACTGTTCCCACAAAATTGGGAGCATGAAATTGTCCAAAATGTCTTGGTATCCTGAAGCATTAATAGTTCCTTTCACTAGAACTAATGGCTCAAGCCCAATCACTGAAAAACAACCCTACACCACATAATCCCCTCTCCACCAAACTTTACACTTGGCCCATGCAGTCAGGCAAGTATCATTCTCCTGGCAAACGCCAAACCAAGACTTTTCCATCGGATTGCCAAACAGAAAAGACAGAGAATACTTCAGAGAACACGCTTTACACCACTGCATCCCACGCTCTACACCACTGCATCCCACGCTCTACACCACTGCATCTCACGCTCTACACCACTGCATCTCACGCTCTACACCACTGCATCCCACGCTCTACACCGCTGCATCCCACACTTTACGCCACTGCATCCCACGCTCCACACCACTGCATCCCACGCTTTACTCCACTGCATCCCACGCTCTACACCACTGCATCTCACCCTTTACTCCACTGCATCCCACGCTTTACACCACTGCATCCCACCCTTTACACCACTGCATCCCACACTTTACACCACTGCATCTCACGCTTTACACCACTGCATCCCACGCTTCACTGCATCCCACGCTTTACACCACTGCATCCCACGCTTTACACCACTGCATCCCACGCTCTACACACACTGCATCCCACGCTCTACACCACTGCATCCCACGCTCTACACCACTGCATCTCACACTCTACACCACTGCATCCCACGCTCTACACCGCTGCATCCCACACTTTACGCCACTGCACCCCACGCTCTACACCACTGCATCCCACGCTTTACTCCACTATATCCCACGCTCTACACCACTGCATCACACGCTCTACGCCACTGCATCCCACGCTTTAAGCCATTGCATCCCACGCTTTACACCACTGCATCCCACGCTTTACACCACTGCATCCCACGCTCTACACCACTGCATCCCACGCTCTACACGCTTTACACCACTGCATCCCACGCTCTACACAACTGCATCCCACGCTTTACTCCACTGCATCCCACGCTTTACACCACTGCATCCCATGCTTTACTCCACTGCATCCCACGTTTTACACCACTGGATCCCACGCTCTACACAACTGCATCCCACGCTTTACTCCACTGCATCCCACACTCTACTCCACTGCACCCCACGGCGCTTTACTCCACTGCATCCCACACTTTACACCACTGCATCCCACGCTTTACTCCACTGCATCCTACGCTCTACACAACTGCATCCCACGCTTTACACCACTGCATCCCACGCTTTACGCCACTGCATCCCACGCTTTACTGCACTGCATCCCACGCTTTACTCCACTGCATCCCACGCTCTACACCACTGCATCACACGCTCTACGCCACTGCATCCCACGCTCTACGCCACTGCATCACACGCTCTACGCCACTGCATCACACGCTCTACGCCACTGCATCACACGCTCTACGCCACTGCATCCCACGCTCTACGCCACAGCATCCCACGCTTTACACCACTGCATCCCACGCTCTACACCACTGCATCCCACGCTTTACTCCACTGCATCCCACGCTTTACACCACTGCATCCCACACTGTACGCCACTGCATCCCATGCTTTACGCAACTGCATCCCACGCTTTTCGCAACTGCATCCCACGCTTTACTCCACTGCATCCCACGCTCTACACTACTGTACCCCACGCTTTACGCCACTGCATCCCACGCTTTACTCCACTGCATCCCACGCTCTACACCACTGCACCCCACGCTCTACACCACTGCATCCGACGCTTTACTCCACTGCATCCCACGCTCTACACCACCGCATCCCATGCTCTACACCACCGCATCCCACGCTTTACACCACTGCATCCCACGCTTTACACCACTGCATCCCACGCTGTACACCACTGCATCCCACGCTTTACACCACTGCATCCCACGCTTTACACCACTGCATCCCGCGCTTTACACCACTGCATCCCGCGCTTTGCACCACTGCATCTCACGCAGTGCATCCACTGCATCCCACACTTTGCATTGCACTTGGTGATGTAAGGCTTGGATGTAGCTGCTCAGCCATGGAAACCCATTGCATGAAGCTTTACGCACTGTCCTTGAGTTAATCTGAAGGCCACATGAAGTTTAGAGGTCTGTAGCTATTGACTCCGCAGAAAGTTGGCGACTTCTACGCACTGACTCCGCTCTGGGATTTTACTTGGCCTACCACTTCATGGCTGAGTTGCTGTTGCAACCAATTGCTTCCACTTAACACATCCCATGCTCTATACCACTGCATCCCACGTTCTACACCACTGCATCCCACGCCAGCGCCACTGCACCCCACGCTTTACTCCACTGCATCCCACGCCAGCGCCACTGCATCCCACGCTTTACTCCACTGCATCCCACGCTTTACACCACTGCATCCCACACTGTACACCACTGCATCCCACGCTTTACGCCACTGCATCCCACAATTTACTCCACTGCATCCCACGCTCTACGCCACTGCACCCCACGCTCTATGCCACTGCATCCCACGCTCTACACCACTGCATCCCACGCTCTACAACACTGCATCCAACACTCTACACCACTGCATCCCACGCTCTACACCACTGCATCCCACGCTTTACACCACTGCATCCCACGCTCTACACCACTGCATCCCACGCTTTACACCACTGCATCCCACGCTTTACACCACTGGACCCTACGCTCTACACCACTGCATCCCACGCTCTACACCACTGCATCCCACGCTTTACACCACTGCATCCCACGCTCTACACCACTGCATCCCACGCTCTACACCACTGCATCCCACACTGTACACCACTGCATCCCACGCTTCACGCCACTGCATCCCACGATTTACTCCACTGCATCCCACGCTCTACACCACTGCATCCCACGCTTTACACCACTGCATCCCACGCTTTACACCACTGCATCCCACTGCATCCCATGCTTTACGCCACTGCATCCCACGCTTTACGCCACTGCATCCCACGCTCTACACCACTGTATCCCACACTCTACACCACTGCATCCCACGCTTTACTCCACTGCATCCCACACTCTACACTACTGCATCCCACGCTCTACGCCACTGCATCCCACGCTTTACACCACTGCAGCCCACGCTCTACGCCACTGCATCCCACACTTTACACCACTGCATCCCACGCTTTACGCTACTGCATCTTTACACCACTGCAGGTCGAAACTGATTTCAGACACACTTCTGATGATCTACAGCAAAATAGAGAGCTTTGGTGAAAACTAAGCAAATATATAATTACTGCAATAGGAATATCTTGCTAGAAATGACAAAAAAAAATTTTTGGTCAAAAGTGCACATTAAAACACAAACTGACCATCTAATGCAACTTGCAGACGCCCTCTTTACTATTAGCTCAACTGTCACAGAATGGAAAGCACAGGATTGTGCCAAAATTCCTATATATTTTTCAGTGGTTTGATAAGACTGTTTATATGGTGTGGTAAAACAGCCAGAATAAAACATAAAAACACCCAGAATAAATATTGACAATAGAGTATAATCAGGGGCTTAAAGCTATCTGAATTTGGACACATGGAATAGATGTTTGGAAGCCACTTCATCTCATGGCTTAAAATAAACCTTAATATAGAAAATGTCTTCACGGTTTTATATAAATGGGATGATAATCTAGTTCCACAGTGTCACTTACACCACAGAACCCTCTTCCACTTTGAAGAAACTTTTGTGAAATGAAAGCTTTTATGGGTGTTAAATAGGGCCGTGTATCACCAACGTCACGATACACATCACAATACTAAGTCATATGGATCAACTTGGAATTTAAATTTCTCTTGAGCAGAGTTAAGTGTCATAACATAAAAAGTTTAGAATGGCTCTATCTTCTGCTTTTAAGTCTCTGCCTCAACTGAAATGACAATTAGTGTCAATTATAGTGACACTGACACATGTCAACAATACTCAATGACTAAAAAACAAATTCCGGTAACACTTTATTTTGATAGTCACTTTAGACATTCTACTAACTATAAGTAACTTTGCAGCTACATGTCAACTAACTCTAATTAGAGTATTAGTAGAGTATTAGTAGACTGTCTGCTTATTATCTGCTAACACATTTTGTTGGTCCCCCAAAAGACATTCTACTGACTATAAGTAACTTGGCACCTACAAGTCAACTTGTTCTCCTAACCCGAACCCTAACACCTACCAGTATACTGAGAGTCTACTACAGTCTACTAATACTCTAATGAGAGTTAGTTGACATGTAGTTGAAAAGTTACATATAGTCAGTAGAATGTCTAAAGTGGACTATCAAAATAGTGTAACCCAAATTCCATAAAAGCAAAACTTAAACAAATTAAATTTAACTTAAACTGAGACATTCTGCAGTCACTCTTTTGCACACTTTCATACAACTGGTATTTTTTTCTGTTAAAAACTTTTGTATTCACACTCATGAAGCAATTGTCAGAGTTAGTTATTCTCAACGCTGTATAGCCATAAATCCTGACATAAGCAAATTAATGCATTTGTAATATTTTGAGGGCACTGAGACGGGGGTGGGAGTAGAGATAAAAGCATCAGGCAACGTTGGCTGCTTCTGAGATAACAGGTGTGCTGCTACCTGCTCCACAAGGGCTTTTCCTGCAGATCACATTACACACATCTAACTCTCCGGTTTAGTGTTAATCCCAGTTCATGACGTTGCATTGATATTCTGAGCACAGCCCTAGTGTACATTAGTGCATATGAAAGCGCTATATAAATTCCTCAGTAGGAATGTTTCCACCAGAAATTCTGTTAAACAAACGGCTTCAAAAATCATAACCTTGAGCTTTCACCAGTGGTCTTTAAAGGGTTCATCATTTAAAACACCATGGAGAAAGAAGTTAACTTCGGGAACCCTATGGTGGCATGCTATGAGACTTGAAGTACAGTAGGACTATCAGTTTCACAACATTGGCAGAATAAGGCATTTTACCAAGACAAAAGCAGTTCAACCAGACATGAGTTTACAACAAGTATAGTATTTGTACAACAAGTCAAAAACAAATCAAGGGTTGATTTATCAGTTTTATTGAAAAGCTCTTTTTTGCCCTTGAACCATTACAGGACCAAGTGAGGCCTTGCCTTCCCACTGAATGCCTAGAAGAAAAAAGCCAAGTTAGAGCACTGGAATCAAAAGCAACCTTAGAAAGAGCAAAAGCTACAAACCTCCATAGGGAGAAGCAGCAAATTCACCATCAGGACCACATGTTGAGTCACAGCAACCACAAACTTGGTCATTACCATCAGCAGCAAACCACCTGCAATAAAAACAGACATGGAACCGTCAACATAAGAATAGTCATTAAACTTAAAATAAAAAGCCCACATACCCATTGGCAAAGGAACAGGATTTGCGCTGAGTGTCACTAGGTGCAGAAGCAATAGTTGCCTTCAGAATACAAGTTATGTAGATCTGCAAGGGGTGACAGACAAGTCACAAAACCAAAGCAGATGGGAGGAAGAATCAAATTAACTCATGATATTTATAGTACATACAGGAGGACTGTTGCCCTCCTGGAACATAAATGCCTCCAGCTGGAACTGGATCTTGTCCACCTGGGACCGAGGCAAGAAGCGGGAGCTGGAAGCTGTAGTTTTGGCATCCACAAAGCACCTGACGACAAAAATCACAAAAAGCAACTCATGAATGTCAACTCTAGAGCATCAAGTAACTAGACCTTACCCATGACAGTGACAAACTAGTTACAAAAAGCAACTTACAATCCTACCGCATCAAGGGCCGTGACCTTACCCGTGATTCTCAATGAAGGAATATCTGGGAAGAGAGTTCACATCAGGTACTTGAGTGGCCACACAACGGTCCACAAACACACGCAGAGGCACATGATTGTACTGCTTCACGGATGCCTCGATGTTAATAACGCCACCCAGGAAATAGGAGTATGAAGGCCTCTGATAGGACCAATCATCTAAACAAAAAAAACATTTTAGGCAAAGCCACAATAGCAAGGTTCATTTTATTGAAAGAAAAAACCTGTACCAACCCATCATGATCTTCAGGGAGAAGAGCAAGACTTCTTCACCAGCCTCTGTTGAGGCATAAGGGACCCATGTTGGCCTCAAGGCATCACTGCTTACATTTTGGAGCCTGCGGTTTATTAAAGTAACAATTAAATGGTCTCCCAGTTGCATTAGAAAGTGCAGAAAGTCACAGAGATCACGTACCTTTGATAATGGCATTGAACACCAACAATTGCAGCATCGGCCCGGGTAATTGGAGTACCTGCAAGCGCCTCAGGGGTGTAGGTAAGAGAGAAGGTGTAGACCAGCTCATCCTCATTCATCTGTAAACAGATTGTGGTTAACAAGAGGGTCATCCCAAAGACCTTTACATACACCAATACCGTACACTCATACAGCTGTGAATGGGAGAAGGTGCAATGTGGTGAAATTCCTAAAGAACAAAAATCACCAATTAGTAAATTCTTCACATCACCACAGCTGCCCTCAGAAGCTCCAGTGCTGCCAGAGATATTCAATGTTTTGGAAACATGCACTTAAGATTGAACATGCACATTGGCTGTTTCAAAACTAGCTTTAACACTAATAAAGGCACAATATTTGTTGTTCTTGTTTCTTAAGCTCCCTTCATAACATTTATGGGATGGTTTACATCAGATGTTGGTTTGAAGAGTTACTTAAGTAGCCTTAAATTCAGGATTTACCCATTCAAACAGAACGTGGTCTTGGCTGCCCTGGTATTGTAAGACCAAGTGAACTGACTTTCCTTGAAAGGTCCTCTGCCACAACAAATAACCCATTAAGATGTGTGTGCTTACCATCAGCACGCTGTTGCAGTCCTGTAATTCATACTCAAAGATGAGCACTCTTGACTCAGGATCCTGACCAACAACAGGACATCCACCCAGAGACAGACCAGTTGGCTGGATCAACTGACCGTTGCTGAAAAAGTCCTGCTGAACCTCTACGAGAACCCTGTTCTCTCCACATTGAACCGCTACGCTGCTGGGAGTCACAGGTTGCCTCAACTGGAAGTCCACCGCTAACTCGCTCTGCACTTCAGGAACAATGGGATATCTCCAATCCAAAGGCTTCACTGGACCCTGCAATAGCTGCTTCTCCTGAGTGCCAAAAGGGTCTTGCGCAAGGCTTTTGGAGAGGGGACCCAAAGGACTCTGAGAAGCCACTTGCAAAGTGTCCCAGAGCCCTAACGGAGAAAGGGCAGGACTTCTGGAAGCTGGATCTGATTTTGGCCCCATGCTTCTTGGACTGTACCTCAATCTTCCCAAGACATCAGGCAGCTCAAATGCAACAACCACCACTAAGACAACTTTCAGGAACCCCATCCTAACAAACTTTGACACAAACACCACAACACACACTAGTGCTTGGCTTTGCCATTTTGTACAGCTTTGAGTTAAGGTGGCTCCACCCCTTTTACCTTAATTGATTATCCTTGATTCCCCTCTGGACCTGTAGAGTGTATGCATCTTGGGGACACACCACTGTCCAAAAAACCACACTTGCCGTCTGTGTACTTGACCACTTGTCTACTTACATGACCTACAGTATTTCAGGTCTTTGATCCAAGTGTTCGAGTGGGCTTGAAGACCGCAAGTGTGTGTAGACATTTTGATTACCCAATGGGACACACTTTTAGTGTTGCAAAAATGCAAGTTTACATAGCTTTACCTTTTAAAATAAA
The DNA here is from genome assembly GCA_036326025.1 of Chrosomus eos. NCBI lineage: Eukaryota > Metazoa > Chordata > Actinopteri > Cypriniformes > Leuciscidae > Chrosomus > Chrosomus eos. The sequence continues at coordinate 2,447,788 of CM070837.1, read as the reverse complement.
CTTATAAATGTCTGTTCAGTAGTCCCTGTTTAACAAAAGACACATTTTAAAAATTGTGATCCTTGTATTAAGTGATGAAATGCATTCGTAAAATGTACAACACTTTGTTTTACTACCAAATTATGTGTAATTTCTCATTCATTTACAGTTTTTACCAACTGCTTACACACGTTTTCAAAACTAAGTCTCCTTTTTTCAAAACTCTACACACAATTCTCAAAACTGCACACACAAAATGCAAAATGCCTCACATCTCCTTCAAAATGCAACACTGCATTCAAAATGCCCTAAACACATGTCAGAATGAAGCATTTGCATCAAATGGCAAACACTTCTTTCATAATAATACATTTTTGGATATAAACACTGCTGTTCTAAATCTAAAGCTCTTTGGTCTTTCATAGGCTTATATCTACATTTCAATACAATTTTCTACAGTGAAAGTAATCTGCTGGTAACAAGTACACCGGAAACGCCAATGCAATGTAGAAACAGAAAATGTTTATTAGGTCAAACATTACTACATTAGCATACAACAAAACTATAAACATTTACGTAAGCAATTACGTAGTGTTTGCGCATGTGAGGAGTGTGTCTGTGTGATCTGGTAAATAAGTGTAGCATTTTGATTGGTTGTGTTTGGAAAAAGAAAGCAACTCACTTCCTGATAGATCTTTGTGTTTTAGAGAATAGTGTGTAGTGTTTTGAAAAAAGTGTTTTATGCGATTGAAAACTGAGTCAAAGGGTGAGAAATAGCTTATGGTTTTGAAGATTTGGCATGTAGTTTTGCAGTTTGAGTGAGGGGTTTCAAAAATCGTGTGACATGAACAGATTTGTGTGTAAGCAGTTGGTAAAAACGTCTATGGTGTTGACAGCTCTACGCTGCTGTCCAGTAGTTGGCGGTAATGCGCCTTTAAGTTATTTTGCCAACCGCCAAAGAAGAAGAAGAAGATTTTCAAAATGCGACAACCACGTGATCTGGCGTCATACATGTGCGCACAGCAAGCATCTCAGCCATTTTTTATTTTTATTTTATTAATACAAAGCTTTTTAAACCGCGATCGATTGATCCGCTTGAAGGTGTGATATGATCTTCATAGACTGTAGTCTGAGCCTAGAGAACTGACGGAGATTTGACTGCTTTACATCCACACCATCTGTTTGTGGCAGGTCTGTAGATATGTCTTTGTGTATTAAACGGGTTATTACCTTATCAAAATCACCATGGCAACCATAGTTTAAACTGAAATGCCATAGTTATTGTTCCTACTGTAAAAATAAATGTATTATAGTGAAGCTGTAAGAAGCCTTCACAATCCTTAATTAAATAACAATAGTCTTTGGTATTTGCTATTAATTTTATTTTATATGTATATATGTTTTAGGCTCTGGAAGTGAACAGTCATGACAGGTGAGTGTGATGCATTTAATACAAACTTTTAAAATAAGATGAAGGTTCACAAGATCGACTTGAATTATAATTAGCTAGAATCAAAACATTTTTAATCTCATAGATTTGTATTTACAAGCAAATGATGAGCTTGCAATGCATTGCACTGTGTGTACAAACTTCAAATGAGTTTAATTTTGTAGTCCTAAAACTATTAGGAATTTCCTAATGTGGTTAACATTACTTTTGGTACACTCAGTCTTGCCTCAAATGTGAATATTAAAGCTGCTGCATTTTTAAATATATAAGTTGCTGATTTGGATGGTAAATGGGGAAACTAAATGGCACCAAAGTTTGTCTAGTGAGAAATATACATATTGTTAATGCAACCCAATTTCTTTCTTTTTTTTTTTTTTTATCTTAAGCAGCTTGTGGTAAACTTGCAGCATGGATTATCTATGGCACATGGTAGGCTGGGTTCAATCCTGCAACTATTGAGTTAACAGCCATGATCATGAACCGATCTACTACACCAACCAATGAACCATTATCATATATATATATATATATATTAGGGCTGGCGATATGGCCTAAAAAAAATCTCCGATTTTATTTTTTTTAAATCGATTTACGATTTTTTTACGATTTTTCCCCTCTACTTATTGAGGAAAGCAAAAAGTACAAACGGCAGACAACTTAAGCAAATTTTGCTGCTTTTATTTAATCAAAAGCAAGACAAATGTAACCCCCATTTCTGGAATGAATAATAAATAAATGAACACCCTCTTGGAATCAAAGTCCCAGCTGTGTTTGTCTAGACTAAAAAGAGACAAACATAGCACCATTTTCTAAAGCATTAACAATACATTCAAATCAAATCTGAGGAAAATTGTTATAATTAGAGGATTTGCCAGCATACAGAATTCAGCACTGAAGCAAAAAGTATGTTTTAAGCGGTGAGGGAGTCTGTCTTAAATGCTTAAATTGGCCATTGCGTTCAATAAATCAACACATATGTCTGAGATTTTTATTATTTTTATGTTTTAATCATAGATATTTCTAGTTTGCGCCATATATTCACTAGCAGTTCATGCACTGATACAATAATACACCCCACCATTATCTCAAGGGATCCTTATGCAGTGGAGATGGTTCTATAAAGCTTGCATTTCGGTTATTTTTTACCTAACCTAACCCTAACCCTGACTCTTTGTTTACAGAGAGAATATTTGTGTTTGTTGATGAAGAGGAGCTTTTCAGTGTGATGAAGGACCTTGACTGTCTCTACTGTAGGAATCCAGTTACTGCATCTAAACATCACCTCAAAAAAAGACATCTCAGATTCGCTATATATTATAAAGATTCTGGCATTGGTAATTAAAGCATTTCTTGAGTCTAGTTTAGCGCAGAGATGATGTCCTGCAGGCTGTAACGCTGTGTGTGTGTGACAGGGAAGTTCTCCATCCCGTGTTACTGTGCTGACGGAGGCCACGGCCGGAGCCACTGGCATTGCCCAATGTGCACCAAAATACTGCAAAGGACAAAGGATTACAAAATCCATATTACCAACCATGGTTTGTGCCTATTTAAATACATTTCGTATTGAATTATCTTTGAGGAGTGGACTGTACTTTTACTCGCTGTATTGTATGATTGAAGATGAATGATCTGAATAGGGATGTATATGTTTCTCTATTGTTTGCATAAGTTTGGACTCGTTTATCATTAGTTGTCCCTATTATAGAATAAAAGCAAACTTTTTAAGATTTAAGCTTATCAACTACACTGGCCATCTAGCTTCTGTTTGCTGCATTCTGGGATGTGTTTAAACATTATTGAAGGAGTTCAAATGTACGCTGAAAGGATATTCTTCACTATATGTATAATTATTGTGTAACTTTTTCTCATTCCTTTTGTTCTCTGAGTAAAAAGCCTGCAGTTATTAACATCCCTCAATTCTGCTCTGTTTCATGTAATCGCAGGTGTTGAGATGACAGACAAATCCACAGGTGAGGAATGGCATTTAATCATTTTCAGTGATGTTTATCCATTGATTGAATTAATGGCTGTGTCTAAAACCACAGCAACTGCCCAGTCGTGCAGTAAACATCGCATCTTTTCTTTTTAATTGTGCCGTATATATATATATCCGTGTGAAGCGGCTTTTGTCCGGGAGGAATTGATTGGATGGTTGTGGTCTGCTATTGGACGATCTGATGTGAGTGACAGGTTGCCCCGCCCTCCCGCCACCAGTGATGATGTCATCAGAGACGTTATTTAGATTAGAGATTACAAGACACATGAATTTTTCCCACACAGATTCAGGTTTAATTGATCATGCAAATTCAGCGTGTGAGTTGTGTGTCATACAGCGCCACCATGTGACCGCACACACACCTGACGTGATGTGACAAACGACAACAGAACCCATTATAATCAGTGATGCTGTGCGACAAGACAAATCCCCAACGGTAAACTAACGAGCCGCTCACGAAGAACAAATGGATTAGCAACAGATTAGCACGTGGTGTAAAGACACGCGGTTAAATGAACACTGTACGATTTTTGAATCAAAATATCCAAAAACCACTCGATTCTAGAACAATGTTATTTATTTTGTTGTTTTGTGAACTTGCATTATCCCAAATGTTTCTAAGAATGTTTAAATCCAGAGAAACGAGCCGTTTTCAATGACATCATACCCGCATTACCCTCGATTTCTGGATTTATTTAGTAGAAACCATGGAAACACCAAAGATGCTTTAATATATTATGCGTTTTATTAGACAGGTGAGCAACTGTTTGGACACATTCATCTACAGAAAACGAATCATTGTTATACAGCTCAACAATAAAGCTTCTGGTTTAAATCTAGTGCCATTAATAAAAGTCTCTCATTAATCACTCCAGCGGCTTTCGTAACGTTAATAAATCTTTAATACATTACCGGTCATCCATGAATATTATTTTTGCATATTTAAGAAATTTTGCATGTATACATATTTATCAGGCTTGTGCAAAATTCAGAATTTCAGAATTGGCCTCCATTCAATTCATGAATTGGAATTTGAATTGAATTGACTCCGCCCCACAGGAGGTTGAATTTGAATTTGAATTGGATGACAGGAAGTGGAATTAAATTCATGGCAATTCAAAGAAATTCCACACAGTCACACAACAGAAAGAATGTGTTGAATCTCACATACATTCAGCGTTAGGAAGGTTACTTTGGAAATGTAATTGCTTACTGTTATAAGTTACCCATTATAAATGTGGTTTGGATTACTCTATTTGGATTACTTTATCAATGTAAAGCAATTTCCTTTTAATTTGATTAGTAACTAATTAAATTACACATTTTACCTCAGTAATGCAACTAAATACAATTACATTCATTTTGTAATTCAATAACATAATTTCATTACAGTTAGCGATGTCCAAAATATGTCTTTTCAACGTCTTTGTCACAAAAGTCGTACGTTGAAAAGACGTCCACTGAGGAGCCAGAATGAAAGTTTTTATGACGTCTTTTTTTGACGTGTTCTGCACGTCCGATATTGACATTCATGGACCCTCTTCGTACAAGGTTAAAAACTAGTTCAAATGTGGCCATTGTGGACATATTTTCAACATCATTTATGGCCTCATTTATATATAATTTATACTGTTTCTGGACCAAATCAACACTCGCAGGATGCATTAAATTAAAACTCATGTTTATTTCAATGTAATTGCAAAGCAACTCACAGACAGTGAGTTTTACAATAAATCAAACCTAATTATTTGTTCTGTGACTAGAGCTTTTAACATTCATTGCTGGGGGAAAATATTTCCTGTTAATGTAATCTGTACTAGTAGTTCAAACTAATATCATTTATAGAATATGTAATGCAATAATATCTGACATATACTGTAAAGCTTAATTGATAAACACTTCACTTAAAATATATGAATTTCTTAGAATTTGTTTTGAATTGCAATTCTGCTTCATTTAATTCAAATTCGAATTGTAATTCTAGATCCTGTTTTTGACATCAATTCAAATTCAAGAATTGAATTGGAATTAAAGAGTCATTCTCAATTCAATTCTGAATTGTGCACAAGCCTGATATTTATACATAATTTGTGTTATATATAAATATTTTATACGAAAACACATTGTTTATTTATACAAATTAAGTATACACAGTACACACATATACACTACCGTTCAAAAGTTTGGGGTCAATACGATTATTTATTTATTTATTTTAAAGAAATTAATACTTTTCTTCAGAAAGGACGCATTAAATTGATCAAAAGTGACAGTAAAGACATTTATAATAATGCAAAATATTTATTTTTTAATTAAATGCTTTTCTCTTGAACTTTCAAAGAATCCTGAAAAAAATGAATCGTGGTTTGCACAAAAATATGAAGCAGCAAAACTGTTTTCAACTGTGATAATAATCATAAATGTTTCTTGAGCATCAAATCATCATATTATAGTGATTTCTGAAGGATCATGTGATACTGAAGACTGGAGTAATGATGCTGAAAATTCAGCTTTGATCACAGGAATAAATTACACTTTACTATATATTCACATAAAAACAGCTGATTTACATTAAAATAATATTTCACAATATTACTGGGTTTGTTTTGTATTTTTAATCAAATAAATGCAGCCTTGGTGAGCAGAAGAGACTTCTTTTACAAACATTACAAATCTCACCGACCCCAAACTTTTGAACAGCGGTGTGTATTATGGATAGGTTTAGTATAGGATATTACAAATTTGAATATGTAATGCTACACTTATTAGGAACAAATTCATGTGCGGAAGAACGTGTTGTGAATTAGGCGTTTTTTTTCGTGAGAAGTGCGTACAAATACGAAATAATCCAAGCAATCATGAGACCCATTGGACAATAACCCTTTTCCCCTTTTCCAGTTGAGCTCCAGCCCACAACAGTCCTGTTGGAGACCCTGCAGACCGACACTGACGACAGGACAAACGGGAGCAAGTCCTCGTGCCAGAAGTGCGGAGTCCACTTCACCACCACATCCAACCTGAGACGGCACGAGCGGCTCCAGCACTGCCAGGACCAGCAGCCCATGCTCTGCGTCGACGCCAAAAACGCCATCTATGTCACGCCCAAGGACCCGCACGGGCCGCGAGTGCCCGTCCACGTCCGCAAGTCCTTCTCCTCACAGATCCTGCTCTGCGAGCTGGAGGAATGCTGGGACTTCATGAAAGCGCAGGCGCAGAGAGGAAACCCAGGGAGAGAGTGCCGTCACCTGATGAGAACGAGCCACGCTCGGCCCTACACGCCCCCCCCGCCGCTGTGTGTGCGTTCTCTGGAGGACATGACCCGCAGACGCCTGCTGTCCAGGACACACACACAGCAGTGCCAGGAGATACACACCAGGGCGGGTCTGGACGGGGTGGACACTGTGTACCCTGTGTTTTGGGGGGAGCACGAGCTCTCCGAGAGGTGCGTGTACTTCTCTGTGTACACTGGATTTAAGGACAAATGGTGTCAGTTTGGGAGGACACGCGTCTCGTTCGACGCCAGGTGCGGCAGCTGGAAGTGTCTGTGTGAGTTTAGGAGAAGCCACTGCGTACACAAGTGTTTGTCCATGTGGTGGCTGTTCCAGGAGCATCCCGAGCTGATGGGAAATGCCCTGGATGTGAGCGCTGATGAGGAGGAGGTGGAGGAGGAGGACGGGGTTAAACTGTGTGCAGAGGAGGGGGACGACATCTGCTAGTGTCATCCGTCACAACTACACAACTGTCTCTGTCTTCAGCCAATAAAAGCACTGGCCATGCCCTCGTGTTTTGTTAACGGTTGGTTCGTGAAAACTCATGTACTGTGTTTATGATGTTGTTACACTCTTTTTCTTAAAGGGATAGTTCACCTAAAAATGAATGGAGTTTTGTTTTTGGAAGTCCATAAAAGTGCATCTATCATCATAAAAATGCATCTTTTAAAAGTCTTAAAGGATAATTTAGCACTTTGAGTCTATTTTCTAGTGTGTTTTGGATGAACTAGAGTGGTGGACACAGAAATGTTGACGATGGGTCCTGTCTCGACTTTTTGACTCTTTTAGAATCGCCTCTGAGCGCTTCAGAGTGGCTGTCTATGGGCATGCACAAACATGTGCTTAAAACAACCCTTAACGTTCGTTTTCAAAACTGTGACACTCACCGAGTGGTTAGTGGTGTTCGTTGATCTTCCAAAACAAGTAGCGTAGCGAAATACAGTTTCTGTCGTTTTATTTGGCATTTTGTAAAATCGCTTTGATGTCTGTTGGAGAACTCAGGTGCTGGTTGATATTACTGCGCTACCGGAAACGGAAAGGGGTCTGTTTACATTTGGTGTAATGTAGTCTTAATGTAGTTTGGTGTTTCGCTCGGTTCTCCGTCTCTCAGAAGGCTAGCGTGAGCAGAGCAACTGCGACAATCTGGTTGTCGCCATCAAGTGGTCGGGAGTGTGCTAACGCTTCAGACTCAAATATCCAGCGGAAGTTTATACGCGGTTGTGAGGTATCTGAAAAAATAGTCCCACTATAGCAAATAACACGGATTGAAATCATACATTGCGCCGATATATTTGTTTTTAATCATCAACGAACACCGCTAACCACTCGGTGAGTTGCACAGTTTTGAAAACTAACGTTAAGGGTTTTTTTAAGCACATGTTTGTGCATGCCCATAGACAGCCACTCTGAAGCGGATCACCCAAAACAAACTAGAAAATAGACTCAAAGTGCTAAATACCGGAATTATCCTTTAATAAAGGCCTTCTGAAGTGAAGCGATGTGTTTGTGTAAGAAAAATATCCATATTTAAAACTCACGTCACAAGAGTGACCCTTGATGCGCGTGTGTGTGTGTGTGACGCCACTCCTACATCTCCGTCACACATCCTCATCCTCAAGGGTCACTCTTGTGGCGTGAGGCGACTTGTGTACGGCCGTCTGCAGGAAGATGCTTACTTTAGTCCATAAAGATTTAAATATGGATATCTTTCTTACACAAACACATCGCTTCACTTCAGAAGACCTTTATTAACCCTTTTAATAGATGCACTTTTGTCAGTCAAAAGTTTTGGATCAGTAATATTTTTTATTACCATAATGTTTATTACCAAGACTAAAGACTGATTAAAAATACAACAACAAAAACAGTTTTATTGTAATATTTTTTAAAGTGTAATTTATTCCTGTGATCAAAGCTGAATTTCAGCATCATTACTCCAGTCTTCAGTGTCACATGATCCTTCAGAAATCCCTCCTTTGACTGGTAATATGTTATATTTGTGGTGAAAAAAGGTTTTTATGAGATTTACTCAGACTATATCCTTATGACATTTAAATCTGATTACACACAAACAATTTGTGTGAGCAAAATGTGTGGTCACACTTTCAAGTCCAATAACAATTTCAGTAAACTTCAAATCTAGGCCTTTGAATTATGTGACATAATTTCATGCGACAGATCTAACGAGTGATTAAAGCACTGATGCACTGAACTTTGGTGCGTTTATAAATGCCCTGGTTTAGTTTGGTCAGTTTTACACTACTATATGTAAATGATGTTCAGTATTAAGATTTTACTTTGCATGTTTATCTATATTTGGATAGCAAAGTCTATAATAAAGACATTAAAGGAATACAGGCTCAGTGGATGCTCAAGTTTTATGCAGTATATTTTCTGGTTCGAGGTAAGATCAGGATGGAGAATGGGTCACGAATTAACTTCCACTAAGAGCAAATTTAAGTTGTGTCGATTTAACTTGGTTTCTCATTCACGTGACGTCTGAAGATATTTTTACATTTGACTGTTCCACTTCTTGGTAACAATCACTTAGTTAAAAAGAAATCATGACTGTTATATGGTAATCCAGTGACAGTTATTTATTTACTTTTGTTTTATTAAAATATATATATATTTCAGGAATTTACTCAATTGCTCATATTCTTTCGTTATGTTATTAATTGCAGTCAAACCATAAATTATTCAGACACAAGATATCATTTTTGATATTTTTTACTAGTGGGTGCAGGACACTAGTTCATTTATAAGTGAGGATAGCAAAATAGTGTAAACTGACATTATATACCCAAAAATTACAGTGACTACCAGTAAAATGTATTAAAAAAATTGGGACCAAAAACTATTCAGACATTTTGACCTGACAATGTTTTGCTGAAGTGTTTTTTCTTTAATAACTAATGCACCTTTTTACACACAGACTGAAAAACATGAAGCATTGCTTGGTAATTTTAAAGCTAAATTGGTATTATCTAATTGTGAACTTCAATTTAACAGCTGACAGATATTCAACATAATTCATGTGTGAGAGTCTAACAGAAGGATGGACAACACCAGTGACAATCTGATTTAATAACTCTGAGCTCGTCATATTTTATTACCATTTTCTAACTAAAGCGAATAAACTGAAAATGTGAGAAATGTTGAAGGTGTCTGAATTTAGTTTGACTGTATAAGTCAAATTGTTTTTTTGTTTTTGAAAACTAATCCTTAACAAAAAGGTACAATGTTTTAAATATGTTTTAGATAGAGTTGAGTAGAATCCGCACTAGAGATGTGTGTGTCATAAACTGCTCACTATCGTGTGTGAAAAAGTGTAGATTGCAACGCTTTCAAACATCAAAGGATTGTGCGCTTATGATGCGCGCATGCGCAGATCACATTCCTCCCGAGCAAGACCAGCACTGGTGAGAATAAATTCATTATCTTATCGCCTTCACATTACGCACAATTCATGTCATGCTATTAAGACACGATCGAAATATAAAGATTTTGCTTGGCATACATATATGGACACTTATAGTCTAATGACGCGCGTTTTATCGCAATTTGTCCTAATAAATTATTAAATAACCCCTTATAATTAGCAATTAAGCTGAGGTTTCCATGAAATGAAAACACTATTTTAACAGTGCGCATCTGTCTTTCCTCCTAAATCCCCGGGAATCGGATGCTCCTGATAAAGCAGTGATGTGAGTCCAGATCGGGATGGAGGAATGAATGGTTCAGTGGTTCGCCTACTTTAGTTCACTGACCACAGCGCCATTTTACACTGCTGGAGTCAAGAGTATTTTAGGATCTGAGAGGATGCGCTGGAAATTAGGCTTTTTGAATGGGAATTGATTATTCCATCACATCCCTACCACTATCTCTTTATGGTTTGAGCATCATCACCATCAGTTTATGCATTAATCATCACCATTAGTTTATGTGTTGAGCATTAACACCATCACTTATGCTTCATCATCACCACCATAGTTTATGGATTATGCATGATGATCAACACCGTCAGATTATGGATTATGCATCTCTATCATAATAAACATCAGTTGATTTGGCATCAATAAATAAAAAAATAACCAGAAATAACCTTTTAAATGACTCCTTCCTATTAAAACTTCTGATAAACAGCAGCATTTTAACTATACACTGTCATAACTATTAATATCATTTTTAATTATTTTTTAAAGACTAAGTAATTAATAACAGTCATTTAAATACGTTTCCCTTGGAAAAAAGGAAAGTAATGGATTACTCTTAATTTTCTGTAATTTAATGAGTTACTTCTGATGCAATTGCATTAAATAGACATATAATAATTTTATATAAAACAATAGTGGATTTAACATCTAAATTTAACATTTAAAGTTAAAATGCATGCTTTTAATCTAACCTTCTCCCTTCAAATACTTTGGTCAGTTCAAAAATAAATCATGCAATTTTATATTCTTTATTTAAAAGAATTAAAAGAGCCGTTTCATATACTTCAGGGGAATATGGGATTTCGGATGTAATTAGTGAGTAGGCTAATGCAATTTTAGAGAGAGTAATTAATGTAATTACATGTTGAAGAAACTGATTTCGAGTAACTTACCGAACACTGCATGCATACTCTACATACTGTTGTTGAATAACTAAATGATGTCCTTATTTCTCTCTGGCCAGTGGTACTGAGGTACTGAGTCCTGCTATGAGTGCCAAAGCAGAGCTGGACGTCCCGCCACACGATGCAGACGCTCCTTCTGAAAGCAGCGTCCCTCACGCTCACATCAACAGTCCCTCGCATCGCCTCAAACCCCACGAGACGGCCACCATCATTTTCCCAGGTACTTAGATCATTAACGTAATCGATTAATGACATTAAAGCTATCTAAAACTTTTAAAAATGAAATAAAATATATATCTCTCTTTTAAAACATGACTAAAAAAGTAAAGAAATTTGGCTGTCCAAGGTAGAGGGTTTGAGCTTGAGAATTGATCAGCTGTTTATATTTTCTTGAATTAAATCTTACTAAACTATTGTTTAGAACTCCAAATAGAAGAGTTAAAAATTGCAGATGAAACTGGCATGAGCATAAAATCTATTAAGGCCTACCTTTAGAGCAATTTTCTTTTTCAAAGAAAAAAAAAAGCTTGTATTTGCCCATAGCTTCTGCTCATTCGTTGCCAAAAGTGGAGCTGCCTCAAAATGCTATCAGGGCAATTAAAGGCAGTGACCTGGAGGCCGCATCACTTCCTGCTCAGGTTGGAGGGACTATTGTCCATGTTCTGGGCTGGAAGGAGGGAGTCGCGATCCTCCCTGGAAGCAATCTGAAGGTGAGCTAATTATATTTGAATGTCCAATCTGGAAAGAGTGTTTCAAGCTGTCTTCAGTCAGCATTACTTGTAGGTCATGTGCTCAAGGGTTTGAAGAGACATGCTGATCAGTATCTCGGAGGATCTTCTGGTGTACCGGTGTGTGTAGGCAGCTCATAACTGGTCTTGCTGGGCCTTTCTAGTGTAATTCCAGTACAAATATGCATTAAGCTTGGAGAGAAATCCATCCATGTTGATCTTGACTGCAACAAGCTTTTGAGTTATTCATGTTCAAAAACCAGCCCTGAAGTGCAAAGCAGTCACATTAAGTCTTTTTTTGCTTTTTAATTTCTAATAAAATTGAATAGATGTCTAAATACATGAATTAATTTAGCTGATGATTTTATGCAAAGCAACTTACAAATGAGGACTGCTGCAACGTAAGCATTTCAGACCAAGAATGCATTCAAATGGAAGGTTTTTTCTAACGAAATTCAAATAAGTCAAATGCCCATACTGCACATGAAATGACCTCCTAAATGATTCAAATCTGATACTAAAACTATCAATCAAATGTGAAAAATGATAGCTAATTATAGCTTTTATTTACACACGTTTTAGGTATTGACAACTAAGATGGTACTGGTTACATCCATGGCATTCCCATTGTTGTTGATTTTTTTTTTTTTTAATAAATCAACTTTAATCCTTTTTATGCGGGTCCTCAACCTAAACACAGACTCGACACTTCACCACAATAGACCCCCCCCCCCCCCCCCCCCAAAAAAAAAAACATTGACACAACAGGAACACTTTTAAATACCCCCATAGAACATTTACATTAACAAGTCTCCCTGTTTGCACATCTTGCCAAACATGCAGAAAATAACAATTTATTTCATGTTCATGTTCTGATGTGTTTTATGTTCATTCAACATGAAAACAACAAATTAAGCCAAAGAGTAACCGGTTTAAGTCAGTTTAACATAAAGCATTCATAATATTTGAACAAGAAACCTGATAAAATTGTGTTAAATCAAAAGGATTTATTTAAATAAATTGAAAAGCACCAATATTTTTATGATTACAAGGCACATGAATTCTGAAATGGATGGTATTATAAAAAGAGTGAGCTGAAGATGATGTTCTTTCTACCAGGCATGCGGAGGTGTGTTGTTACCATAACAGTGGTAGGAAATCCATGTGCTTGGATAATAGGGCCTGCGACAATAGCCCTGTGATTTTGAGTATATTGAGAAAAGGTGGGGGCCAAACACCGAACCCTGAGGCACCCCATAGGTTAGCCAAACTGATTTAGACACAGTTCGCCTCCAAGATACCCTGAAGGATCTGTCTGTCCTAGTACCAAGCCAGTGGAGTGCCGGTCCCTTGATGAGCAGTGTGGAGAGGGTAGATCTTGTGATTTAAATTGTCGAAAGCTGCAGAAAGATCCAGAAGAATAATAAAGAATAATCTGGAGGTCACTCTCTCACCAGTTGAAGAACTAGTCTTTTGTTTTTATCACTAGAGTGGAAAAAATATTATATTTTACTTTACATACACATAATCATTTAGTGTCTTCCTGAAGGCACTGTATATTACTTTTTATTACTGAATAACAGTAACACTATTCTACTTTTTGCAGCTATGTGTTAGTGATACTGGTTCGCTGGAAGTGATCAGTGAAGGGAAAATAGGCTCTGCTAACCTGACCACCGGAGGAGTTCAGACAATATCAGCTGATATGGAGCTCAAACAGGGTGAAAAATCAGGTAATTTTTCAATAGATGCCTGCCTCTGGATTATTACATCTTTAGCTCATGGCTTTATGATGTTTTGATGTCTGGCTGTCAATTATAGATTTTTATAAATGTAAGTATAGTCAGTCAGGCCCCATAACTAACACTATCCAGGAGCCAAAAATTAATAAAATTGGGTTTGATGAATATATCAAATTTAGCTACTTAACAGTTGGCTAGTCTCTTTATAAGGACCCACAGACAAACACACAAGTTTCCATTCAAGGATTTTTTTTCAGCACATCAAAATGGTCCTGTGTACACTTTGTTTTTCAATTTGACATGAAATAAGCGGAAACTATAAAACTGCACCTTTATTTGTTTTTTTACAAGAACTTGGATTGATTTTTCGTTTTTAGGTTCATGGGTAGTAATTGTAAAAACAGTTTGATTATTCGTTTTCACATGTGGGCTGGAACAAAATGCCCCTTTCCGCTGATTGGTCAACCAAATATCAACCCGTGCCGTCATCGTGCAACAGAATAAAATATCCTAAATCATCCTCTGCAATATTTGTTCATATTCTTAAAGCGGTTATTGCAACTACATACAGTATAATCTGTCACTAATCAAACAACTGGAACAAGGAATGCCTTGAACTTGGCAGCGAGACAGGGGTTTCTTCTGTGTAGGCAACTTACAGGTGCCAGAGTATTATTAAATATAAATATTAAATATAGAAATAAACTAAATATTATTAGTTGTTTATTTCAGAAATATTAATGTACCTTGTATCTGCACACACCGTTAACCCTTCACCCTCTTCTTAGACACAGCCTGTTATATTTATCTGTAGTGATGCCGAGACCGGTCTCGAGACTGATTTCTGCTTTCTCTGACTCGTTCGGACTTGTTCCATCAAAGACTCTGTCTTGACTCGGTGCAGCTATGTGTGGACCACAGTGGGAGGAGAAGGACTCGTAATTTCAGACCGAGCCCTCGAGTATTGTCAAAATATTTAAAATTGGAAAATATTGGAAAATGTTATAAAGTAGCTAAGCCTACTAATTTAGACATGCCACTAGAAAATTTTAATTTGCTCTGCATGTCCTAACTATGATTAAAAAAGTCAGGTTGGGCTTAACATGTTGATGACAGAACAGCACCTTTGAACCATTTTAGAAAATAGGCAGAAGATGATGCATGTGGTAGGGATTTTTTTAATGATAGTAAAAGCATAGTCCATATTAAGACGTTAAGACTGCTCCTCTAAACAATTCCCAATCTAGCTTAGTCTGTAGGCCTAACTGTTGATTAATAACTGGGGTGATATTAAATCATGAATATCAAAACTGACGTCGAGACAAAATCTCGACTCTGACTTGATTCCTCAAAGACTCGGCCTTCACTCGGACTCGACTGTATTTGAAAAACAACGGGCTCGGTCTCGACTCGGACTCGACCCTTCAAAGACTCGGTCTTGACTCGGACTCGACTGTATTTGAAAAACAACGGGCTCGGTCTCGACTCGGACTCGACCCTTCAAAGACTCGGTCTTGACTCGGACTCGACTGTATTTGAAAAACAACGGACTCAGTCTCGACTAGGACTCAACCGTTCAAAGACTCTGTCTTGACTCGGACTCGACTGTATTTGAAAACCAACGGGCTCTGTCTCGACTCGTACTCGACCCTTCAAAGACTCGATCTTGACTCGGACTCGACTGTATTTGAAAAACAACGGACTCAGTCTCGACTAGGACTCGACCCTTCAAAGACTCGGTCTTGACTCAGCATAGGCGGTCTCGTCCCCATCACTATTTATCTGTCCAGCTATCAAAATCTGTGTTGCAAAGCTGTGCAATGCACTGAACAGCGCAGAGTGAATGCATACATTGCAGTGAATGTACATTGAAGTGTAATTACCCAGCAATATAATGTCTCAGGTTATGCATGTAACCATGGTTCCTCAGACAAGAAGTGGATGACGTATTTCACAGGTGGGCTTTTCTACTCACGGTCGCACCAGTAACGTCTTAGGCTGCCACCTGCCAATGTCAAGTTCTTGTTGTGTTTAGACTCATGCTTCATACACCGGTCACGCCGGAGGCATTCCCCCATAGTTACCCCTAGGGGATGCAGTGTCTCGTTCCCCTTCTCAGGGAACCATGGTTACATGCGTAACTTGAGACATTCCCTTTCGAAAGGCTGAAGGGATGGGTGCCCTATTGAAAGAGCTAAGTCAAAAGACTCAAAGGGAGTCCTCCTACCTAAGGTGCACACCAGCAACACGATCATATAATGCTTACAAGCGAGAGGAGGCCTAGCGACACTCGCAGCAGCCAAGGAGGCAAAGAGCCTAAAAACTTAGCAAACATTAGCCGAGCTCTAGGAGCGGAGGCACAGCATGACGACTCTAAATCGAGAGGAGACCTAACTACACCCCACACTCAGGATATCTTACATGGATGCTCACAGATAGCCTACAACTAGCATTTGCGATCCTAGCGGAGCTTTAGGAAGCAGAGTCCTCAATAAAGATAACTCTCTCTAGCGAGAGGAGGCCTAACAACACTCACAGTAGGCAAGGAGGCTCACAGAGAGCCTAACAACTTAGCCTATGGCTTAGCTCATAGGACGAGTACACTACGTCCTAGCTGGTCAAAGCAGCTACATAACAGGGCTAGCAGCCTGATACAATAATAGGAGGAGCTCAGAGGAGTGGAGGCCTCTAATAGAACGACTCTCAATAGCAAGAGGAGGCCTAACAATGATCTAGTTAAAGAGCAATGACCAAGGAGACTCACTTGACACTATTATAACAGATGGAGCTCAGGGGAGTGAACAAACAATGATTAAAGTACAACCAAACTAGATGAACCAGAGGAGGCTCAGAAAAAGAGCCTACAACTTAGTGCTACTGCCCAATTCTGGCTCAATATGCTGTCTCTTTAGAACGAGAGGAGGCCTAACTATGTTCTATACTCAGGGCAGCTCCAAAGGAAGCAGTAACTAAGGGGGCTCACTAAGAGCCAGACAATGCTTTCACAACCAACCATTCTGAAAGCAGTGGCCAAGAAGGCTCGCTGAATATGGTGACTCTCTAAAGTGAGAGGAGGCCTATCGCCATCCTACGCCCAGATCAGCTTACCAAGGAGGCTTCTCAAAACCTAACTCAGACCTAATATACAGGCGGAGCTCTAGGGAGTGAAGGCCTGAAAAGAGTGACTCTCTAAAACTCTCCACTACTGTAAAGGCAGTAGCCATGGGGGCTCACAGAGAGCCCATTAACGTAGTGTACTGCCTTGCTAAACTCTGAGGACAGAGACCTCAGCATGACGACTCTCTCAAACGAGAGGCGGTCTAACGACTTCCTACACTCAAAACAGCTTACCAAGGAGGCTTTTAAAAGCCTAGCAACTCAAACTCGCTGTCTGGGCGGAGCTCTAGGGAGTGGAAGCCTAGAAGAATGACCCTCTATAATGCCAGTATTGTAAAGACAGTATCCAAGGAGGCTCACAGAGAACCTAATAACCTAGCATACAGCCTAGCTGAGCTCTGAGGATGGAGACAGCATAACTCTCTAAAGCCAAAGGTGGCCTAACAATGTCCAACGCTCAGGACAGCATATCAAGGAGGCTTACAAAAAGCCTAATGACTCAATACTTATTTATATTTAGGGGAGCACCTGAGAAATAAGGACCAAAAGAAAAGCAATGAAACGGTTGGAACGGTTATACCTTGTGCGCATCCAGCACTCAGGCCCAGCACTAACAAACTCGTTTGGCACTTTCGCCACTCTATTTAAGCGATAAACAACAAGTCGCTTGACTTGTTTGAATTCAAGACAAGTGCAACATGAGGTAAACTGTACACAATTTTAAAAGCTTTTCAGTACACACAGCACCACCACTATAAAAATTACCATGCAGTTACTAAAGCTGTAGAAAATTACTATGGTAACTTTTCAGGATGAAGCTTTTTTTTCTTCTCTGCATATGCTCCGTTCTAATAAACTTTAACTGGAAAAAAATCAATACAATAATTGTGAGCCGTGCAATATAATGCAATACTAATATTGTTAATACAATATAAAGGGGGCCCTTGGGTTTGCTGCAATGTAGTTGTGTAGCTCCGATAGTTGTGTAGCTCCCAATCTTCCTAATGTGTTAGGCAAATCTGCAGGACCGGGCAGTTCTAGCAATGTGGTTTGTGAAGTTTAGTTGATCATCAATCACAACTTCAAGGTTCCTGGCTGTCCTGAAGGAGTTATGGTTGATGAACCCAACTGAATGGAGAAGTTGTGGTGTAGTGTTGGGTTGGCCGAAAGCCAGGACAGTCTCAGTTAAGTGAAGCCAGTCTGGTTGTTGTCCAGGAGGTTGTTCTGTGTGAGAAAGGCAGATACTTGGTTGAACAGGACTTGCTCAAGTGCTTTTGCATTGAATGGAAATTGAGATACCAGTCTGTAGTTTTCTAAAAGTGCTGGGTCTGGAGTATATACACAAAATTACACTACGCACACCTGGTAAAAGGACAATTGTATGGAATCAGGCTGGAGTCAGCAAATTTCGCATTTAATAACAGAACAGTGCAAAAAGTGGATGTAAACTTGATTACAGTTAAACTCAAGCTGGAAGAAAAGCAGTTCAATTTCAAGTTATTAATTTTTTCACATTCTTTCACATTTTTTAATTGGCAGGTGTAAAAAAGATCATTCTGGAGCCTGTAATCAGTATAAATCTAACGTGTCAAATCTTGTCTTTCCAATGGCACCATCTCAAACAGTAATGTTTTATTCCAGGCATCTTAGCAAGTGGGAATATCAGGCCAGCTGTCTTTGTGGAGGCCGACAGACTTCAGAGAGGACATATGGAAGTTCAAGACAATCCAGTTCATAGCAAGTGCAGTGAGATATCGGCCAAACAGACTTACCTACATGGAGAACCAATGTCTAAAAAGTAAATTAACTACTAGACTTACACAGCTTTTCTACTATTCTATTTGTGTGAGATTTCTTGCATTCTGAAAGTTTGTGTACTTGTTGCAAATTCTGTATGGATGCTTTAGTCTTGCAGGAATTGAAGAAGCACAGGTGGCCTATCATGAGCATGAAATATTGAAGCCTATGAAGAAGAGAAAGAGGAGAGAATACAACAGCCCATCAGAGGAGGAGTCTGATGCTGAACCAATGGTGCAGTTCTTTCAATTCATTTAATTGCTGTGTTTGATGTGTATTTTTACATTATCTTGTATTTCATATGGAGTTCTAATGCAAGGAAATGCACTTTTGTGATTAAAGGAGGAAAAAATTGAGGCTTTAAAAATTGATGGCAGACACAACAAAGCAGGTACTTAATCACACTCCTGGAAAACACAGTATTACTTTATGAAATGATCACAAATTAAATCTAAAGTTAGATTTCACACACTTGCACTGTGCATCCACACAGATGTCAATCACTTGATGTTGATGATCTTCAATGATGTTGCCCAAACTGCAGAAATGCAGGTTTTGTGTTCCTAACCAATGCAATCTCATTAGTATTTGCAGGTATTCAAATGTAAAGTGATAGACGCTGATATGAACGATACCAATGCATGGACAGCTTCCAAAATGTAAGCTTGCCTTTACATATGCTTACAACATTAGAGATGTACAAATGTTTAAAATGTGGTGTAATTAGTATGCTTTTGAAATGTTTGTATAAACCAGGGATTTGCATGCATATTGATATTGTTTGTATCAGTGTCTATCCCAAAAGAAAAATACTTGAAAAATACTTTACATAAGAACACATAATGAGATCAGACATCAGAACATTGCAATATGCACATATTGCATACAGTATGTGAATGTGTAACACTTGTCTGTGGGAACGACAGAGGCTAAACTGGAGCTGTGGTCCTGGCCGCAGTACCTAGAGCAACAGAAAGCTGTGGCCGCTCCAGCCAGACTCTTCCAGGAGGTTTGACTTCTTTATTTCACCGCAGGAGGGGAAGAATGCCTCTTTGCTAGTGATTTTAATCTAAAACTCCTTCCTTCAATGACATTTTTATGATGCAGCTGTGGTGTGTTATCATAGCACATAATATTAATTTTGTTTATTTCAATACAGAGATACAAAGCAGTTCATAGTTCAATTATGGATTTTTCTTCTTTTTTCAATATTAATATTTATCCATGTTACCTCTCTAGACCCAAAGGGTTCCCATGATTAAGAACAACTTTCGACAGGGTATGAAGTTAGAAGGCATTGACCCCCAGCATCCCTCTATGTATTTCGTCCTGACGGTGGCTGAGGTATATCGTGACGGCTCTTCACATTTGACTTTTTGACTGTTATTCCTATAACTATAATCAATGTGGAGAAAGTCACTCTCTTGAAATGCTTGTCTCTAGGTGTGTGGCTTCAGATTACGCCTTCATTTTGATGGCTATTCTGACTGCCATGACTTCTGGGTCAACGCCAACTGCCCTGATATTCACCCAGCTGGATGGTGTGAGAGCACAGGACACAAGTTATACACACCAAAAGGTGAATTATAAACTTGAAATCTGTTCGGGTGAGAAAAATAGGTCAAATAGGTGATATACACACACAAGTGACCAAATTCTGTATTTAATTGTATTAAAGGGATAGTTAATAAAAGGTTCCTTAACTTTACTGTCATTCAACACTCTTCCCTTTCAGGATGTAAAGAAGAAGAGTTTTCTTGGTCCAACTATCTAAAAATCACCCGATCACAAGCCGCACCGAAAGAGTTGTTTTCTAGCTCAATCAAAGTAAGTTATGGAACCGTTGATTGAATCTGTATTGCAATTTCCTACAAAACAAACAACGGTCTGAACAAAGGCCTTGTTTTCTCATTGTGCAGTGTGAGACAGACTGTGGGTTTGAGGTGGGGATGAAGTTGGAGGCTGTCGACCGCATGAATCCCTCTCTCATCTGTGTTGCAACAGTAACAGACAAAGTGGGCAACCGTTTTCTGGTTCATTTTGATAACTGGGATGACACGTATGACTACTGGTGAGTTACAATGACTCCTCAAGTCTTTGGGCCCTATTTTACCGATCTAAGCGCATGGTCTAAAGCGTACGGCACAAGTGCACTTATGGCATGTCCGAATCCACTTTTGCTAGGTTAACGACGGGGAAAATAGTCGGTGCATGGTCTAAAAGTGTTGGCTCTATTCTCTTAATGAGTAATGGGTGTGTTTTGGGTGTAATGTGCAATAATCCAATCAGAGTCTCATCTCCCATTCCCTTTAAAAGCCAGTTGCGCTATTTACATGGCGGTATTTGTAAGCGGAAAAACTGAATGCTTCTCTAGCAAGGAAACGGATCTGCTTGTGCTTAAGGTTAAAGCTCAAGCAGAACATCTACGGGACAAAGCGTGTTGTGGACCCGCCGATAGGCGCACATTACTAACGCGCTCTTTAAATAACAAAAACAAATACTGTGCTAATGACTTCAGACCAGGTTTGTGTTGGTCAATTGTTCAGTCTATTTCAGTTTCCTCAAAAAACACGTCAACAAAGGGCCCGAACACACACCTCGTTCTCAGACCAGCGGCCCATGGGTGAACAGATGCATTTGCTATTTAAACAATGTGCCGCAGGTCGTGAAAATGATAACTGCTTCAGGCTGAAACTAGAAAAAAACACTTGCGTCGTGCCTAGAGCCGCATTGCGCCGTGTGTATGATAGGGCCCAAGATATGAAATTCCTGTGTGAGATGAATAGGTTTGTTGTTTAAAATGAACTTGTAATATTTTGAGTTTCCTGATGTCATAGGTGTGATGCCCGCAGCCCGTACATTCATCCCACTGGCTGGTGTCACGAGAGAAGCCTCCCCCTGACGCCCCCACAGGGTAACTCACAGATACATCACACCCATCATATCCATCACACCCATCATATCCATCACACCCATCATATCCATCACACCCATCATATCCATACTGAGTCTGGATCCCCTTACAGGCAAAAGAGAAACACTTTGTGACTAAACTAGATTCCTGGAAAATTGTAAATGTTTCTGCAGAGACCCATTGTGAGATGTAAATGAATATCTTTACTTTGTTACAAAAAGGCAGAAAATTATGTAAGCTGCATAAATGTTAGGGTTAGGGATGTACAATTTGCTTCACAATAGTGATAATGTTTTTACTGTTTGTTTGATCAAATAAATGCAGCCTTGATAAGCATAAGATACTTCTTTCATAAATATAACAAATCTTACCGACCCCAATTGTTTAACCTGTAATACTCAAGTCTGCCTACGTTTTATATAACACTGGCTCAATGTGTTCTTCTCCCGGCAGATTATCCTGACCCTGACAGGTTCTCGTGGGAGAGATATTTGGAAGAGACGGGCTCAACGGCGGTCACTGCTGAAGCATTCAGAGTGGTGTGTTACATCTCTCAATCCTTTAAAAGAGTATCAAATGATCTTTGGTTTACATCCATGTCAGTCAAAAAATGAAAGGGGTCATGACATGAGAAATCAGGTTTGCCTTGCACTTTTGATATGTAAGAGGTATTTAAAACATTGAAACATAGCAAAACCAATGTTTCTCACGTATAGAGCAGAAACAACTAAGGTTACCAGCTTCAGTTGGCACTCAAGATCTCAAGGCCAAGGTCAGGATTTCCATTAAACAATACATCACATTTCTGGTTTGTTTTATCTTATACTTCCAAAACATGTTAAATATACGACATGTGTTGCTTGGGATCATTCTGTGATACTTTTTTAAAATCTTAATGCTGGTCACTATTAGTGATGGGTATTGACAGAGCAAAAGATTGAACTTTAGTGCTCACTTTTGGCCCGAGATCTTCCTCTCCGCTCACCGCTGTTACCAGCATCACTGACTCTGCCTCGCTCCATTTTTTAGGAGGTAAGGTGGTAACTTTGATGTGTCCCGTTCCTGTCTGTTCGAAATTACCTCATAATTAAGATCCCCCAACTCGTTGTGTGACCTCACAGGGTCCTTGCCACTTGACGAGTAATTATGAACTTGAAGTTAGGAGCAATACAAGTACTTTATCTCCCGGTGCAAATTCACCGGGAGATGAATTTGTCATTTAGCTGGCTCTGTTTGTCCAGGGCCTGTAACTAATTCTCCATAGAGAGCCGCCGGAGCCGGAGTTTTGTTCTCAGGTCCAGCACATACTGAATTTCCCTTCTGCTCTCTGAAGGTCAGTCCTCCCAAGCCTCTCTCTGGATCAGTCACCATTGGTCCGGGCTCAGCTTCTCCTGCCTGAACGACCACCCCCTTTCCCTGTTATCCCGATTTCCAAGAGACATCCACACATAAATGCCCCAATAACTGACTAAAAGTGGGCCAGTTTGTCCCTAAAATTAGCGGATGTCTGAGGTGCGAGCTAACTGCAACCTCCACACTATGCTCTTGCCCCCTAAATTTCATAACAGCCGACATTAAGGGATAATTCATATCCCCAAGCACATAACGCACCTTCACCCTGCAGCTCTTATCCAATGCCTCCAGTTGTATCAGGCTTTGTTGGATGGAGGTTTGCTTGCATCCTGAATCCACCAAAGCTGGATAGGTATCCGCCTTAATACTCACGGGTATTTGGTACAACCTAGCTTGATTGGGGGCAGCCTGTGAGGCGTCCAGAACCCGGATCAGTGTCCCGACCTCCGTCATCGGAGACCGATCTACAAAGTGTCCTGGGTCCCTGCAACGGCAACAGGCCGGCCCATACTTCCCCGCCGCCCTAGTAGCAGGAAGCGGGTCAAGGAATTGGCATAGAGAGAGCGGAGGAACGGGAGCTGAGGTTGGACTCGGCTGGCCCAATCCAGTCCCTTTCGGCAGCGCTCTCGGGCCTGCTAAAAGTTTGTGTGCTGGCCCACTCTTCCATCTTCTTGTTCCAGGAACTGGCCTATATGGAGAGGGAGAGAAAAGGGAAGGGGGAGAGAGACAGAAGGTTTCGCCGACCCCGGGGCACTCCACCATCTGGATGGCCTGGTCAACAACGTTGGGCAGTGGCACTGGACCCATTAACTACAATAAACTACTCCAGCACTACTTTGTCGATAATTTGCTCGACGTCGCTTCCCTCGGCCATCAGCCATATCCGGTAATCCGGCAGGCGTCCCGGAGCTGTTGAGCCATCATGAAGGGTCGCCCATTTTCCCCCAGATCCAGCGACCTGAAACGCTGGCGTGTTGCTCCGGGTTAAGGCCGACCCGTTGAAGGATGGCTCACCTTAGGTCATCATAGACCAGGAGATTCTGAACTTGCAGCTGCTGTGTGCTATCTGTGCCTCTCCGGACAGTAATGGAATGAGGTGCACCGGCCAGTTAAATCGAGGCCACCCACATGCCTTGGTGGACCTTTCAAATATGTCAAGGAAGGCCTCTGCATCATCCTGCGGACCCATTTTGTTGAGGGGCACGTGAGTAGGCGGGGCCGGGACAGATTGTGTTCCCCGGCCCGAACCTCCCGGTCCATCCAGCTTCCAGCATCCGGAGAACAGCTTGCAGGACCTGGTCGTCCCTCATGTCCAAGCAACGCCTGATTATGTTCTTGATGTAGTCCCGCGAGCAACTGAATGACCTCCGCAAATGGCGAACCTGATGGGGATTGCATGATAGCGGCGGCGGATCTTCTTCCTCCCGGGTTTCGGCACCAGTGTGATGATTTCAGTGTGAGGAAAAAAGAAGATGGGGTCAGATGACTGAGACTTGTGCATTTTATTAAAGTAAATTTAAGAAATCACAACGGAAATTTAAATGTAAATTTATTTAAAATAAATAAACTCTTTCACTGCAGCACTTGGGTTTCTAGTCACTCAGTTCTCAGACACGGACATGGTGTCTCAGTCCAGTCTCTCTCTCTCTCTCTCTCTCTCTCTCTCTCTCTCTCTCTCTCTCTCTCTCTCTCTCTCTCTCTCTCTCTCTCTCAGTCTGTATCCATTTCTGGGTGGCTTTTATCCTGACTCTCCATGCCAATTACTGAAACAAGACTCAGGGGTTTGTCATTTGCTACTTGAACTACTTACTCAGCTCGCCTCCTGCCTCTCTCTCCTCGCTGAACCACGCCCCCCTCGCCACAGTGAACCTTGAGGAATATACATTTTTTAAAAATTAAAAAACTATGTCATGACCCCTTTAATTGTTAGGTTAAGTCAAGTCAAGTCATCCTCATTTAGATAGCGCTTTTAACAATGTAGATTGTTTCAAAGCAGCTTTACAGAGACAAACATAATTTAAGGTAACAGAGATTGGTTTGGTTTTATAGCGGTTCATGAATAATGTTATTTCGAGCTAAAGTTAGTTTTGATTGATTCACTTCCGTTGAAATGATCATTTGTTATTAAATTAGGGGCCGCTAAGATGACGCCGTTCTCTCTAAACAGACTTTAAACTGAACCTGTGATAAACCCTGATGGCGTTTACATGCGCATTAAGAATTGATTCTATAGTTATGTGCGTTTGAATATATGTGCGTAGGTTTGTAATTCGCTACAAACCATGCCTAAACAAACTAGTTGTATTGCCTATACATTTTGATGCAGAATTTTATTTTATTTTATCATTTCGGGTAGGGACGCGAAACCGGAATTTCCTCGAAGCTTTATCTGTAGAGTGGTGTAGGGATCCTCCATAGGGAGAGGCTAGTTGGCACTTCAGCACTGCGTTGTCATCGGGTCCAGACGAAGGTCCTTCGTCAGATCTGGAAACGGCCTGGATCCGGCAGGCTGCGGGAAAACCTTGGGATAAACAAAGACTAAATTAGCATAGATGCCATTCTTCTTATGATGTAACGAGTACATCAGGATTTAAGGGAAGTGTTCCCAGTTCCGGCTGGCCTAATCTATGCAGCCTAACATTGAATTATAGTAGTTGATAATGTATTATGTGAATGTTAGGTCAAAGAGATGTGTTTTTAGTCTAGCTTTAAACTGACAAACTGTATCTGCTTCCCGGACCATGTTAGGAAGACCGTTCCAAAGTTTTGGTGTTAAATAGGAAAAGGATCTACCGCCAGCAGTCGATTTTGATATTCTAGGTATTATCAACTGGCCGGAATTTTGAGATCGCAATAGACGCGAAGGACTATAATGCTTTAAGAGCTCGCTCAAGTACTGGGGAGCTAAACCATTTAGTGCTTTGTAAGTAATCAGCAATATTTAAAAATTTATACGATGTTTAATAGGCAGCCAATTCAGTGTTGACAGAACCGGGCTAATATGGTCATACTTCCTGGTTCTGGTAAGAACTCTTGCGGCTGCGTTTTGAACTAGCTGTAGTTTGTTTATTAAGCGTGCAGGGCAACCACCCAGTAGAGCATTACAATAATCTAGCCTTAAGGTCATGAACGCATGAACTAACTGTTCCGCATTTGTCAATGAGAGCATATGACGTAATTTAGATATATTTTTAAGATGAAAAATGCTGTTTTACAGATACTAGACATGTGACTTTCAAATGAGAGATTGGTATCAAAAGGTTAGTAAGACTTGATGAAATCTAAAAAAAAAATCTGACTGAAACTATTGTACTCTTTTACAAAGTACACTGATAACTGTATTTAAAGCATTTCCTTCAGCAAAATAAAGCCAGGCTTAGGATTGCATTGGAAAGCTGACACCTCTTGTATGTTTGCGTAGCGTCCTTCCCACAGCTTCCAGTTGCAGATGAAGCTGGAGGCAGTGGATAAGAGGTGTCCGGGCCTGATCCGTGTGGCTACGGTGGAGGAAGTGGACACTTACAGAATAAAGGTGTGTGAGAAACTACTTGTGCAGATAAACGCCAGCTTACAGCTATGCTGCTTTAATCAAGGATTTTGGCCTTTGGAATTAAAATCGCCCCACATCATCACATACCCTTCACCATACCTAGAGATTGGCATGGGGTACTTTCCATAAGTTCATCTCTCAATGCTAATCAAACCAGCTATTAGGCTAACTGGAATACCACCATGCCAATCTCTAGGTATGGTGAAGGGTATGTGTTGATGTGGGATATTTTAATTCCAAAGGTCAAGGGAACTTTATCAGGATGCATAGTATCCTGGATCCATGAAATAACTGGCCTTTAAAAATAAAAATCTGCCTGCCTTTATGGGAATTGGGGTGTCCTGTCCTGACTTATGCACCCTGTATTTTAAGGAAGAACATTTATTTATTTACAATACATTATCCATTCACAAAGAAAATTGGTGTCCTTAAAGGTTGGATTTTTCCTCGTTTTTTTAATTAAGGCATTAAGATACATTTCCAAAGATAATTTTTTTATTCCTCTTTTTAGTCAACTTTAGCATGGGTGTGTTCACTTATGCTAAGCACTGTATGTAAGCACAAACTTTTATATTGGATGCGATTAATCGTTGCCACATTTTTTTTTTTGCTATGTAGTCAGAGGACTTACCGACTCACTGTAAAGAACCATTTATGTTCAGAGTAAACAACTCTGCGAAAAGAATGCTAACTTACATGAAACCACATGATAAACGGTAATTTACACTAACTTTATTAGTTTGAAATCAACATGAATAGAACAAAGACATCCAAAGAAAAGCAGACTCACAGAATAAACCGTAAGGAGACAAAAATTATATCAGAGGATTTCATTGGTGCATGGATGAATGTGGTAGAGTGACATGTCCTTGTGAAGGTGTGTTCATCTGTTGTCCTCAGATTCATTTTGATGGTTGGAGCCACTTGTATGACGAGTGGATGGACTCAGACCACCCGGACGTCCACCCTGCTGGCTGGTGTGAAGGCACAGGACACCCCCTTAAGCCTCCACCCTGCCAACCCATCACACAGAAACCTGGTGAGATTCCTCTAGATCAATCTCTTTCCTCATCCATGTGACTCGTATGTGCTCATGTACCAAATACTCTGTCAATTCAGAGTAATATGTGTCTTTTAGGTCCCAGGGAGACCCTGACAGCCCGACAGCCCAACTTCTCCTTGTCTTATAAAAGTCTGCCTCAGCCACGCAACCCCTCTAAATACAGCTTCCACCACAGGTCATTCCTTCATGTGCCCTTACAGTGCACAATACTCAAATTGTCAGTTTGTGTTTTGTCTTCTGATTAAAGGAGTAGTTCTCTTCAGAATAAAAAAAAATCCTGATAATTTACTCACCCTCACGTCATCCAAGATGTCCAGCTCTTTCTTTCTTCAGTCGGAAAGAAATTAAGGTTTTTGAGGAAAACATTACAGGGTTTTTCTTCATATTGTGACTTCAATGGGATCCAACAGGTCGAAGGTCCAAATTCAACATGTTGATAACCATTGAAGTCACTATCCTGGAAAATCCTGGAATGTTTTCCTCAAAAACCTTAATTTCTTTTCGACTGAAGAAAGAAAGACGTGAATTTCTTGGATGACATGGGGGTGAGTAATTTATCAGGAAATTTGAATTCTGAAGTGAACTAATCCTTTAAACTGTCTTGCAGTTGAGGGACAGTTTATAAAAACAAATGACTGCAGATTTGAGAACAGACCCGTTGTTTGTCAAACAGAAAGTGCCCTACTCCGGGATGTGATGGGTCAGGTCATGTGACCGGGCGTTTTACGGCGCATCACTGTTTATCTGGCTGTCCGTTGGCTGAGAGGAACCAGGGCCGGCTCAAGGCGGATCTCTCTGATACAGAAGGATCCAGGCGTAACCTGCTGGTCTTCGGCCAGAGAGCAAAAAAGTCACGATATCACGGCAGGCAAGACAATATTCACATTTGTTGTGTTAATCAAGTATATCACTGCAAAAAAAGGCTTTTCTTACTTAGTATTGTAATTAAGTTAAAGATTAGGGAAGAGGGAAGCGGGAACTGGCGAATGTTCAAAGGATCATAATAAACAAACAACAAAACGAAAGTAAAGCAGCAGCCCCTCACGACTGCCGCACATAAAGATAATAAAAACACATCATAAATAGTCCAGACCTGGTCCTCGCTCATCCTTCACTGTCATCACTCCTCCTTTTTACGAGCTCCTCCGTGAGACTCGCTCCGTTCCCACGGCTCTCGACCCCGCCCTGCTTGCCACAAGTATTTTTGTCTTGTTTCCAGTCCAAATATGTAAAAGTATATAAGTAAAATGTGTAATAATAATTAAATGAGTTTCTGCTTAAAACAAGAAAACTTATCTAACAATGATGTAGGGGGAAAAAATCTTAAAGGTGCTCTGTGTAACAATTAGCGGCCTCTAGCGGTGATGTTTCAGATTGCAACCAATTTTTACAAGAGCGCTCGTGCTCAAACTCATAGACAATACCGTCTATTACACAAATATCTCGGCGAATACTAGACGGATTCCGCGAGCACCGAGCTCGTTGGGACCATCTAGTCGAGCTGAAAAGAACCGTGTAAGTCCCATAGTTTTTGGTGGTGTTTTCGCGGAGATATTAGCAGAAAACCATCGGGCGCGCTGCAAAATTGCGGAAGCCGGTGACGTCACGATCTCAGAAGAAAATCGCTGGTATCTCTGGAACGCAAAGACCCAGAGAGCTCAAATTGGGCTCGTTTGAAAGGCCCCGTCCAGCACTACGAACGATTAGAGTCTTGGGAATATTGATCAAAGATTGACCGAGATATAAGCCGAAAACGTGCGCCTTTAACCGGACGTAACTCCCTGACGTAACTCCCTCTACAATAGACTGTATATAAGGAGAGAGGCTTGAGAGCGCGCATGTACGTCACATCCGGTGGATTTCGCGGTAAATCCGACCCGGAGACTTCACATAGAAATAGGAATACTGGCCTTCAGAGGTAATAGCAAAACTCGACAAGTGGATCATTGTAATGTGTGATTACAACCCCTTCACACACAGGCAATAAAAAAAGGATTCATTTTAGTAGAATTGTTATATATAGCACCTTTAATTCAAATGGAAACAAGATTGTGCATTTAGATTATTATTATTATTTCTTTCCGAAAACAAGACATAATATCTTATGTCATTATACTTGGCTAGTAAATGCATCTTGATTTAAGAATTTTTAGATATTTGGACTGGAAACAAGACAAACATACTAAGTAAGAAAAGCATTTTTTGCAGTGAATTGCATATTTGTAAATTAACAATGTTGCGGTTATGCAAACATTAAATTAAAAGTCACCTTTCTTTGCTGTCCGCAGGATCGGTCGCCCCCCTAAATATCGTAAAAGTCAGCAAAGAAATTGTCAGAGTGAGTTTTACTTTCCTACATTTTCTATATTTGAAAGTTGAAAATTTTCAAACGTTTTTTTTTTTTTTATCAGTTATTGTGTTTAAATACACAAGTAATTTTTTTAGTATTGGGTATAGCCAAAAGTATTGGGACACCCCTCCAAATCATTGAATTCAGGTTTTCCAGTCACTTCCATGGCCACAGTTGTATAAAATCAAGCACTAGGCATGCAGACGCTTCTACAAACATTTGTGAATGGGTCTCAGGAGTTCAGCAAAATTCAAGCGTGGTACTGTAATAGGTTGCCACCTTCCAGTTCAAGTCCATTCATGAAATTTCCTCACTAAGAAATATTCTGTTGGGAATGGAAGCAATTGGCTTCCTACAGTGGAAGCAATTGGGAGCAACAGCAACTCAGCCACGAAGTGGTAGGCCACGTAAAATCAATAGAGACCTCCAAACTTTGTGTGGCCTTCAGATTAACACAAGAACAGTGTGTAGAGCTTCATGCAATGGGTTTCCATGGCCGAGCAGCTACATCCAAACCTTACATCACCAAGTGCAATGCAAAGCAGTGGTGTAGAGCGTGGGATGCAGTGGAGTAAAGCGTGGGATGCAGTGGCGTAAAGCGTGGGATGCAGTGGTGTAAAGCGTGGGATGCAGTGGTGTAAAGCGTGGTATGCAGTGGTGTAAAGCGTGGGATGCAGTGGTGTAGAGCGTGGGATGCAGTGGTGTAGAGCGTGGGATGCAGTGGAGTAAAGCGTGGGATTCAGTGGTGTAAAGCGTGGGATGCAGTGGAGTAAAGCGTAGGATGCAGTGGTGTAAAGCGTGGGATGCAGTGGAGTAAAGCGTGGGATGCAGTGGTGTAAAGCGTGGGATGCAGTGGTGTAAAGCATGGGATGCAGTGGCGTAAAGCGTGGTATGCAGTGGTGTAAAGCGTGGGATGCAGTGGTGTAGAGCGTGGATGCAGTGTGTAAAGCGTGGGATGCAGTGGAGTAAAGCGTAGGATGAGTAGTGTAAAGCGTGGGATGCAGTGGAGTAAAGCGTAGGATGCAGTGGTGTAAAGCGTGGGATGCAGTGGAGTAAAGCGTGGGATGCAGTGGTGTAGAGTGTGGGATGCAGTGGTGTAAAGCGTGGGATGCAGTGGTGTAAGTGTGGGATGCAGTGAGTAGAGTGTGGATGCAGTGTGTAAAGCGTGGGATGCAGTGGTGTAAGCGTGGGATGCAGTGGTGTAGAGCTAGGGATGCAGTGGAGTAGAGCGTGGGATGCAGTGGAGTAGAGCGTGGGATGCAGTGGAGTAGAGCGTGGGATGCAGTGGATTAAAGCGTGGGATGCAGTGGCGTAAAGCGTGGGATGCAGTGGCGTAAAGTGTGGGGTGCAGTGGTGTAGAGCGTGGGATGCTGTGGTGTAAAGCGTGGGATGCAGTGGTGTAGAGCGTGGGATGATGGTGTAAAGCGTGGGATGCAGTGGTGTTAAGCGTGTGATGCAGTGGTGTAGAGTGTGGGATGCAGTGTTGTAAAGCGTGGGATGCAGTGGTGTAGAGCGTGGGATGCAGAGCGTGGGATGCAGTGGTGTAGAGCGTGGGATGCAGTGGTGTAGAGCGTGGGATGCAGTGGTGTAAAGCGTGGGATGAAGTGGTGTAAAGCGTGGGATGCAGTGGTGTAAAGCATGGGATGCAGTGGTGTAAAGCGTGGGATGCAGTGGTGTAAAGCGTGGGATGCAGTGGTGTAGAGTGTGGGATGCAATGGAGTAGAGCGTGGGATGCAGTGGTGTAAAGCGTGGGATGCAGTGGTGTAAAGCATGGGATGCAGTGGTGTAAAGCGTGGTATTCAGTGGTGTAAAGCGTGGGATGCAGTGGTGTAGAGCGTGGGATGCTGTGGTGTAGAGCGTGGGATGCAGTGGTGTAGAGCGTGGGGTGCAGTGGTGTAAAGCGTGGATGCAGTGGTGTAAAGAGTGGGGTGCAGTGGTGTAAAGAGTGGGATACAGTGGTGTAAAGAGTGGGATGCAGTGGCTTAGAGCGTGGGATGCAGTGGTGTAAAGAGTGGGATGCAGTGGTGTAAAGCGTGGGATGCAGTGGTGTAGAGTGTGGGATGCAGTGGTGCAAAGAGTGTGATGCAGTGGTGTAGAGTGTGGGATGCAGTGGTGTAAAGCGTGGGATGCAGTGGTGTAAAGCGTGGGATGCAGTGGAGTAAAGCGTGGGATGCAATGGTGTAAAGCATGGGATGCAGTGGTGTAAAGTGTGGGATGCAGTGGAGTAAAGCGTGGGATGCAGTGGTGTAAAGCTTGGGATGCAGTGGTGTAAAGCGTGGTATGCAGTGGTGTAAAGCGTGGGATGCAGTGGAGTAAAGCGTGGGATGCAGTGGTGTAAAGCGTGGGATGCAGTGGAGTAAAGCGTAGGATGCAGTTGTGTAAAGAGTGGGATGCAGTGGAGTAGAGCGTGGGATGCAGTGGTGTAAAGCGTGGGATGCAGTGGTGTAAAGCATGGGATGCAGTGGAGTAAAGCGTGGGATACAGTGGTGTAAAGCATGGGATTCAGTGGTGTAAAGCGTGGTATGCAGTGGTGTAGAGTGTGGGATGCAGTGGTGTAGATTGTGGGATGCAGTGGTGTAAAGAGTGGGATGCAGTGGTGTAGAGCGTGGGATGCAATGGTGTAGATTGTGGGATGCAGTGGTGTAAAGAGTGGGATGCAGTGGTGTAGAGCGTGGGATGCAGTGGCGTAAAGCGTGGGATGCAGTGGTGTAAAGCGTGGGATGCAGTGGTGTAGATGTGGGATGCAGTGGTGTAAAGCGTGGGAAGCAGTGATGTAAAGCTTGGGATGCAGTGGAGTAAAGCGTGGGATGCAGTGGAGTAGAGCGTGGGATTGTGGAAAGCCTTCCCAGAAGTTTAAGCTGTTATAGCTGGGCCAACTCCATATTAAACCCTACAGAGTAGGAATGGGATGTCATTAAAGGGATGTGGATGCAGTGGTGTAGAGTGTGGGATGCAGTGGTGTAAAGCGTGGGATGCAGTGGTAAAGCGTGGGATGCAGTGGAGTAAAGCGTGGGATGCAATGGTGTAAAGCATGGGATGCAGTGGTGTAAAGTGTGGGATGCAGTGGAGTAAAGCGTGGGATGCAGTGGTGTAAAGCATGGGATGCAGTGGTGTAAAGCGTGGTATGCAGTGGTGTAAAGCGTGGGATGCAGTGGAGTAAAGCGTGGGATGCAGTGGTGTAAAGCGTGGGATGCAGTGGAGTAAAGCGTAGGATGCAGTTGTGTAAAGAGTGGGATGCAGTGGAGTAGAGCGTGGGATGCAGTGGTGTAAAGCGTGGGATGCAGTGGTGTAAAGCATGGGATGCAGTGGAGTAAAGCGTGGGATACAGTGGTGTAAAGCATGGGATTCAGTGGTGTAAAGCGTGGTATGCAGTGGTGTAGAGTGTGGGATGCAGTGGTGTAGATTGTGGGATGCAGTGGTGTAAAGAGTGGGATGCAGTGGTGTAGAGCGTGGGATGCAGTGGTGTAGATTGTGGGATGCAGTGGTGTAAAGAGTGGGATGCAGTGGTGTAGAGCGTGGGATGCAGTGGCGTAAAGCGTGGGATGCAGTGGTGTAAAGCGTGGGATGCAGTGGTGTAGAGTGTGGGATGCAGTGGTGTAAAGCGTGGGAAGCAGTGATGTAA
Source organism: Chrosomus eos (assembly GCA_036326025.1). Taxonomy (NCBI): domain Eukaryota; kingdom Metazoa; phylum Chordata; class Actinopteri; order Cypriniformes; family Leuciscidae; genus Chrosomus; species Chrosomus eos. The sequence goes on along the minus strand of CM070837.1, from coordinate 2,414,237 downwards.
AGCTTGGGATGCAGTGGAGTAAAGCGTGGGATGCAGTGGAGTAAAGCGTGGGATGCAGTGTTGTAGAGCGTGGGATGCAGTGGTGTAAAGAGTGGGATGCAGTGGCGTAAAGCGTGGGATGCAGTGGTGTAAAGCGTGGGATGCAGTGGTGTAAAGAGTGGGATGCAGTGGTGTAAAGCGTGGGATGCAGTGGTGTAGAGTGTGGGATGCAGTGGTGCAAAGAGTGTGATGCAGTGGTGTAGAGTGTGGGATGCAGTGGTGTAAAGCGTGGGATGCAGTGGTGTAGAGTGTGGGATGCAGTGGTGTAAAGCGTGGGATGCAGTGGTGTAGAGCATGGGATGCAGTGGAGTAAAGCGTGGGATGCAGTGGTGTACAGCGTGGGATGCAGTGGAGTAGAGCGTGGGATTGTGGAAAGCCTTCCCAGAAGAGTTTAAGCTGTTATAGCTGGGCCAACTCCATATTAAACCCTACAGAGTAGGAATGGGATGTCATTAAAGTTTATGTGCATGTAAAGGTAGACATCCCAAAACTGTTGGCAATATAGTGTATCATGTTAACATGTTAACCAGATTACCATAATCAACTAATGCAATATTTATGTTTAATAATAATCTGACAGATGCTGTGTGTCAATAATCATTTATGGCCCATGAAAACTTACTCAGAATATCCAAACTATATTATATATACTGTCAGTTGTGCAAAATCACAAAGATTATAGAATATAGTCAATAGCTATGTTTCCATCCAAAGTTGCAAATTTAATATCACATAAAACATTCGTGAATATAAGCACCGCTTCCATCCAGTGAGACAAAGTAACAAAATCGTCACTTCCTGATAATCTGCCACGAATTTGTTGTATTTTTTGATACGCATCAAGGATTTTATTCAGTAAATGTGTTTCCATCGTAGTTTATGCGCATGATATCAGATAAAACATTTATCTACCTCAACTGAGTGCATGTTTTTTATGCGCATCTTGGCATTTCCATCCAGCGTTGTTTTTGCCGATATCCCACAATGTGCATAAAAAAAGGGGATTGAAACATAGCTAGTGTCAAGTGCAAGCATCTCCTTAAAATATGACTATTTCAGTTGCTGTCAAGTATGTAAACATTTTTTAAGATTAAAAATGACCTCTCGCCAGAATATGGCCCTTGAATGGTCATGTAGATGTAAATGTGGTGGTTGTGTCTTTGTTTCAGATATGACGGCGGAAGGCATGTACCCTTCTCTCTTCATGACGGCGTTTACCGCCAGCTCTGACCGAAGCCTGTCTCTCTGCTGGGAGCAGCACTGTAAACTACTGCCAGGTGTTGCAGGAGTTCATGCCAGTCAAGCCGCTTCCTGGACTATAGAGGAGGTAACGATCACGCCATTCAACTGTGTAATATCCCTCCGTTTACAAGTTAATGGGTGCATTTTAGAGTACAAGATAACGTCCAGTTATTATTATACTGTATAACACTAAATCACTTATAATGTTTATAATACTTTTATTTTGGTAACACTTTACAATAAGGCTCATTAGTTAACATGAACTAATAATGAACTGCACTTATACAACATTTATTAATATTTGCTCATGTTAATTTCAACATTTACTAACACTTTATTAACATCTTGTTAACATTAGTTAATGCACTTGAACTAACATAAACAATGAACAGCTTTATTTGTATTAACTAACATTAAAAAAGATGAACAAATAATACAATAACAAATTGCTCACGGTTAGTTCGTGTTAGTTAATAGATTAACTAATGTTAACTAATGAATCGTATTGTTTAGATCTGTATTTAGACAGATCTTCCACTCGCAGAGCAGAGAGGAGTAACTCAAGTGTCTTTCTTAATACATTTATCAACAATACTAATCTGTCTGACATTTGGAGAATAGCTAACCCGACTAGTAGGGATTACTCCTTTTATTCTGCAACACATAACTCTTACAGCAGGATAGATTACTTTCTTATAGATGCAAAACTAACACCTTATGCTGTAAATCCGAAATATCACAACATCTTGATCTCAGATCACAGTCCCCTTACGTGTACTCTGAATATTCAAAACATTGTGAAGCCACAGATGAACTGGAGGCTAAACCCTCTTTTATTAACCAACATAGAGTTCTGTGATTATTTAAAATCTCAGATATCCCTTTATTTCGATACTAATGATAATTCAGAAACCACCCCTTCTGTTCTATGGGAGGCATTCAAAGCATTTATTAGAGGCTCTATAATTTCATTTGAAGCATCTAGAAGGAAATTGAACAAAGCTAGACTGCTCGAACTAGACATCCAAATTAATCTTCTAGATAAAGAGAATGCCAAAACCCCCTCCAGTGACTTGCACAAAAAGATATCTGCCTTAAAATATGAATATAACAAGATACTCTCGGCAAGGATCAATAAGGCATTTTTATATACAAAACAAAAACATTTTGAGTTTAATGACAAGCCACATAGACTCTTCGCCCGGCAACTCAGAAAACAGGAAAATGATCCAGGATACATAAAATCAAATCTGATAAAGGTGAGACTCTGATTATCCCAAAGGACATTAATGATCGATTTCTCCAATTCTACAAAAATTTGTACACTTCCAAAAGTAATACAGATTATACAGCTATGCAAGATTTTTTAAATAAGTGCAATCTCCCCCAGTTAGATGAAAATGAGGCAGCTCATCTGAACTCTGAAATTTCTGTTGAAGAAGTTAAAAAGGCTATTACTTCACTCAAAAGTAATAAAGCTCCAGGCCCAGATGGCCTCCCAGGTGAGCTGTACAAAAAATTTAATGTTACCCTGTGCCAATATCTACATAGGGTGTTCACTCAAGCCCACACGGATGGTGTCCTACCTCCTACTCTAACAGAAGCGGTTATTACAGTGATACATAAAAAGGGTAAGGACCCAGAAGAGGTCGGCTCTTTTCGACCTATTTCTTTATTAAACCAAGATGGGAAATTATTTTCTAAAATTTTGGCCAATAGATTAAGCCCCTTTTTAGATAAATTAATACATCCAGACCAAACTGGTTTTATACCAGGAAGAAATTCTTTTTTCAATCTTAGACGTTTATTTAATATCATGTATGCTACTAACAGACCACAAGAAGAGCTAGCCATCCTTTCACTCGATGCTGAGAAGGCATTCGAATAAGTCGAGTGGCCGTATCTATTTGAAATTTTAAAGAGATTTAATTTTGGAGAAAAATTCATATCAATGGTAAAGCTTCTTTACAACAACCCCTGTGCACAGATACTGACTAATCAAATATTGTCCCCCCGTTTCAGACTATATAGAGGGACGAGACAAGGGTGCCCTCTTTCCCCCTTAATTTTCGCTTTAGCAATCGAACCCCTTGCCGAGAGTATCCGTTCAGACCCCTTAATTCATGGTTATATTGCACAAAGATCTATAAATAAAATTTCGTTATATGCCGATGATGTTTTATTATTTATCTCTCAACCCCAAATCACAATCTCACAGATACTCAATAAAATAAATTCATTTGGGACCTTTTCTGGTTACAGGATAAATGGGAATAAAAGTGAGCTAATGCCCATACAAGTGCGGAATATTGCCTGGTTACAGAACCTCCCTTTTAGGGTATCTTCAGAAAAAATTACTTATTTAGGAATCCAGATTACAAAAAGCCACTCTAATCTATTTAAGGAGAATTTCCCACCACTGCTGTCTAAATTACAATCAAATATACAGTTTTGGAAGACTTTGCCAATATCTTTACTTGGCAGAGTGAATGCTATCAAAATGATTTTCTTGCCCCAATTACTATATTTATTTCAGAACATTCCAGTGTTTCTCCCCAAATCTTTCTTTAAAAAAATTGACTCGATTGTGCTCCCTTTCTTATGGGACTACAAAACCCACAGAATAGGCAAGAAACACCTCTGCAAATCTAAAATAGAGGGAGGCTTGGCACTTCCGAATTTTTTATCATATTACTGGGCCTCACATATCAAGATTATGACGTACTGGCTAGATAACACTGCTACCTCACCAAACTGGCTCGAGTTAGAAGAAGAGGCATGCCAGCCTAACTCTATAGGTGCCATCCTTCTGGCACCTTACACTATTGAGAAGTCTTTGTACAATAGCAATGTGATGATCCATAGTACAGTACGTATTTGGAAACAAATCAAATCACACTTTAAGTTGAAACCCATATTTTATGCATTACCTATCACTGGAAACCCTACGTTTCCTCCATCCTCTCTTGATAATACTTTTAATCTCTGGATGAACAGACACAGCAAATTTCTAAGTGATAAAAAACCTAGTGTTGGGCAGCTAGTGATAAAATCTGGTGTTAAATTACAAATATTATATGCTTTATCACTTGTTTAGTGATAATGCAGAGTGTTTATTTTGGGTGTTCACACATAATCAACAGCTGCGCATGTGCAGAGCATTTTCAAACTCCCCGCCCATCATGCTCTTCTTCGGTCTCCATGACGCCATCATCTGCAAACAGCTCCAAGCAAGGTAACGTTATAGTATTATTAACTTATCAACTTGTGATTTATTTAAGAAATTTGATCACTAAAGCAAACTTAATTAGTTTTATATTATACTGTTTGTGTCATTATTTGCCTAATTTTACCCAAACATTACTTATGTAGAAAGCATTTTTTGCCTCAGTTTAATTTCGCGCGCTTTGCGCCGTTTATCTTGAGTTAACCATTTCACGGGTAACGTTAGACCTAAACTAAGATGTAAAAAATTGTAGGTCCATTTTAAAGGATAGTTTTAACGTATAGTAAATAAGACGCTGTTATTTTATCCCCCTTCTCAAATTCGTAGGACAGCACCATGACTGAAAGTGAAGCGGTGAGACTGTTCGTTAACGGAGGACGACGATGGAGATAGACGTAAGTGACTTCATTTTTGTTTGTTCCAATTTTAATCGTTTTGTTAACGTTAAATAATGCTGCTGTTTTAGAATTGTCTATATGATATCGTCAGTATGCGTTATTTTGGCAGGATTTGGATAGTTAACGTTAGCTTAACTAAATGTTCTTGTGCGGCCGCGGCGCCCCGGGTCTCGAGCACTAGCTAACTGTTACGGATTTGGCCGAGCACCGACGGAAATGACGGCGCTGCGCATATACTGTGAGGCCTATGACATCTTGAGAGCGAAACACTGTATGTTCTAGCATCGTTCTCGTGGTAATTTGATAACATAGCTACGCGTATGTGCAGTGCTCCAAAAATGTCTCTTCGTGAGACACGCAAAAACGTGATCGATAAATAGGGGAGTGAAGCACTGCATCAGCCGACAGATAGCAACTCAAGACCGGGTAGCTAACGTTAACTTAAACTGGTTGTGCTTCTCCCGCCGAGGCATGATTTTTGCCAAAGGTCTGGTGAGTATTCACGCTAACGCCTTAATCCAAAGTATTAGAATTTAGCTTCTCTGCTGCAACCTACACCTAATGTGGAATATCCCTTGCTTAAAATTATGCATGTTTACGATTAAATGACGATCGATTAATACATTTGCAAGTGACCATATCACTGTAGATCCCTACATGATTTATGAACATCTCATTTGTTTTTGTTTTTTTCTGACTCTACACACTTTTTGTGCTCAAATGTTACCAGTGCTAATATCCGATGTCATTATTTACTGTAACGTTACTGTAAGCACGCTGTTTTTTCTTTAGATCCATCAAGACTTTGCTTTGATGCTTGGCCAGGAAACAGCATCCAGATTACAATGGAGACAACAGTAATGAAGGTAAAACTACTACTGCTCTAGAAAAAGCTACATATTAAATTTGTATTTATGAAAGCTAACAAAATGTGCTCTCTGTGTCCTGTTATTATAGAATGGGATAGTGACATAGCCTCCCTGCTTTTGATCTTACACCTCCTTGCACCCCAACCTTCTGGAAGGAAGAGAGCAGCCAAGATCAGTGTGAGAGATGCTGTTGATCGCCTCCTGAAATTTGAAAAGGTTAGCTTATGTGTTGGATCTTTTCTTGAGCATAGCAAATATCCTAACCATAAACCTTACCATACCATAAGATTAGTGAACTGTTATAAGGAAAGCATGTAGGGTTTTTCTTTGTTTCGAAGATATAATTTTTTGTAAATTTGTGGTAAATGTACTATGTTCTGATTTTAAATGTATACTATAATTTATGGCATTTAAGTAATTTTTATATTGTTATTAATCAGTCCTGCAGAAGTTTGGAGGACCATATCTCAGAGGTGGAGGACAGGCAGCCCTATCTTCTAGCCACTGGACAAACCAAAGCAGATGTGCTTAAGTTCTACATTGTGGAAAAAATCTCAAAGCATCTCAACATGTATGGATAGTAAACAAAGACAACTTAAGGAATATTTCTTTGTTTGATGCACAGATGTCCTATGGTGCTGACTTTTTTTTCTACATAGTTGCAAAAAATTAACTTGTTTGAATCACTCAGTAGAGATTTATGTGATTATTTAGCCTATAAAGTAATAGTATATTTTAATTATCAGAATGAATGTGTATTTTCAAACCAGGCACTGTTTAACATTGAGTTGCATTTGATGGCATTAAATTGATGTTGTATTTTTCAATTTAAAGATGTTATTACAGTGTATGTTTCTTGTAAAAAAAAACTCAATTTCGATTGAAAATCTTCATGCAGATTATTTTACAAAGTATATCAATTTACATGTACAGATGTCCTATATGGTGCAGACTCATTTTTCAAAATTTTTACCAAAAAAAAAAGAATTTGTTTGCAACTCAGTAGAGATTTATATTTAAGAAATATTTATCCTAATGAATGTGGTTTTTTTTATTATTATTATTTTTTTACCAATGTGTTAAGATGATATTGCAATGGAGATTGACATAGCTGTTATATTCAATTGTATGTTTGATATATGACAATTTTAATAAATGTTCAAATAAATTCATAGTCACTTGGTTTTTGGAAAAATATCTACAGGTTTATTTTTTCAATTTCCTCTGCATTACTATTTTGAAATAATTACATTAAATCAACAAAAAAATACACTGGGGTTGTGTGATTAAACACCATAAAGTGTTAAATGTGTATGAGTAATAATTTTTAACACCTTCAGTGTTTAAAAGGAAACACTAACACAGTGTTTGAAGAATAAACACTTTAGTCAGTGTTGTTTTAACACTAGCAAAGATGGACCTGTATGTTCACCCGGAAAGTGATAATTTTAACACCCATGGTGACAAATCTCCCAACATATTTTTGCCTCGAGGCATTCATACAATAGGAGAGCTATACATTAATGGCATTTTTTGCATCTTTTGCACAATTACAGAGTAAATACAATTTACCGGGTAGTAGTTTCTTTAGATACTTGCAAATTAGAAACTATGTAAGAAAATATTTGCAAAATTTTGAGACTTTCTCAGGCTCTTGTCTTGATCGATGCCTCCGACCCATGTTTTGCTTGGAAAAATTGATATCTTATATTTATGACACTTTGCAGTCTATCAGTCCAGTGATCTCCACTTCGATAAAAACAAAATGGGAGGAAGAAATGGGCATTGTGATCAGTGTTGCCAGATTGGGCGGGTTCCCGCCCAATTGGGCGGTTTTGAATTTGATTGTGCGGGTAAAAAAGGGTTTGGGCGGGTGGACAAAATTTGGGCTGGTTTGGGGTCAGTTCGGCGGTTTTCAAACATCTACTTATTAAAGTCTAATTGGTTAAAAAACTAAACTAAAGTGTGCATGTGCTGTCATCATGACAAACACACATGCAGAGTCAGCTGGCGTTGGTGTTGACGTCACCGACGAGCACGCACGCACTTATAGCCAATCAGCGATCAGCAGGCAGACGCGATTTAGCGCGATAACTTGTAGGCAGCTGTATATTCTAGTGATCGATAATGCCAAAGTGACCAGTTAGTTGTATCTACAGTAAAGAGTAAGATAGTGATCAACTCTAAAAACGTATACATGTGGTGGGAGGAGATGATTCGATGGTTAACTCTGAGAGGAGAGCAAAGTTCAGTTGAAATACTTGAATTGGAATCGAATATGGGACGACTCCTGTCCATGATCCATGTGCACTAACGTTAGCCTAACCAGACATCTGCAACGTTTACACCGTCCAGACTGCATGAACTGTCCCTGACAGCTGCTGAAAAAGGTTTGATCAACAATGAATCAGTTTTGACTGCTAAATTCGGCATTATGTTCTACAATGTGTAACAGCTACTTCTGAGGGTTAAAGTCATCGGTACATTTCTTGATTGCCGTTTTGACAGTGTCCACATTTTAGTCATATTTGCTAATTCTCCTTAATTATTGCACTGTTTTGATCCGTTTTCCTGGGAAATTTATTTATTTTTTATTGTATTTTATCATCGTTATTTTGATTTAAGGAGATAAAAATGGTGCTTATCAACCTTGCATGACATGGCAATACAATTATATCACATTATTTTGGGAGTAAAATTTTGGGCGGTTTTTTCTCGGAGTGGGCGGTTTTTGGTGAGCTTTTGGGCTGGAAATCACCGTCACAATCTGGCAACACTGATTGTGATCCCAGACCGTCTATGGGAAAAGAGTTTGGAACATACTCATCGATGTTCCAATAATTCTAGGCACTGTCTAATTCACTTTAAGATTCTACATCGTCTTCACTTTTCTAAGGAGAGATTACACAAAATATACCCTGATATATCCCCTTTATGTGACAGATGCCTTGTTGAAGAAGACACGTTGCTTCACAGCTTCGTCCTGTGTCCCAAGGTTAAGATCTTTTGGTTTAATATCTTCAGTTTAATTTCTAGGATACTTAAAGTACAATTGGAGCCTAATCCTCTCATTATTATTTTAGGAATTTCAGATGATATTAAGAGATTAAACAAATACCAACAATGCTTCCTGTCCTATAGTCTCATCACCGCAAAGAAGCTACTTCTCATGCATTGGAAAAATAAAGAAACACCCACCACAAAGTTATGGCTCAGTGATCTTACTAACACTCTCCACTTAGAGAGAATAAAATATATTCTTATGGATAAACTCCCACACTTCGAAAACGTGTGGTCACCTCTCATTTACTATCTCTCTTCTGGCAGTGGAAACTAATGTTTCCTTCTAACTATAATAAAGTAGTATTTAGACGGAAGGATAAGGCTAGGTAGGGTGGGAAGAGGGATTATTTAGTTTTTTTTTCTTTTTCTTTTTTTCTTTTTGTACTCTGTATGTTTACCTGTTGATTCTGATTTTGTTTTTGTTTGTTCTTGACATTGTTGTATGTTCTAAAAACAAAAAGAGGACAGTATGTCCTAACTGCACACATTTCTATGTTATACATTATACTCCTATGTATGATGTAGATAATATAATGATGCGAATATGTGCTTTAATAAAAATATTTGAAACACAATGAATCGTATTGTAAAGTGTTTCCTTTATTTTACGTTGAAAAATAAAACACTGAACAAAACATGCAATACGATAGGCTGAAAACTCAAGAGTACAGACGCAGTTCTGAACTTCTGGATATTAAAATGATGTCTGGACGCAACAAACAAACAGCCGCTAGAATGATGGCTCTATTCATTTATATCTCTGTTTGATTTCCAGGTCTTTGGATTTGTTAATAATCTTATTGGTTGTGAGGAGCAGGCCCAAATTTTCAAAGATGAAGTAAGTAAATTTCTATTAATAATACATTTTCTCAGTGTAAAAAAAGAGAACATCATGTCTAAAACAATCAGATTCGTGCCTCCGTGTTCACGGCTCATCCCTGATGTGGCCACACATGAGTGCTGCTCTGAGTGTTTGGGGGAAGAGCTTGCGTTCGAGCATGGCAAAGTGCAAGCACTGAAAGTTGTTCTATATTGAGGTGCTTCGCACTCGTTTCACATTTTCAAGGACAAGTCCCCACACTACGATAGTAAGGCTCGTGAGTCGATCTGGCTGAGGAGTTGAAAAAGACAAAATACATGTTTCTACAGTTTTCTGGAGCTGAAATATGGCTTTTAAATGTTGTTTTATGGTTGCTAGGGTGCCCTAAGTGCTTTCTAGGGGGCGGCTATGAAGTTGTTATGTCACTACTTATTGGCTGGTTGATAGGCCGAGTCAAAAGTGCCAAACCTCAAGCCTCTATGACCTTCTAATCCAAAGATATGATCTCACAAGTCTTGTACCAATTCGATTTATCGCCCGCCGTACGAACATCGCACGCACGATCGCTTAGAAAAGACATAGCACACCTCTCGTCAATAAACCGGTCGATTTGACACCTCATTCATGAGTCTACGAGAAACACTGCGGGAGGAGTAGTGTAGCTGATTCTGGTAGGTCAGCTGTAATTATAACATAATTGGTGATTTCAGGGGTTAATATTTATTTTGGTAATGGTAAGATGAATGGTCTGAATGGTAAGATGTGAATTCAGATACACATGTTAGTGCTCCTGACCATTCTGACCATTTGTTTTGAGTTACATTCAAGATATTTTAAGGCATGAAGACATTTTTCAAGGAAATTTTTTTTAAATGTCATTTTGGTGATCAACGATGAGTTTTAAAGGGATACTCCACTTTTTTTGGAAATAGGCTCATTTTACAACTCCCTCAGAGTTAAACAGTTGAGTTTTACCATTTTCGAATCCATTCAGACGATTTTCTGATATTTAGAAGAATATCAGTTACCAGAGAGTTTCTGGTCTCATTGACTTCCATAGTAGGAAAAACAATATACTATGGAAGTCAATGAGACCAGAAACTGTCTGGTTGTAAATTGAGTTGTAAAATGAGCCTATTTCCAAAAAAAGTGGAGTATCGCTTTAAGGCATAAAATGATTGACTACAGGGGGACTTTAATCAAATTGGAGATTTCTGTCCCTCCATTAAAAGTCTATCCAAAAATCTGATGCTTCAAAACATTCATAAAGTAAATGTCCATATGAATCGAGCGGTTTAACCCAAATCGCTGAAGAGACACAATTACTTTATGTAATGAACTGATTTAATTTAGGCTTTTACATTGATCAACTAATATACATACATAGACTAGAGCTAGTGCTAAAACCAGGAAATAGTTGCATTTTGGAGTTGTCCAGTTGCATTTTAGCACTTCTGGTTCCATCGTCTCAAATTCAATGTTTTTTTTTTGGATTGGCTTTTGTTTAAAGGCCTTAAATAAGGTCGGTGGTGAACACAAGCTCAAGATATTTTCTATTTTTTCCTACAACATAAGATACATCAGTAATACCCCTCTCATGATGTCATTAAAGCTTTTACTTGTCTTGAAAAAGTCGCTGTTAGCAAGTGGCTAAATAGCACTACAGATGTTCATCATCATCATCACACAGAACAGGTAAACTCATCTACTCACTTTCACGTTTATAATCGCGCTCTTGAAAACTATTATAACTTTTAGAATAAAGACTGAAAGAGTTTTTCAATATTTTCTGTATCTATGCTTTAAAATAATGAAGAAAGATCAGTGATGGGAATAACGGCGGTACTTTTTTGATACCCAGCCAGTATAATCACAATGAACACATCCAAAATTAAATATTTAACATATAGGCCATATAACAACTGTCTTGAGAGTTTAAAAATATGCAAATAGTGCCGTAGTTTATGAATGTATTATGTTTATAATCATTTGGTTTACAAATTAGTTTTTATATATCTTAAATAGGCTATTTTATTTTGGAAGTTCATTTTGATTATATTGGCTGGTTTTATAAAAGTTTATAAAATTGACAGGATATCTTTGCTTGGTGGATTTGGAAACAGGTCTATTTCTAAACGTAATCGCGTGCATCTCTGATGATTATATTGTCCGTGTGTTAAAAAAAACATGACATTTGATTAGAGGCTAGTCTCACTTTGTCCCACAGCAACATTAAAATAGTTTAGATTTGTGTACATTGTTTCTGTTAATAATGTATTGTATTAAGTGTACATTTCATTATAATATTCAGATTTATCATAAATAATTGAACATACACATGTATTTTAAGATCCGTTAAAGAGGGGTGGATGGGGTCACATTTGGGCTTTTAAAAATGTACTTGAAAAGTAACGAAATAGTTACTTTCTGAAGTAACTAGTTACTTTTATAATTTGTAACTGAGTTTTAGTTGTAACTAATTTAGTTACTTTTTGGAAGAAGTAACTAGTAACTGTAACTAATTATTTTTAAAAGTAACTTTCCCAACACTGGTGAAGATTATCACGATAGACAAAACTTGTAAGAATCAATAAGCTTTTTTTGTTAACAGAACTTATTTTTTTCAATAATTCAAAAGCCAATGGAAAAATCCTAGTGTTCCCTTTCAAGGCTACGGAACTTCGACATTACGGATGTCGTATATGGGAACTCTCTCTCATCCTTCACTTCCGCTGAAATCTTATTGGCTAACGCCAGCAACGCTGGCCAATTGACGCAAATATGCAAATACTGAAACCCCGTTGCAGTATAATGCAAGTGCAGCGTCAATTCCTCCTCAGAATCTCTCTCTTCACGCTCAAATCGTGTGCTAGAAAGCTGATACTACCCACTTGGATTTTTGCTATTGTTGAAGGTGCACCGGAGATACCTGAACTGTCTCCAGCATCCGATGGCGACCGTCGAGGAACTGGATTTATCCTGGAAGGCTCCCGACGAGCCCTCAAAGAGCAAGTTGGACGCGTGGTTCCTCCAATCGAGCCGCCGTCAGGCCGCTTCGAAAAGGGGAACCCCGTTCTTTCCTGATGTGCACGAGCACGTGGTGAAGTCGTGGGTGGCCCCGCAATCGGCGCGCACCCTCACTTCGACCCAGGCCATGTTCCCCCCCGTGGACGAGGCGGGGGACCACGGCTACCTCCGCATCCCTCCTGTCGAGGAGACCGTCGCTGCACATCTTTGCCCGTCAGCTCCCGCCCTGGGCTCGGACCGCAGCCTGCCGTCCCGAGCTTGCAGGTTTACGGCTCACCAGGCTAACAAGGCCTACGGCGCCGCGGAGGAGGCGGTTTCTGCACTACACGCTATGGCCGTTCTTCAAGTGCTGCAGGCCAAGCGATTGAAATCTCTGGATGGCGCCGCCTCTGTCGACGCTGACGCCATCCGAGACCTCCGTTCGGCAACGGACCTCGCGCTCCTGGCCACGAAGCGCTCGGCCCAGGCGATTGGCCGTTCGATGGGGTATTTGGTAGTCCTCCCCAGACACCTGTGGCTCACCCTATCGGACGTGCAGGAGGCGGACAGGAAGACGCTGCTAAACGCACCGATCTCCCCTGATGGCCTGTTCGGAGATGCCGTGGAGAAGGTCACCGAGCGGTACTCCGGGACTCAGAAGAAGGCGAAGGCGATGAGCCATGTGATCCCTCGGCGAGCGCCGCCGCAGCCCCCGCCGCAGCGCCCTCGCTCTCGCTCTCGCTCGTCTTCCGCCTCGGGGCGCCAGTCCCAGGCTGCGGCCAGACATCAGCCAGCCTCCCGCCCGGGACCGGATGCCCGTAAAGGCCGACACGGGCAGTGGCAGGGAGCGGGAAGCAAGAGGCCGGCTCAGAGGAGCCCGCGCAGAAAACCCGCCGCGTCCCCAGCGAGGCCCAAGCAGTCGTCCTGACCGCTCGGGCAAGAGGAGAGGAGAGCGCACGGATGGCCCCGCTTCCAAGCGGCGCGCTCTAGAGCACGCGGTCCCTCTGCGTTCGGCGAGCGACGCGTGCAGTCATGTTGTGATTGTTGTGTGTTGTTCAATAAAGCAAATTACTTCTTCACAAACAGAGCTTTTTTCTCCTCTTGCACTTCACACTGTGTTACCCGCCCTGTCTTCGAGCAGCGCAGAGTCACGGTCATTAACTATAAAGGCGCCTCGCGGGAAGCGCGAGGTGTCTATCCCCAGCCCTCACATAGCGGCGATGACCGCAGGTCTAGACCGGCCCACACTCAGTCGTTTCCTGACGGCGTGGGAAGCTATTCCGGGCATCTCGCCGTGGGTGCTGAATGTAATTCGACACGGGTACACACTTCAGTTCAAACGCAGACCACCACGCTTCCGCGGCGTAATCCAGTCGTTAACTTTGCCCCAAAATGCTCATGTACTGAGGCAGGAAGTGTGCAGTTTACTCGACAAGGGAGCGATAGAGCCGGTTCCCCCGAGCGAGCGGGGAAACGGATTCTACAGCCGCTACTTTGTAGTGCCGAAGAAGGGAGGGGGTCTCCGCCCCATACTGGACCTGAGACCCGTCAACAGAGCGCGTCAACCCGAGCGCGTGGCACTCCGGCCGCAAGCGCATTATGGTCAACCGTGTGTGCAGCCCGTGCCCTGGCCCCGTGGAAGAACCCGGATCTCTACAGTTCAGGTGTCCCTATGGGTATAGTGACGCGACGCGTGGAGGTCCTGACGGACGCTTCGTCAACCGGGTGGGGAGCGGTCTGCCTGGGCAAGCACGCCTCCGGTCGGTGGTCGGAGAGGCAGATGGAGTGGCACATAAATCGCTTGGAACTGGAAGCGGTCTCTCTAGCCCTAAAAGTTTTCCGGTCTCGACTGGAACAGCGGCATGTGTTGATTCGAACCGACAACACTTCTGTGGTCTCTTACATCAATCGCCAAGGCGGTTTGCATTCCAGGGACCTATTCAAGCAGGCGGAATCTCTCCTGCTGTGGGCGGATCGGTTCTTTCTCTCGGTGAGAGCGACACACATCCCCGGTGTTCTAGATCGGGGGGCGGATATGCTCTCGAGGAACGGGATTCCTCAAGGGGAATGGAGGCTTCACCCCGGGACGGTTCAACTGATATGGGATCGTTTCGGCAGAGCGGAGATCGACCTCTTCGCGACGAGCGAGAACGCGCATTGTCGGATGTTTTTCTCGCTGTCCCGTTCCCCCCGGGAGATGGACGCGCTAACTGCGCGATGGCCGAAAGCCCGTCTCTATGCCTTTCCTTCGGTGAAAATTTTGCCCATGGTGTTGTGCAAAATCAGGGAGGAAAAGGCGGCGGTGACTCTAGTGGCCCCGTACTGGCCGAATCAGCCCTGGTTCGCGGACTTGGTAGAGTTACTAACGGAGCAACCGTGGGAAATTCCGCTCAGGAAGGACCTACTGTCTCAGGCGAGCGGATCGATTTGGCATCCCAGCCCCGGGCTGTGGAGGCTCCATGTGTGGCCGCTGCAGGGACGCTGAGCGGGATCGATGTGCTTCATTCGCGGGTTCAAAATACCATCGCGGAAGCGCGAGCCCCGTCTACCCGGCGCCTGTACACTCTGAAGTGGGGTGTTTTCTCTAAATGGTGTCAGGATATCGGTTTAGACCCAGCGAACTGCTCGGTGTCGGATATTCTACGCTTCCTTCAGTACAGAATGGACGAAGGGAGCCTGCCATCCACCCTGAAGGTATACGTAGCTGCTATTGCTGCATTTCACCCGCCTGTTGATGGACAGTCTATCGGTAGACATGCGTTGGTGACTCGGTTCCTTAAAGGAGCTAGGAGATTATGCCCTGCACGGCCGCCTTCCGTGCCGCCTTGGGATTTGACTTTGGTCTTGGAAGCTTTGTCACGGCCGCCCTTTGAACCCTTAGTGTCGATTGCAGTTAAGGAGCTTTCGATTAAAACGGCGCTGCTTCTCGCTCTCGCTTCGGCGAAGCGGGTTGGGGATTTACAGGCTTTCTCTGTCAGCGAAGATTGTATTCGCTTTGGACCCGGAAACTGTAACGTGACTCTCAGACCGAGGCCGGGTTATGTCCCTAAATCGCTCAATACCCCGTTCAGGGCGCAGATTGTTTCTTTGCCTGCCCTGTCTGTTGAGCCATCGACCTCTCTAGGTTCGGATGCTCAAGTGCTATCTGCCCAGTCAGAGCGCTCCGGAAGTACATCTCTCGCTCGGCTGCTTTCCGAAGCTCGGACCAGCTATTTGTGTGCTTTGGTGGATGCAATAAGGGACGGGGAGTCTCTAAACAGAGGCTTGCTCACTGGATTGTGGACGCTATTGTTTTGGCTTATGACTGTATGGGACAGGAATGCCCCCTCAATGTTAAGGCCCATTCGACCAGGGCGATCGCCTCTTCGTGGGCCTGGACTAAGGGTATGTCTATTCAGGATTTATGTCTTGCGGCTGGCTGGTCTTCTCAGAATACGTTCGCCAGGTTTTACAAGTTGGATTTACCCTCTGTGGCGTCTCAAGTGCTTTCGGTGAGTTGAATTCTTGCACAGCATTTAGAGCTCTCTGCGCTTTGCTCATGAGTTGTTGTGCTTATGTGTATTAAGACAGTTGTCACCGCTATGCGTTGGCCTTATTTTACTGTTGTTGTTGCCCTGTTGGTCTACAGTGCAGACTTCCCCCGGTTATACTGCTCGGGATATGCAAATTCTGGCAGTGTTTTGTGAGTTTGTGATTCGTCCCCTTGGACCTATCAGAGGTTAGAGGCTCGCTATTGGCCAGTCTCGTCCTATCACAATGCTGGCATTCTGGGGGGGCGGTGTCGGGGTTTTGTATTGGGTTCTGTTCTGTGGTTTGCTTGCTTCCACGGCGGGATTCTATACAGTTCCCATATACGACATCCGTAATGTCGAAGTTCCGTAGCCTTGAAAGGGAACGTCTCCGGTTACTTTCATAACCTCGGTTCCCTGAAAGGCAAGGAACGAGACATTACGCTCGCCGCCGTGTTCGCTATTGATTTGGCGTTCTGTTCGATTCTGAGGAGGAATTGACGCTGCACTTGCATTATACTGCAACGGGGTTTCAGTATTTGCATATTTGCGTCAATTGGCCAGCGTTGCTGGCGTTAGCCAATAAGATTTCAGCGAAAGTGAAGGATGAGAGAGAGTTCCCATATACGACATCCGTAATGTCTCGTTCCTTGCCTTTCAGGGAACCGAGGTTACGAAAGTAACCGGAGACGTTTTTTGTCAAGGGAAGCATGCTTGAGCTTCAGTTTTACACATTTGAATGCGTACATTCGCTGATCAATGTTGATTATAGAACAGAATAGATTTAGATGCAGAATAGCCTAGCAAGAAGCACAACACTCTGGACAGCATAGCAATTATGCTTAGCAACACCCTAGCAACCAGCCAACACACTACAAAACCAACACCACTCACATTTTCTGAGATTTTTTTTTTAATATATATTACATTTTTAGAAATAAATTCCAAACTATGAACATATAAAAAGATTTAGGTATATCATCGAGTGGTGTTGTGTAACGTGGTTTGAAGTGTCTTGTTCCAGCTGGTCACTGATACAGCGTGTCTTTCCTCTGCAGATGATCGACGGAGAGGCCTTCCTCCTTCTGACTCAGAATGATATTGTGAAGATCATGAACATAAAGCTAGGACCAGCGCTGAAGATTCACAACGCCATTTTAGTGTTCAAGAGCACTGACGAATGCCTGAAGTGAACAACTCATCTTCAATCTCCTCATGCCGTAACGACCCATTCAGAATCCGACATCTAATCACGTGTTTGGTGTTTACCGTCTGAACCCACCAGAGAGAGAGAGAGAGAGAGAGAGAGAGAGAGAGAGAGAGAGAGAGAGAGAGAGAGAGAGAGAGAGAGAGAGAGAGAGAGAGAGAGAGAGAGAGAGAGAGGGGACAGGACAGCTGAGCTTAGATGCTGCTTTATTTAAAAAGCGAAATGACACGTTCTGATAAAGAACAGCCTGATCTGAGCCACCGTGCAGGATTTAACTGTGTTCACTGAAATCTACATTTGTTCTCAGTATGTGAAGTGAAATTGGAGAGATATCAGGGCCGATTTCAGTTGATTGGTGCTACTGTCCCCTTTATTAGAGCCCTGATGATGTTTATGCACTTTACCCGAGGAGCCACTGTCCTTCAGACAGTCTGAGCCAACTAAACCCCATAATGTTTGAGGGTGACCGTTAACTAGATTTGCCCTCAGTGACGAAGTGCTTCTGACATTGTGGTGTTAAATGAGATTAAATGAGCTATTTTACCGAGTTTGGATTGTCACGTCAGTGCTGTTATTTTTGTATGAATGGAAACCTGAGAGGTAAATAGTAACCGAGGAAGGTTTTAGCTGATCTATGTTTCTCTCTCTGATGGGAAATTTTAATAATGTACAGTTGAGTAACAATGTCGTTCAGTTCATCAACATGAATAAATGTTTAATTCAAGTCTGGTTTCTGTGTGTTTAGTGGTGATTGTGTGAATGATCCATGAGTATCTATTTCTGATTCGCAATTTTCATCCGTCAGACAAATAAAACTGGAAACAAATACTAAGATCATCGTAGCAACAGCATGGCAGGTTTACACTTTATTTTTATAGTCCACTTTCTACTATTACTAACTTTAAGTAATTTTGTAACTTCATGTTAGCCTATTGGCTAGAAACCTAATGCAACATGTCACATATTGTTATGGTTTGACTGTGATAATTATGTATGTAATAATGTGTGCGCTGCATTGTCCCTGACAAATAAACTAATAATAAATGTATTAGAGTAACTTTAATAGACTGTATGCTTAATATCTGCTGACACTTTATTTTGATGCTCCCTCAAAAGACATTAAACTGACTATGAGCAACGGTCTACTGAAAACTTCCCTCATATCTAACACCTTTTTTTTTAACTCAATATCTTCTATGGTCTTCATCAAGTCTGTCAACAGGCATTAAATTACTTTCGCTTTGATTGACTGAGAGGCCAGATGCAGTTCAAGCAGGGCTGGACTGGGACGAAAAATCGGTCCGGGCAGTTTGGCCCAGACCGGCCCACTAGATCATAAACACAAATCTTTTTCTTTTTTTCACAAATCTTAGCACGTCCTTGAATATGTTTATCATCTCATATCCCTTAAAACCACTAATGCCATAATGAGTGAGTAGGAATGAGTGAGATTTAACAGATGAAATAACTACTACTTGTAAAATACAATTGAAGTAGGCTACACTACACAGTGATTAATCCTAAAACAAGATACCGTATAAGTTGCATTGGCATAGCAATAGAAGTGTTTCATACAGGATTTTTGGTAAATCTGTGGTGGGTGTACCCTGATCAGTCTAGGGGGGTTCGGGGGCATGCCCCCCCGCATGAAAATTTTGTGCTTTTTAATGTTAAATTCAGCCATCTGGTGCACTTTTAGAGTAAAAAATTAAGAGCTCCAACCCATATTCAGTGTGCAAATTGAACAAAGAAAAACTCATTCCTCTTTTAGTTATGATATAGTGTCTGTCTACATTACTACATAATAATAGTTATAATATTAATCCCATGACAGTAATATACATGTATTGTAAAACAAATGCACTGAAAAATAAAATAAACTTTCATAATTAGTTTCGTACTAATTTCTATACTTATTGACAATCACGTGATCTTTTATTTTGACAGAAACTGCATCAAACTTTTATTTTGGCGGAAAACATGGTTTCCAAACGCGTCTCATTACAATTCTAGTAAAATGCGAAATCATCAACTATGCAGATGTGGAAATAATGTAATGGGTTCTACACTCATAGCCTTTATAGGTGTTAAAGTAGCCTAGTTCTGCTCACCACAGTCCTCTACACTCACTCATTTCTCTCCGGATCCTCCTCACTCCTCATCAGCCACTTGAAGGGCCTGATTCTTTTTTCACGCTATTTCCCTGCACTTTTCTTGCGTTTCTTCTCCATCGCTCTGACGATTTAAACAGATACTGCCGGCTCGCGCTCGCTCAGAGCCCAAAGGGTGAGGTGTTTCAAGATGTGATTGGACCAGCCCAGTGTCAATCAAGAAAATAACCAATGGGCCGCAGCACCACCAGTTTCAGAACACCAGCGCCAGAACCGGAAGTAAGGGGCGGAGCTTACGTTCTAACACCAGCGCCAGAACCGGAAGTGAGGGGCGGAGCTTACGTTTTAAACTGAGTAACGCCACCTAACGTTTTGGAGCATAATTTGCTTAGACACGAAACGGCATGCTTTTATTACACACGAAACATACTTTATATGTGTTATAATGTTAAGGTACAGCAATAAGCATTTTAAAACATTGATTTTGTGTAATATAATTGTAGTTATCCGTTTCATTGTATTATGAGAGTTACTTCCTGATCATAATGGTGAAAAATAATGCTTGAAACTTATGGGCATTTTAATGCATAACAGTTTAATTGTTTTAGCTAAGCAGTTTATACATAAGTATAGATTTATGAAGGTAAGACCTTTGTTTTTGGTTTTTATGAAGGAGTTAACTCTGTATAAGAAAGCTTTGAAAGATATAAAAACAAGACAAGCCTTGGATGTTTTTTAAAATCATACAATTTGATAACTAATTAGACCTCTGTGATATTTTATGTTCTATTTATTTATTTATTTATTGTGTTTACAAAATCTTAAATTGTTTTGATATTGAAGGTAGGCTATGTGTTGTTAATATGAATTTGTAATGCCTGATATTGATTGTTTAATATTTTTTTTAATATAAAATATACTTTATTTCACGAGAACATGTGCAGCATGCATTTTTCTTTATGTAAAAAAATAATGTCAAAGATCTTAAAGAGAGAGAAAATTCGGCATTGTTTTAAAAGAAACAATACATGTATAAAACAAATGACCAATTCACCCCTATTTTATCACAACAATCCTGTATAAATTTAACTTACAATGTATCAAATGAGGAACTCACTCTCAGGCCCATTTTGTCCTTACATTCTTGCAAAAATAACTATGATAATGCAAAAATAATAATTCCGCCCCTCCCTCACTTCCGGTTCTGGCGCTGGGGTTCTGGCGCTGGGGTTCTGAAACTGGTGGTGCTGCGGGTCTGCAGCTGGATATATCTCGTTTCATGGGCCGGTCTGAGAAAAACATAACCTACTGACTTTTTTTGTCCAATGCACCGGTACAAAGATCCCAGCGCCGCCAATTAATCAAAACTAAACGAATGGGCCGCCGATGTACGAGTTTTATGGGCCGGTCAGATAAAAATTTTTTTTTTTTTTTTTTCTTAAAGTTTGAGATGTATCGGCCCAAATAGCACGTCGGCCCACCGGGCAAATGCCCGAAATGCCCGATGGCCAGTCCAGCCCTGAGTTCAAGATAAATTTCAAGCATCCAAAATAACAGGAACCGGTTTCTCGTCTTTTAAATAAACATGTGATCCGCCAGTTGACTGATGAGAAGAGTGAGTTCTGCCACTAAAATACCCTGAACATCTACACTTACTCGAGTTATACAAATATTGAGAAACTCAGCAAAAACCAAGGATCAATATCAAGGAAGGAACACCATTCTCCAAAGATATCGCTATTAATATTTTTATAAAATGTTTAAAATATTTGAAGAAAAGTTGAACCCAGTCCAACCCAATATGTAAAGCGCTTTTGGGTGTACAGTAGTACATATGAACGCGCTAGCTATATAAATGCCTCATTCATTCATTCATTCATTCATTCAACCCTGCGCAAAGATTCATACATAAACACACGTTCAACCTTATCGAAGGTCTTATAAAAGTCTAAAAAATAAGATTTATGTTCAGTTTGTTTGTGTTTAGTTTTGTTCAGTTCCTGTTTGTGTTCCTGTCCTGAATCAGAACAGTTTGTTTCCATGGTTACTGATTCGTCTGTTTGTCCTGTGTATATTTATAACCTGTGTTTTAGTTAATATATGGTGTTATTATTGTCCCTGAGTTTATGTTTGTTCTGAGATTGTAAGGCTTAATAAAGACTGTTATTTGGTTCTCCTTCATCTTTATCGACACATAGCATGACAGTTAGGTGACTGATTAATGCAATATATCCAACAGGCTCATTTTATTTGCCATATTCCCACCTCTCATAAAGCCAGATTAGTAAACAGAGATCGCCTAATTTATTTTAAGCATGGTTTTAATCTATTTGCATAAAGGGAGGCAAAGAGTGCTCTGTAGTAAACGTTTAAATGTTGTGTTTGCTAGCATGTAAACTATCAGTCCGCGCCATCTTTCAGGACTGAACTGGACATTTTCTTGTTACTTCATGTTCAATTAGATCATGTTCTTCAGGAATATAAGCAAGCTAACATGCAGCACATTTTGTTCCATATATATTTTATTCTAGTGTTACAATGACTATAAATCATTGCTATAGTGTATCTATCCTGCACCTTGTCTCTATAGAGACTATTAAGTCTATTCTAATAGATTTATTAAGACCATTAACCAATCTAATTTTTATTTTTGTATGGAGAAAACGTGTGCACTAATTTTGACTTTGCATTTCCAGAGATATATTTAGAAAGGAATTGATTTACTGAGATGTGATTTTACTGTTTCCAGACTGTCAATCAAATGATCACATGTTGTGTGGCGGCAGATCAAGATGAAGACTAAGGAAATATCAGTTAACAGTTTTTATTAAGCTTTACAAACTCAGGAAAAACACTAGAATAAACTCAGGAACAATAAATACGCCATACATTAATGAGAACCGACCAGGAATAACTCAAACACAGGCTATAAATACACAGAGCAAACAAAGGGAGCTAAATATAATAGGCTATAATATAAAGTTAGTTATCATATTTTACTTGTGAGGACATTCGGCCCTCGCAATATAGCCAAACCTATACACCACACACACACACACACACACACACACACACACACACACACACACACACACACACACACACACACGTTATCTTCTATTGTTTTTATATGCAGTTAATAAATACTGACTAACCCAAAGCCACACCCTAACAGTTCTACATTTTCAGAATAAAATCATAAACAAAAGATTATTTAGGCCTACTTTATTTATTGTTTTTACAAATGAGAATGAGAATGAGAATGTCCCCAGATGGAAGTTTTGTCAGATTTAACTCATTCCTGGGGACATATTTGTGTCTGTCCAGAGCATAACAAATTACACACACACACCCACACACACATACACACACACACTGCTGTCCTGCAGGCTCATATCTAGTGTCATGCACACATGGGTTGATCATTCACCCAGGCCTTCAGCCAAACACAGCTGCGTAACGCAATGCTTCGAGACATGGCAGAAAATGATGCACTTCAACAACACTTTATCAGCACAACTTCATAAACGATATTTTTAACGCTGACAGGTAAGTTATTTCTCAGAACTGTTCAATTTTTAACAAATTATTTTAAATGCATGTTTGTGTCTAAAATCATGTTTACACTGTTTTTATTTTGATCTCATCAGAAAAAATTGATGTGACTTACTTTTATTATTATGAGTTATTATTATCATTTATATTAATAAAGGTCATACATTCCCATCCAGTGAACAGTTGAATAAGATGAACAAAAACATGAATAACTGATTGTCACTTACGAAGTGATCTTTTTGCTTTACTCCTTTGTGTCATAGTGTTTATTCCTAATTTGCAGGAGAATTGCGAAGCTGTATTTACTGTGTAAACTCGTTAACGCTGAGTTACCAAACGTCCTTCATGGGTCTGTGTCACCAGAACCTGAACATCCAGTTTTCTGCAGTGGGACCAGCATAAGAGCTTTCTCTTCACATCACATCTACATTCAGGACTGAGAGACAGACTCCACTGGAAACACTTCGGGAACTGAACATGGCTCATTATAATCCAGTAAGATCTTTTTCTTCCTCTCAGCTGAACATCTCCAGGTTGTAGATTAGCCGTGGGTTTAACACATCTCAATGTCCCCTTCAGCCATTATCATCGTCTCCATCAGACGAGGTCAACCTGGGTGTGTCTGTCAACCCTCAGTAAGATCTGTTTTATTAGTCATTCGTCAAGAGAAAATACCATGCAAATGAACAGTTCGTGGATGTATGTGCATATAGAAAGTGATTGTGATGCATACCGTAAGAGTGTGTGTTGACATTTATTGTGTCTTGTGCTTCAGTGCCAAACCCACTGACTTTGACTTTCTGGCTGTGATTGGCAAAGGAACATTTGGGAAGGTGAGGTCCGATTAACAGTGTGCCTTATGACTTCACTAATGATTAACACTTCAGAAGGAAAAGCCTAAGGTTACCTTGATGAAAGATTTGTTTGGTTTTCCACTGGGCATACGTGACCTACAAGGAAAAAAGTGCTCTTTTATCCTAAACAATATCTGAGATGTCATGTGGGTTGCAGGTGCTCTTAGCAAAACTGAAAGCAGATGGGAAATTCTATGCAGTGAAGGTGTTGCAAAAGAAGGTTATATTGAAGAAAAAAGAGGTTTGTATTTGTTTTTTTCCGCTTTGCGAGACTATAGTGTCACATATGAAAGACTGAAACACCTCATTGCTCTGATAATGATAGAATCTAATCTAATCTTTTACTCTGTCCTTTGTACCATGGTAATCTGTTACACTACTTTCTGGCCAAAAGACTGGCTTTTTATTTACTACAGTAGTTGTAGCAGTGACTAATATTTACCATTTGTTTTGATGTTGGAATATAATTAAAGGACAATTCCGGCGCAACATGAACCTCGGGTGTAATATCACATTGGGTACCGAGTCGACCGTTCTCTGGGATTTGTTTTCATGGTAATCGAATGTAAAGAGTTTTATCTTTAAAAAACGTGTAGCTTATAACGCTAGTATATAGGGCATCGAGTAAGAATAAATCGCTATAAAGGATTAGTTCACTTTTAAAAAAACTTGCTGATAATTTACCCAAGATGTCCATGTCTTTCTTTCTTCAGTCGAAAAGACTTTTACGTAATTGCGTATTACGTGACGTCACATGAAAGTACATCACAGAACAGAGCGAGGCGAGCATTTGTGCTTATAAAACGTAAACTTTTTTTATTTATTTTTGAATTGACCGATGGTTTTGCTAGATAAGACCCTTATTCATCGTCTGGTGTCGTTTAAAGTCCTTTGAAGCTGCACTGAAACTGTCATTTGGACCTTGAACCGTTTGGGTCCCATTGAAGTCCATTATATGGAGAAAATCCTGGAATGTTTTCATCAAAATCCTTAATTTCTTTTCGACTGAAGAAAGAAAGACATGGACATCTTGGATGACATGGGGGTGAGTAAATTATCAGCAAAAGTTTTTTTTGTGAACTACTCCTTTAATACCACTAACAAGGCTCAAAATAGCCCCACACTAACACAGTAGCATAATGAGGGTCCCTACCTGCAAACCCAAGCATTGAGAACTTTGTGTACAGACAGTTTAATAAGAAGATACTTTATAAAGACAGTTTAATTAGATGATACTTTATAAAGACAGTACACTTGCGTATACAGGAGCCATCTTTGGAAAACAGTCTCGACCAGTCGAACCATGAACGCCGAGCTACAAGCGTATTTCACAAACGTAGTTTTTGTGGCGTAAGCGTTCGTGGTTTTATCTTTTAACTTAGATTCGATTAGCATGAAAACAAATCCCAGAGAACGGTCGGCTCGATACCAATGTGATATTACACCCATTTTGCGCCGGAATTGTCCTTTAAGTAAAATGACCCCAGTGTGTACTAACACAAAAGCACAGTTAAAGTTTCTTGCAGAATATCGTTGTATTGTCATTGAAAAGCTTGAGGCTCATTTGTGTTGTGTGGTGTGAGCTCATATGTGTATTCTCTTGTGTACAACAGCAGAAGAATATAATGGCGGAGAGGAACGTGCTGCTCAAGAGTCTGAAACACCCGTTCCTGGTCGGCCTGCACTACTCCTTCCAGACCACCGAGAAGCTGTATTTTGTCCTGGATTATGTCAATGGTGGAGAGGTATGGGAAGAAAGCATGACTGATAGTGATTTAAAACTTTTAATAACCTGTGAACACAAACTCAACAAAAAAAAGGCAGGATTACACTGCAAAAACCTTTGCTAAATAATCTGACATAATGGAGTAAGCAAAATAATCTTATTTCAATCTGAACACAAGACTATGTTGCATACCCCATTAGCAGATTATTTCGCTTTTTTTAAGCAAAAAATCACTCAATTTTAATCTGAAAACAAGATAAAGATTTTTATTCGTCTATGAATGCTTCTTGATTTAAAGAATTTTAGATATTTGGGTACGCTCTATTTTACGACCCTCAAACAACTGCGTAAGTAAACCGAAATTACGGTGTACGTTTCTGTAATTATAGCGTACTTTTGAATGAATGAATGAATGAATGAATGAATGAATGAATGAATGAATGAATGAATGAATGAATGAATTCTTTATTTCGAACAATTGATTAAAAAAATAAATGTATGTATATATATAAATATGTATATATACAATAAGAATAATAAAGACAGCAATACGTATGAAATCTCCAAACAAATAAATAAACACCAAAAACAACAACAAATTTTGGCATAATAATAATAATCAACCTATTCGAAAAGGGATAGGTACTTCCGTGTAGGTATAGGGGAACAATATGTTAAGTTTGGGGTAATAAAGGGGTAACAAGCAGATAGTATACAACCTGCAAATAACTTCGTAAGTAAACTGAAATTACGGTGTACGTTTCTGTAAATATAGTGTACCTCCGTGTAGGTATAAGGTAATAAAGGGGTGACAAGCTATGCAAGCAAATTATTTATAATGTAGTTATTTTAACAGGTACCTATTATGTTATTATATTCCAGGCAAAAATTGTACGTCTGTTGTATATAAAAGTTATCATCACATTTCTGGCAAAATATGTTCTTGTGCAATTTTACATTTAATTTTGGCATCTGTGGGTTGATTTAACATTAATTAATCTAGTAAGAAAAGCCAATAAATTCCTTTTTTATCATACTGTGCTTACATACAGCCATACATGTTTCATTTTCAACCCACAGATGTCAAAATTACCCTGTAAAATTGCACAAGAACATATTTTGACAGAAATGTGATGATTACTTTTATATACAACAGACGTACAATTTTTGCCTGGAATATATTAACATAATAGGTACCTGTTAGTTTTAAAATAATTACATTAGAAATAATTTGCTTGTATATCTGCTTGTTACCCCTATTAGCCTACCCAAAACTTAACATATTGTTCCCTTATACCTACACGGAGGTACACTATAATTACAGAAACGTACACCGTAATTTCGATTTACTTACGAAGTTATTTACAGGTTGTATATCTGCTTGTTACCCCTTTATTACCCAAAACTTAACATGTTGTTCCCTTATACCTACACGGAAGTACGCTATAATTACAGAAACGTACACCGTAATTTCGGTTTACTTACGCAGTTGTTTGCGGGTCGTAAAATAAAGTGTTACCGATATTTGGACTAGAAACAATACATCAAATCTAAGTAAGAAAAGCATTTTTGGCAGTGTGTGACAGAGGGTAGGATGTGGCACAACATTATAAATGACCATATTTCTGCTTATATTTTGATAGTATGCTCACAGACTAACTTTAGCTTTAACCCTCTGGGGTCTAAGGTGTTTTTGGGGTCCTTGAGATGTTTTGACATGCCCTGACATTTGTGCTTTTTTCAGTTGCTTATAAACAAATTAATGGCACATGTGTAAATTCACTCTATTTAGCACAAACAGGGCTAACATAATATGTGAGCAACATGTATGTACATGTTTATTTTTTTTTGACAAAATATTGTTTATGCTTGGTTATTGAAAAAACAAAAAAAATTAAGTTTCTGAAATAAGGCCACAAAACACATACTAAATATCTGTCCACAAGACTTTCGCCTAGAGTTTTTGCTCCAAAATGATCTGAAAATTATCCTGCCTAATCATTCACATAAAACAATACATTGATTTAAATTTTGTAAGACACTTTTTGTTTGGAAAGGCAATATGCGAATGGGCGTAAATGGTCCAAACCCATCATGAATAATTAGGTGGTTCTCACCGGAGAAGACAAAGCCCCGCATAATAATGAGCCTTTCATTCAGGTGTGTCACACAAGAAAGAATGCGGGGACAATATATATATATATATGCGTGGGGGCGTGATTCACAGATTTGTCCCTGGTAGAAGCGAGCAGTGTAATGGCCTGGGTGTGTTAAAGCAGGTCATCTCTTGTCGTCCTCCAGCTGTTTTATCACCTGCAACGCGAGCGCTGTTTCTCCGAGGCTCGAGCGCGCTTCTACTCAGCCGAGGTGGCCAGTGCCATCGGATACCTCCACTCCCTCAATATAGTGTACAGGTCAGTACTCGGACACTTTTCATTATTATCACATTCACAGTTGACCTGATCTCACTTTCATATCTTCATGCTCCCGCCTAGAGATCTCAAGCCAGAAAACATTCTATTAGACTACCAGGTAAAACGAATATGAATATTGAATTCACGTAGTATATGTACAATGGTAAATACTTCTTGATGTGTATATGTTTGTTTCTCATCTCTTTCAGGGCCATGTGGTGTTAACAGATTTTGGTTTGTGTAAAGAAGGCATAGAACCGGAAGGAACCACCACAACATTTTGCGGCACTCCTGAGGTATGAGGCAAGATTGCTCTCATTTATCCTGAGTTAAAGTACACTATGCTGCATCCGAAAACGTACAAATGCTACTTTTAGAGGACGAATCCAGTGTTAGCTCCTGAGATTCCTTCATCTGATCGTTTTTTGAAGGCAGCATAGATGTATTATTCGCTAACTTTGATATCCCACAATCCTGTGCTTTCCATACTGTGACAGCTGAGCTAGAAAAATAAAGATGGCGTCTGAAAGTTGCGGCTCCTGGTCAGTTTGTACATTTTTGACCAACGTTTTCCACTTCTGATGTAATTTCTAGCGAGAAATTACTATTGTAGTAATTAAATATTCACTTAGTTATCACCAAAGCTCACTCTATTTTGCTGTAGATCGATAGGATTGAGGCAACAAGTCAGCCGTTTAAGGTTTCAGAAGCAGCCTATGTAACTTTTGGCCCTCTAGCAGTTAAAAACAAAACTACATGCATTTTGTGGGAGAATATTTTTTTGGTTGTGCTTGAAGATGACCCTTAACAATAAATAATGCTTTACAATCAACTCTGTTATAGAGCTATGGCAATTTATCTGTTCAATAAAATACCTTAATCACCCTTTGAGTAATAAAAACGCCATCTCTGCATCGCTTTTACCACATTTCAAGGAGCTGTACTTGCATGACTGAAACGGCTGTCTCCTGAGAGGCGTGTCAGAGATGGACACCAACTGAAATGACTTGCCTTACAGGGACTTTAACATGACCCATAGTCATGTGATATTCTCTCCCTCTTAGTATCTGGCCCCTGAGGTCCTCCGGAAAGAGCCGTATGACCGTACGGTGGACTGGTGGTGTCTTGGAGCTGTGCTCTACGAGATGCTCTACAGCTTGGTGAGTTTACTGATCGGCTCAACATATTTACTGTAGCCCAAACTTAAAGGATTAGTTCACTTTAAAAAAAACTTTTGCTGATAATTTACTCGGCCCCATGTCATCCAAGATGTCATGTCAAAACAAATGCTTGCCTTGCTGTTCTGTGATGCACGTTTGTGACGTCACGTAATACGCAATTACGTTGAAAAGGTCTCACAGAACATGTGCAGTACAGAACAGAGCAAGGCGAGCATTTGTGCTTATAAACTTAAACTTTTTTATGTATTTTTGAAATGACCGATGGTTTCGCTAGATAAGACCCTTTTTCATCGTCTGGTGTCGTTTAAAGCCCTTTGAAGCTGCACTGAAACTGTCATTTGGACCTTGAACCGTTTGGGTCCCATTGAAGTCCATTATATGGAGAAAAATCCTGGAATGTTTTCATCAAAAACCTTAATTTCTTTTTGACTGAAGAAAGAAAAACATGGACATCTTGGATGACATGGGGGTGATTAAATTACCAGTAAAAGTTTTTTTTTAAAGGGAACTAATCCTTTAATGGAATATAATCACATTTCTTTTTGGATTGCTGTGACAAACAGCCTCCGTTCTACAGCCGGGATGTGTCTGAGATGTACGATGCGATCCTGCATAAGCCACTTCACTTTCCCCCGGGAAAGTCCGAGGCTTCGTGTCACCTGCTCCACGGACTCCTGCAGAAAGACCCGCACCGCCGCATCGGAGCCATTGCTGATTTTGTGAGTGGCCATCTGGATGTCTTTGTCATTGTGAAACTGTTTATCAGGCCAAGTGTCACAGTTAATGTGTTGTTTTGCAGTTGGAGATTAAAAATCATCTTTCTTTACCCACATAAACTGGGACGACCTCTACCACAAGCGAATACACGCCTCCGTATAACCCCAATGTGGTAAGCTCTTCAAACCCCCTCGGGGCTTTTGTCTTTATTAGGCACCAAATACAGACGTTTTTAGTGCATTGTGTCCACCGAAGCGCGGCTGGCATATTTTTCCAATTGTTTTCAATGGCCACTTTTCGTTTTTAAAACGTTTTCAACTTTGGGTAAAACTCAGCGCTCATCACTGTCACTTTTGAAGTGAATCAATCAAAACTAACTTTAGCAGGACAATAACTTTATTCTAGGGCTGCCATAAAGCCCAAACAATCTCTGTTACTGTAATCTCCTATTACTGTAAAGCTGCTTTGTAACAATCTATATTTTTAAAAGCGCTATATAAATGAAGATGACTTGACTTGACTTTTTACTCAGCCAGCCAATCACAGTGGAGGAGAGGCGGGGCTAATACCACACTGGCCAACCACCATATTCTACAACATCAACACATGATAACAACAAGCATAATCAAAATCATTTAAAACAAGAGCCAGAGCAAATATGGTGCGTTCAAGTCATGTCGTAAAGATGGTATTTATGAACGCCTCGCCTCCACAATGTCGTAAATACCAGTGGGAAGCTCGGGATTTTCTTTAAGTCCCGATCTGTACAAGTTGTGGGTGTGTGTCAGTGAGAAACGTGGCGAATACCACAATACTTACAGGCTTTTAGCAGTGATATTGCTAGACTTTTCTATTTACAGCGCAGTAAGCTAATTGCCTGCACATAATATGATAGCATTATAATATAACAATATAATATGTAATAATAAAGTTTACAGTATCTTCATAAATTAATTAAAAACATTAAAAAAACACACTGATGCATATTCCTTGTTGTTCATTTTCTGCAAGTAGATTTTGAAAACCTTGTAGTATTTTTGTGTAATTAATTAAGAGAAAGTCCACCGCCATCTTACTCCGACAATAGTGACGTTGTGAACTCGTAAATGTGAACTTCCCAGGAGGACTATAAAAAATATGTTGTCATTAATTTTTTGCAGGATTCTTTGAAAGTTCAAGAGAAAAGCATTTAATTACAATTTAATTTAATGGTATCATATCATTTTAAGCAAAGCATCTCAACTGAAAAACCCCAAGCGTCCTCAAGCGCCCACAGCTAAGCTCTGGTGGACACGTGACCTCAGTGTGTGTTCAGTCTCGTCTGGCACTAAAGGCGATGTGTGTGTAAAGCCGTGTGGTGTGTGTTTCTCCAGAGAGGCCCTGCAGACCTTCAGCACATTGACCCAGAGTTCACCAGAGAGATGGTGCCGAACTCCGTGGGCCGTACGCCCGAGCCCACGCCCAGCCTGGCCACCAGCAGCTCCAGCGCCTTCACCGGCTTCTCCTACATCTCC
The DNA here is from genome assembly GCA_036326025.1 of Chrosomus eos. Classification (NCBI taxonomy): domain Eukaryota; kingdom Metazoa; phylum Chordata; class Actinopteri; order Cypriniformes; family Leuciscidae; genus Chrosomus; species Chrosomus eos. The sequence continues at coordinate 2,382,786 of CM070837.1, read as the reverse complement.
GGGGAGGACGGCTTCCTCTGACGCCTCACTCTGGAGAACACTGGACGCATCAGGGGGAGCGCTGACAACTGGCACGCAGGAGCTCTGCTCATCCTGCATTCATAATCAAAGGGAATATTTCATCAGTCTTGTCGGTTGTGTAAGGACATTGCAAGAGATGTTTTGTTGATTGCACCACTGGAAAAGCAGCTTGTTGTGAAATCGGTAAAAGTCTAGATTTCTGATCTTACTCGTCTCTCAGGGATTGTGGATCTGCGGGTTGGCAACGTCCTCGTCTAATGTTCTTCATCTGAATACTGAGACGAGCATCATGGGGGAAAACTGTTGTGCTTTGGAACATTTTGTGCAAAACTTACTTAGTTATTAAAAATGTCTCATAATCAAATCTATATTATGAATGATCCATAAATGTGAATATTATATGACTGTGCTTTATGAAATCATGTATTAATGCTTAACATGTCTTGAGAAGTGTAATACCACTGACAAATATGCAGAATATATTTTCTTTCATTGTAGCTAAACAGATATATTGCTAGTATTGTTCTGTTTTTGTTTAAAGTTGAATAAAATCTTTGCTATAGGTTTCACTTAATCTGTGATGTAATATATATATATATATATATATATATATATAGAGAGAGAGAGAGAGAGAGAGAGAGAGAGAGAGAGAGAGAGGAGAGAGAGAGAGAGAGAGAGAGAGAGAGAGAGAGAGAGAGAGAGAGAGAGAGGAGAGAGAGAGAAGAGAGAGAGAGAGAACTTTTGAATGAGCATCTGTAACACAGTGGTTGTTTATTTCTCTCAAAATTTGTTATATGGTAGCTATATTTGTCTGCTACAAATATAACTCACTTGGACATGTACAACACAATCACAGATTATCTCAGTTAATGTCAAACACAAAGAGTCCCATTGTTACAACCTACTTCAGTGAGTTGTAAATCAGGCTGGGGCTAATTTGCAAAATAAGATCCATCGTGTGTGTGTGTGGTGTGTTGTGTGTGTGTGTGTGTGTGTGTGTGTGTGTGTGGTGTGTGTGTGTGTGTGTGTGTGTGTGTGTGTGTGTGTGTGTGTGTGTGTGTGTGTGTGTGTGTGTGTGTGTGTGTGTGTGTGTGTGCGCGCGCTCTTGAGAGCCACCAGAGGACACTCCACATCAAACTATTGTCATTCCCTCACAAACTACATCTCCCATAACTCCCTGCCCCTTCATCCATTATCACATTAACCTGTGTCTCATTATCTTGTTTAGTACTGAAAACATCTCTGGTTACTTGCGTAACCTATGTTCTCTGAATAGGGAACGAGACGCTGCGGAAAGTGCAGTGTGATATCCTCTGGATGTGCCGATTGCGTGAAGCCCTATAGAATCACGCCAATTCATTGGCTGATGGCGCTCGCGCAAAGCTGGCTCCGCCCCGACGCTCTTACGTCGTAGCATGATGAACGCGCGCACGCCATCTTCTCCTCAGATATCTCTGTCTCATTCCCTATTCAGAGAACATAGGTTACGCAAGTAAGCAGAGACTTTCTCTTTCATAGGTTCACTCAACGCTGCAGAAAGCACAGTGAGAACGAAATACCAAATCGGTGATCGGTTCAAGCAGATAGAACCTGGGAACCTGGAGTCATGTCAAGATCTAAATTATAGAACCTCACAAAAGTGTGCGGAGAGGACCAACCTGCCGCCACACAAATGTCTTCCAAGAGGGCCCCTCTAAAGAGAGCTTGAGAGGACGCCACACTTCTGGTGGAATGTGCTCTGATGCCAAGAGGTGAAGGCAAACCACGCACCTCATAAGCCAGCGAAATAGTGTCCGTTACCCAGTGGTAAATTCTCTGCTTCGATGCTGCAAGCCCGCGGCGGCCAGCACCAAAACATACCAAGAGCTGGTTAGATTTCCTCCACTACCTGAGCGATCTACATACAACTTCAAAGAACGGACCGGGCAGAGCAAGTTAAGTTTCCTTTCTTCCTCAGAGGCAAAAGGAGGAGGGTGGAAAGCGTTAAGGTTAACAACCTGAGAGTGGAACGCCGTGGAAAGAACCTTGGGCACATACCCCGACCACAGCCTCAAGGTAACCCTAACCAGGCCAGGAGCGAAGTCCAAGCACGACTCACTAATAGAGAGAGCCTGCAAATCCCCCATCCGCTTTAGTGAAGATAAAGCCAACAAAAGAACAACCTTAAGAGTCAGAATCCGCTCAGGAGCTGACTCCAAGGGCTCGAAGGGAGCCTCTGTCAAACCCTCCAGGACGACTGACAGGTCCCACGAGGGAACACTAGGGGGGCGAGCCGGTTTCAGGCGCCTAACCCCACGCATGAAAGGCGAAACTAACCTCAGTTTTCCCAAGGGAATCTCGTCTGATTCTCTATGAGCGGCAATAGCTGCGACATATACTCTGAGAGTGGTAGCAGCCGCTCCGGAAGCAAACTTTTCCTGCACTGGAATTCCAGCACTGAGCCTACTGGGTAGCTAACTGGGTTCCTATCATATGCTAAGCACCATGCCTCGAACACCCTCCACTTGGAGGAATACAGCCTCCTTGTAGAAGGGGCTCTAGCACTCGCGATGGTCTCCTGAACGTCGGTTGGGAGATCAAAGCTTAAAGCTAACAGCCTCTGATAGGCCAAACGTACAGCTTCCAAATGTCGGGGCGAGGATGCCAAATCCTGCCCTGAAGCTGGAAAAGTAAGTCCTCCCTGACCGGGATCTCCCAGGGGGAGGATTCCAACAGAGGGATCAGCTCCGAAAACCATGGCTGGGACGGCCAGAATGGGGCTACCAGAAGGAGGCGGACACCGCTCTCTCTCACTCTGGACAGAACCGCCTGGATCAGCTTGAGGGGCGGGAAGGCATAGAGTTTCTGCATCGGCCATGGGTGGGTGAATGCATCTATCCCCAGCGGAGCTGGAGGGCTCAGGGAGAACCAAAGCGGGCATTGGGGCGACTCCTGAGAAGCAAAGAGGTCCACTTCCGCTTTCCCGAACATCTCCCAGATCAGGGCCACCGTCTGGCGGTTCAACATCCATTCCCCAGACCTGAGCTTCTGCCTCGACAGGAAATCTGCTGCGAGGTTCAGAATCCCTGGGACATGAACTGCTCTCAGAGAGAGGAACTTGTCCTGGGTCCACAGGAGAAGGTGACGCGCATGCCAATGACAATGACATGGTGTCCTTTGAGGAAAGGGAGAAAGTGGCAAAGAGCCAGGAAGACAGCCCTCAGTTCCAAGCTGTTTATGTGCCACAAGAGGGTCTCGCCAGTCCAAACCCCACACGCTGGCCTGCCCTCGAAAACCGCTCCCCAGCCAGTCAGAGAGGCATCCGTCGTAACCATCTGGCGACGGAATACCGCACCCATACCAACTCCCTTCTGAAGGAAGAGGGGGTCCCGCCAGATTGACAGGGCGCGAAAGCAACTGCGCGACACCTTCAATAGGCGAAGGGCTGGCCCCGTGGGCCGAGCCCCTGAGAGCTTCATCCACCACAGAAAGGGTCTCATATGGAGTAGCCCTAGAGGTACTCACAGGGGAGGCCGCAGCCATAAGGCCCAGAAGTCTGCGGCAGGTGCTCACGGAAACATGATGACCTAGCGCAAAGCGGGACAGACATGTCACCAGACTGGAAATCCGTGCAGGAGCCAAACGGGCCTGCATAAGAACAGAGTCCATGCGTACCCCCAAGAAAACCGTGCTCTGAGCTGGAGTAAGAACGCTCTTCTCCGTATTCAACCTCAAACCGAGAGACTGAATATGACGGAGGACAATGTCCCTGTGGAGAGTCACCAACTCTCTGGAGTGGGCTAAAAGGAGCCAATCGTCCAGGTAGTTGAGTATATGGATACCCTGGAGCCGCAGCGGGGCCAGAGCAGCATCCATACACTTTGTGAACGTCCTTGGCGCTAGAGCAAGGCCAAAGGGAAGGACCCTGTACTGGTACGCTTTTTCTCCAAAGGCGAACCAGAGAAACTTCCTGTGTCGCCATACGACCTGGATGTGGAAATAAGCATCCTTGAGGTCTACTGTCACGAACCAGTCCCCCAGCCGGATATGAGATATGATGGCCTTCAGCGTCAACATTTTGAATTTCCCTTTGTAAAGAGAGAAATTCAACCAGCAAAGATCTAGTATCGGCCGCAGGCCGCCTCTTTTCTTCGGGACCAGGAAGTAACGGCTGTAGAAGCCCTGTTCGACTTCCCCCGAAGGAATCTCTTCTATCGCCCCCTTTAGCAGAAGGGATGAAATCTCCTGCTGTAGTACAGCAGCCTGAGCGGCGCTGTTGACTACAGTAGGAAAGACCCTGTTGAAGCAGGGGGGGTTGCGGCAAAACTGAAGCGTGTAGCTGAGCCGAACTGTGTGAAGGATCCAAGGCGATACCCCTGGTAAACGCTTCAATTCTTGAATGAAATGTGATAGAGGGAAAGGAGTGTTGCAGTGCAAGGGACATACCTAAGATAGGGTGTCGCGCTGGTTCCCATGGGGAGGTGGAGGAGAGCGCTTGGCGTCCTGACACGTACTGGGGGTTACCACCACCTGGATAGAAGTAACTGGGTCCGGCTGCTCCAGAGGAAAACGAACTGTGCCTCCGAGGAAGCGATTTTCGGGTGTAACGTGCACCGGGAGCGAGGGGAGAAAGCAAGACGCGTCTCCTTCCTCCTGCACCGGACTGGGTGAAGAGAGTGAAACAGGACCTGCACTTCGAAACACACTGGGTGGCGAAGGTGACAGGGTTGGAGGAGGAGAGCCGGATGGAGGAGGGCAGAAATGCTTGAGCGGTCTGTCCCAAACTCATAGATCTGGTGAGGCTCTTCGATGAGGCTGGAGCGGCCGATTTGTTGGACCGCTTAAGCTGAAGGCGCTTGTGAGGGCGCTGGCGGGGAAACGGACGACCTCGGGCTCCCCAGACCGTAGTTGGTGGGGGGTGAGCCGGGTCACTCCTTCTAGTAGGGAATTCAGCCCTATGAGCAGAGCGTTCTCGGGTTTGAGAAGGGTGAGGGTTGGAGTCTCTTGGCTCTCTAACCCTCCTAGGCATAAACTGCCTGAACACGGCTGACTGAGACTTAGCGGCACGGAATTTCTCAACCACCATGTTGACCGCCTCCCCGAAAAGACCTGAGTGGGAGATAGGGGCGTCCAGGAGAAAACTCTTATCCTTGTCTCGGATTTCCGTGAGATTCAACCAGAGGTGGTGCTCTGCGGCAACCGAGCCCGCCATAGAGCGACCCACAGCCCGAGCAGTGTGTTTGGTGGCTCTTAGGGCCAGATCTGTGGCTCTGCAAAGCTCTTTGACAGCTTCGGGCGTCAGTCCCTCTCCTTCATCCATGTCCTTCAAGATGTCTGCTTGGTAGGCTTGAAGGATGGCCATGGTATGCAGGGTCATGCCTGCTTGACCAGCCATCATGTAAGATTTCCCAATAAGGGAGGAAGTGGTCCTACAAGCCTTGGAAGGAAGGAAGGGACGCGACTTCCAGGACGGTGCAGATGACGGGGCGAGGTGGTTAGCCAGCGTGTCCTCGACTGCTGGAATAGCGGAATAACCCTGCTCCACAAAACCCACAAGGTTGGTGAAGTCAGCGGCTGCCACATTAGTTAGGCGTGCGGAGAAATGCTGCTTCCAGGATCTGGAGATCTCGTGATGCAGATCGCTGAAAAAGGGCAGCTTTCTTCGCTCTGGCCTAAAATTAGGGCCACGTAGGAACCTCTCGTCAAGTTGTGGGGCTCATCAGGCCAGTCTATAGAGAGCTTCTCTGTAGCGTGCGACAGCACGTCAATAAGCACAGTGCAGGCTGGAGTAGGCCGCGCGTCCTGGCCGCTAGGTGGGATAATGTCATCAGTCAAAGCAGGCCCGAAATCCTCGGAGTCAGAAGCTGCAGTGTAAATCATGTCATCCAGACCGAAAGAAATCGATTCGTGGGCTCCCGGGCTGGGGCATAAATAATCATGCACGAATTCAACCGTGCCACGTGCGTGCTCAGGAGAGGGAGGGAGAGAAAGGGCGAGGCCCGCCTGCTCGTATTCAATATCCTCAAGCTCAACATCCGAGCCCCAGGCCGCAGATCCACGAGAGGCCTCAGCAGTCTCGGGAGCGCGACAGGGGGGAACGAATGACTCCTTCTCAAAAACCGCGAGTCTTGAGCGGAGGGTTTTGAGAAGGAGATTGTCACAAAATTTACATTTTGACAATCCTAATACAGCCTCACGCGCATGCGAAAAACCCATACATTTAACACACTTACTGTGAGGGTTGTCGTTCGAAATAAAATGAACGCATGGCGGAGAGCAGCGTCGATAATCCATGACACTTCACTGTAAGGAGAACACTTTACTCAGTTCCACTTATACCAGTCGCTGAAGTGTCGAGACGGAAGCTGTAGTTGAATTTAGAAATTCGGGCTCAGAAAAACCGAACGAAGGGCGAGATGTGACCGCTTTGTGAAGGCAGAGAAACCTGAGGAGAAGATGGCGCGCGCGCGTTCATCATCCTATGACGTAAGAGCGTCGGGGCGGAGCCAGCTTTGCACGAGCGCCATCAGCCAATGAATTGCCGTGATTCTATAGGGCTTCAGGCAATCGGCACATCCAGAGGATATCACACTGATGTCTGTTTGTTTGTTTGCTTGTTTGGACTGCCTTCCTGTGCTTGAACCTTTGCCTGTGTTTGATTACGATTCTGGGTTACTCTAAGGCTATATTTCAACGGAAACGATCTGAAGAGAAAATGCAAAAGTTGCTCACTTTTTATTCTGCGTTTAGACGAGTGTTATGGAGGGGGGGGGGGGGGGGGGGTCCGCATGCATATGGTGCACAACAACAACAATATCTGAGAATATTTTGTACAACTGCTGAAAAGACTCTTGTACGTTTATCAGAGCTGCTAGGGCAACTTGAAGGTCCGACGTATGGAAATAATCCGACATGTTGGTTGTTATTTTCTTGTACTGGCGCATGTCTGTGATGTAAATGCATATGCGACGAGGCTCAGAGCCACCGTGAGCAGATTTGTCCCTTTTGCGTTTTTACCCTTTACACGGGAACGCGACGGTGGAGCGTTTTTAAGATTTCCACTCTGGAGGGCGTTTTCACTTTTTTGTGTTTTTAAGCCCCCAAAACTTACAATTTTTACGTTTTCACCCGGAATTGTTCTGTGTAAATGGGCCCTAATAAACTGCATTTGGATCCTCAACCTTGTCTTGGAGCAGTTTGTAACAGAAAACTTTTGCCAGTATGGATTCAGCAGTGCAAGTCATTAATTTGTGGCAAGGACCCTCGAGGACCACATCCAGGACTTCTTAAACATTGCACATTTCTCTGGCCTTCCTGACTATGCTCTCGTTGACTTCTTTTGTTACGCACTCAATGATTATTACCAGACTCAGCTTACCTGTGATGGTCCATGAGGGTCCCTCATTGAATTTTTGAATAATGTCCTGCTTTTGTGTGGTTCCTCTTTCACGGTTGGTGAGGTTGAGGAGGACATGTTCCCTAAACGTTTTTTGGGGAGAGGCACCACACCCCAAGATCCAGTGCTCACGAAAGTTGGAAATAGGAAGTCTTGTGAGAAGCGAGAACGAGCGAGAAACACAAACTGCTTTACGGCAATTCGACTTAAACACACACGCCCCCTCAATGTGTATGATGTATTACCCTCGGTAGACATAGCTCCACACGATAAAGTTGGCCGGCTCCGATAATAAAAAATGCACGTGAGCAGCGGTAGAAAGGGGGAGGAGGGTGCGCAAGTGAGTGTCTTTACGACAGTGTTGTGAAATATACGCTCCACACCTGTAGAGGGAGCTCGCTGAGAAAACATGCACAACAAAAGTGAAAATCAGCGAAGAAATGGCTAGAGTCGCCGAGTTCCCCTTTAACTAAGCGCATACTTACACAACAACAACGACGTACTAACAATGGAAACGTTTTTTCCTCTGCACAAGATGACAATGTTATTAAAATGATTTCTGCACATATCTGCGCAAACAACTGAAAAACACTGTATTATGCGTGCCAGAGAAGTAGTTGGCAATGTCACTTTGTAAAGAAAGACGCATGCCTATAGACTAAACACGTAATACGCATGTGGCCATCGTTTTCATAGATTCATGTTTTTGAAGTTTACGCGGAGATGATAGCGATAATGCTTTCAAAACATGCATTTCAAAACCTATTTCAAAGTTTGCATTGCAGGCCAGAAAAACGCTGTTGTCGTGTAAATGAACGGCCAGAACTCATTATAGTTTTTTGTTTTCAGTTAAAAACAGTGTTGTGTAAACGGCCCCTAAATTATTAAATAAGGTTTTTTACAATGGAAATGAATCAACGTTGAACTTAAACTGGACATTGACTTTCTTCTGCTTTAACGATCAGTACAAGCAAAAAAAACATTGCTACTTTTTTTTTTACTTTTACTTTATTAAATCATTAACAATATTAAACATTAACATATGTTATTAACAAATAACAAACATTAACATATTATCATTGTTAAACACATTAATAATAAGACCAAGCAGCATAACGTAAACAACATCATAACAACAACAAATAATAATAATAATAAAAAATTATAAAAATACAAAAACATGAAAAGAAAATTATATCAGAATAAATTACATTTCAGGGAGTGTTTTTCCATATATATTGCCAGTAATATAGAGAGTTTGTTAGGCACTCCTTCTTTTTACATTTACGCAGACGCTTTTATCCAAAGCGACTTACATCTGAGGACTAAACCAAACGAGTCATCGTGAAGAGACAATATCAACCCAAGAAGTGCTCAAAATACCAAGTTCAAACATTGCTCAGAGTAGCATAAACCAGACAAGTGAGGTTTTTTTTTTATGTTAAGTGCTCACGGAAGAGATGAGTTTTCAGTTGTCTTTTGAATGCTGTCAGGGATTCTGCATTACGAATGACAGTGGGCAGATCATTCTACCAGCATGGAACCGTGAATGAGAAAGTTCTGGAGAGTGATTTTGTGGCTCTTTGTGAAGGTACCACGAGCCGTCGCACATTGATTGATCGTAGGCTTCTGGTAGGGATGTAGACTCGTAGGAGCGAGTGAAAGTAGGAGGGAGCTGAGCCTGTGGTCAATCTGTAAGCAAGCTTCAGTGCCTTGAACTTGATGCGAGCAGCGAGTGGTAGCCAGTGCAGAGAGATGAACAGAGGAGTGACATGGGCCCTTTTGGGCTCGTTGAAGATAAGACGAGCTGCAGCATTCTGGATCATTTGTAGAGGTTTAGTTCCACATGATGGAAGTCCAGCCAGAAGAGCATTGCAGTGATCAAGCCTAGAATGACCAGGGCCTGGACGAGAAGCTGTGTTGCATGCTCAGTTAGGAAAGGCCTGATCTTCCTGATGTTGTGCATTACAAACCTGCATGATCGAGCTGTCTTTGTAATGTGGTCGGTGAAGGTCAGCTGGTCATCAAAGATTACTGCAAGATTTCTGACCGACCTTGATGGGGTAGTTGTTTAGTTGTTTAGTAGTTTAGTTGTTTTAAGGATTGAAATAAAAATATATTAAATCATTTTAATTGCCTTAAAACGTGAAGAAACTTAAACAAATCTACGTTTGTGTAGGTAAAACTGTGCTACAATCAACATATTATTACACACAAATTCAATATTTTTGTTGTCCAAAAGACACTAAATTGAACAATGTGACAGTCAGAAAGGCAGGTATTGCATTTTTTCTTCTTCAATCTCATACAATCTGTCCCATAAGGACTTAACAATCATACAATTGTAAAAAAAAGATGTTTCTGATGTTCAATATCTTTTTGACAGACTGTGTTATGTGGATAGCAGGAAGGATGAACCCAATTGCAGACAGTAGCAGTGACAACGTTTATTAGTGCACAAAAACGGGGAAAACAAAACCCACGATGGGGTAAAACACGACAGGGTAGAACACACCAGACTAAGACTAGAAACTAAGACAGGAACAAAACAAAGACAGGAACAGACTTCTCCAATGACAGACTTCTCAGCGAATAACTCACAGTTGGATCACACAACGTTTCACAATGAATCGCACAGGACAGAAAATACACAGGGGTTAAATAGGAAACACTAATGACGAGGACAGGTGAAACTGACTAGACAATAATCACAAGACGAGGATAACAAGGGGGCGGGGTTAAGAGACGAGACAACACAAGCACATGGCCAAACAATCGGCCATGCGCTTGTACACAAAACATGGATCTGCCATGATCCTGCCACAAGACAAAAGAAACCAAGGACATGATGGCAGAATCATGACAGAACCCCCACCTTAAGGAGCGGCTTCCAGACGCTCCTCAAGGGGACATCAAACACGGGACAAGACAGACTGAGACATCGACAGAAACCAACAAAACATGACAAATAACAGTAACGGCAAACACGAAAACACAACAACAGGGTTAGGATGCAACAATAAAAATAACAAACAAGGAAGAGGTGGCGGAGGAAACACAGAGTTCATGGGGGGTGGTCCAGGGTGGATGGGTGTGCTGGGGGTCCTAGGTCGACGGGACGAGGGCTTCGGACAAGGGTTCTGGGCAGGTTTAGATGGAGACACACGAGGAGAGGTCTTGGGGGAAACAGTCCGGGGCTCAATGGTGACAGGGGAAACAGTCTGGGGACAAGTGGAGACAGGGGCGAACGAAGAAACAGTCCGGGGACTCGTGGAGACAGGGACAAAGGGTGAAACAGTCCGGGGACTAGTGGAGACGGAGGAGACCGGGAAAACAGATGGGGATGCTGCATCAGAGGAAGCAGCAACAGGCACAGACATTGAGGACACAGAGGACGAGGAAACAGGACTACTGACGGGGGACATGACTGGTGACAGGACAGGACTGGGTGTGGCGCTCACGGCAACAGGCGCGGGTGCAGCGCTCTCGGCGGCAGGCGCGGGTGCAGCGCTCTCGGCGGCAGGCGCGGGTGCAGCGCTCTCGGCGGCAGGCGCGGGTGCAGCGCTCTCGGCGGCAGGCGCGGGTGCAGCGCTCTCGGCGGCAGGCGCGGGTGCAGCGCTCTCGGCGGCAGGCGCGGGTGCAGCGCTCTCGGCGGCAGGCGCGGGTGCAGCGCTCTCGGCGGCAGGCGCGGGTGCAGCGCTCTCGGCGGCGGGCGCAGTGCTCTCGGCGGCAGGCGCGAGTGCAGCGCTCTCGGCGGCAGGCGCGGGTGCAGCGCTCTCGGCGGCAGGCGCGGGTGCAGCGCTCTCGGCGGCAGGCGCGGGTGCAGCGTTCTCGGCAGCAGGCGCGGGTGCAGCGCTCTCGGCGACCGCGCTGACTGCAGCGGGCGCAGCGGGCTCTGTGACTGCAGCCTTCCTCCTCCTCTTTCTCCTTGGCCGCGGGGCAGAGGCCATGGCCAGAGCTGTGGCTGGTTGGGGAAGCACAGCAGGAACCGTGACTGGCGGTGGAAGGACGGACTCAGGCTGCGCTGACTCTGGTGAGGATGATTCCGACGGAGACTCCCACGAGGTCCGTCTTCCTCGTTTCCCACGAAGACCAGCAGGTGTGGAAGACGCCTCAGGAGTCGAGACGAGGTGAGCTTGGTTGTCCTGCGTGACCCCTGCTAATACGCGACCCTCCGGGATTATTGGTAGGCAGGCAGCAGGTGAAGAACACGAGGACGCCGTCTCTGACTCCTCCCGGGAGAAACGATCAAAAAGCCGAGCGTAGTTCGACAGGATCCACTCACCCTCTGGTGAGTACGGAAGGTTGACGCTGCTTCTATTGAGGGGAGTTGATAACCAACACTGATCAGAGGGGTCCGGGGATCGCTTGACAGGAAAGCACATCCTGACTGCTGGGTTCAGTTTTCGGCGATTCATTCTGTTATGTGGATAGCAGGAAGGATGAACCCAATTGCAGACAGTAGCAGTGACAACGTTTATTAGTGCACAAAAACGGGGAAAACAAAACCCACGATGGGGTAAAACACGACAGGGTAGAACACACCAGACTAAGACTAGAAACTAAGACAGGAACAAAACAAAGACAGGAACAGACTTCTCCAATGACAGACTTCTCAGCGAATAACTCACAGTTGGATCACACAACGTTTCACAATGAATCGCACAGGACAGAAAATACACAGGGGTTAAATAGGAAACACTAATGACGAGGACAGGTGAAACTGACTAGACAATAATCACAAGACGAGGATAACAAGGGGGCGGGGTTAAGAGACGAGACAACACAAGCACATGGCCAAACAATCGGCCATGCGCTTGTACACAAAACATGGATCTGCCATGATCCTGCCACAAGACAAAAGAAACCAAGGACATGATGGCAGAATCATGACAGACTGTACATTACTATCCAAATTAAACTTTACTCTTAGAATTTCATTACATGGATAAATGTCATTAATTGTTTTGAAATGTACTTCTTTCATTTTAGGTAACAAAAGAAATGACAAATATCTGGTAACTTTGATAGTGTCAACTTTTGAAAACCTTGGAGATGCAACTTTTCTTTTAACAGGAAGAGGAAAATATGAATTGGTAATAAGTTATCTCAAAACCTTGATATTACATTCATCATCCAAGAATTTATACTTGTCAATAAACAAATCCAGAGGTGTTGGTATTAGCGAAGAATATTGTAATGTACCTTTAATTCGATTTCTCAAAACTACAGGATATCTGTAGGATATCACAGTATATATACCTGTGATGGTCCATGAGGGTCCCTCATTGAATTTTTGAATAATGTCCTGCTTTTGTGTGGTTCCTCTTTCACGGTTGGTGAGGTTGAGGAGGACATGTTCCCTAAACGTTTTTAGGATATCTTTGACAACTAGAATGGTATTTAGAATGGTATGAATGGTAGACTAAATGAAATTTTATCTGGAAATTATCATAACTTGACATATTACCATCTTCATCCATTAAATGCATTACAGCCCAAACTCCATTTTCCGTCTTTATAATTAATTATAATTATAAATTAATAATTAATTTATAAAATTATCTAATATTAATCCAGACTCCAGTGCCTGATATAAAGCACGTAAGGCGAGACACTACAGGCAAAACAGAGTTTTTTGGGCTTTTCCTGAAGTGTTTTTTTCAGACTAGTAGCAAGAAAACATTCAAAATACACCTTTAACTGTATCTTTTAGAGCACTTTATCTATTTGTGTCTGTAGATTTCAAATACAGTATATACTTTTAAAGGCCGTTTTCTCAAAATGAGTTTTTTCTCCTACATTAAGCCAGAAATATCCAGTCATTCACCAAACTTTAGTTTTATCCTTATCTATATTCTGAAGGTTTTTTTTTTACAGAGGGGTTGCTCATATACAATTTCCTGATTTTGTACAACATTTAATTCCTAAAAAAAAAGGGTGAAAGTTTCTGCCTGTTTTCAGAAAACAGTATTTTCTGGTTCATGGAGTGATCAAAAGAGATATCCAAAATCCCCACTGTAAAAACCTTTGACTCTAATATATATATATATATATATATATATATATATATATATATATATATATATATATATATATATATATATATATATATATATATATATATATATATATATATATATATATAAATGAAACAAGAATTTTTAATCTGGCTTTATCCAATGTTCAGATTTTTGTTCTAGAAATGTGGGCAAACTAGTGCACATTTAATTAGACAACGCCTCATTTGCATATTCAAACACAATATTTCATAACATATAATACAAATATGTTTGCAATTATTAATGTAATAAATCAACGGGTGAAGTATGATAATATTTATTAAGTTAATTTGAGCTTTTTTACCCTATTCATCTGGGGTGTCTTGCATTAAAATTAAGGTAAATTCTGTGTTATCGTATTTACGTTTACCGATTCCCAACGACAGTTAACGTTCGTGAACAGCCTCTTCTGCGTATTGTCTGCGCAGCCCCGTGTGTGCGCGGCGCGAGGAGACTATATGGGGAGGCTGCAGACCTGGAGCCGGCAGATATACGCCCCTGGCAGTTTTGCGCCCCTGACAGTTTTGCGCCCCTGTTGTTCCTGATGCGTCCAGTAGGGGGATATAGCCTACTATGAAATAACATATACAGTTTTTACCAACTGCTTACACACAAAATCTTTTCATGTCACACGATTTTTGAAACCTCTCACTCAAAGTGCAAAACTGCATGCCAAATCTTTAAAACCATAAGCTATTTCTCAGCCTTTGACTCAGTTTTCAATCGCATAAAACACTTTTTTCAAAACACTACACACTATTCTCTACCTAAAACACAAAGATCTATCAGGAAGTGAGTTGCTTTGCTTTCCTTTTCCAAACACAACCAATCAAAATGCTACACTTATTCACCAGATCACACAGACACACTCCTCACATGTGCAAACATTGCTTACGTAAATGTTTATAGTTTTGTTGTATGCTAATGTATACAACAGTTTGGCCTAATAAATATTTTCTGTTTGTACATTGCATTGGCGTTTCCGGTGTTGTTACCAGCAGATTACTTTCACTGTAGAACATTGTATTGAAATGTAGATATAAGCCTATGAAAGACCAATGAGCTTTAGATTTAGAACAGCAGTGTTTACATGGTACATCCAAAAATTTATTATTATGAAAGAAGTGTTTGCCATTTGATGCAAATGCTTCATTCTTACATGTGTTTATGGCATTTTATGGCATGAATGCAGTGTTGCATTTTGAATGAGATGTGAGGCATTTTGCATTTTGTGTGTGCAGTTTTGAGAATTGTGTGTAGAGTTTTGAAAAAAGGAGACTTGTGTAAGCAGTTGGTTAGTTTTTTGTTCATTTAAATATAAACGTTACAGTGTAGATCTGCACAGATTAAAATATCTGTAGCTATTCAGTTGGGCTTCATTCTCTTCACTCAGCCTACAGAAGACTGTGTTTTTGTGAATTGAAAAATTAAAAATACACAGTTGGATCAATGTTATGACAAGTATATGACCTACTGCAGTTATAGGCCTTTTCATCATAGGTTTTTATATGGAAGACTGAGTGAAATATGTTGTTGTGAATTTATAGTTACATTTAGATATTAACCAAATTTAGCCCATTAGACATACAGTATACCGTGTAATCATATGGATCCTTGATTAGCTGTAGTACTATTCTTTATTGGTCATCATACAGCTACAAAACAGTGTCCTACACAGCATTTTATGAAGACAAACACAATTTATCCCTTTTCTAAAATTCCAAGGGCCATTTAAAAGAAAGACACAATATTGTTGTTCACATTTTTTTTTTATTAACACCATTTATGAATTATGATGACTCACCTATGGTTTGCCCCTATTTTTTAAAAGGACATCCATGGTGATATTGTGTGTGTGTGTGTGTGTGTGTGTGTGTGTGTGTGTGTGTGTGTGTGTGTGTGTGTGTGTGTGTGTGTGTGTGTGTGTGTGTGTGTGTGTGTGTGTGTGTGTGTGTGTGTGTTCTAGAATTGATGTCAGGTGTGTGTGGATTGCATCAATTTGCTCCTGATCTTCAAAGTACAACGGCACAAGCACTTGTTGGTGGAACAATAGTGGAAAAAGTATCAACTTCAAGCCACTTTGATTTCTTTTGGCCACCAATGATGGACTGTGCAGAGAAAATTGAAAACATTAAAACCATGTCCATGTATGTCTCCGTAAGTTGTGTATTTTGTAAGTTGTAAAAAAAGATGAGACAAGTAAGCTATTTTTAATAAATGATGTTGAAAATAATCAAAATATTTGAGTAAGCGTGCAGTTCAACTCTTTACTTCGAGAGATTTACTTTTTGAGATGAACTTTTTGTCTCTCGAAATAAATTATAGACCCATCCATTGATAGAAATGAATTGATATCTATCTAGCCTACCTACCAAGCTAATCGTTTATAAATAATAAATGTTGCATCATTGCTAAACAACAATAACTTTAGCAGATTATTTAACATACAAATGACAAAATCTATTATTTTTTGTCAGATTTTCATTCTAACGATAAATATCTTGATTATATGGTATTATTACTTTGTCTTCAAGATTCATCTTCATAAAGACAGAACCATTCAATGATCCTGATTTAAGAATATTCTCCTCTGATGTAAAGTCCCTTTTTTCTTCGTTTAAGAAAATGTCAAAACCTTTAAACTCAAAGGTTTCTAAAATAAATAATATCATTGAGTCTGTTGTAAAGAAACTTAAATTTTTTATATTGACAAAATGTAAAATTGTATTGATTTGTGTAGCATAATTCAATCTCTTTTGATGTCCCCGTTGTTTTTTTTATTTTTTCTCTCCCTGTTAATGTCTTGTATCCTTTCATTTGCAATACAAAAAAGAATAAATATATAATTAATAAAAAAAAAGATTATTTATTAACCGTAACTCAATTCGTGTCGCTGTACAGCCTCCCCCTACTGGACGCATCAGGAACAACAGGGGCGTAAAACTGTCAGGGGCGCAAAACTGTCAGGGGCGTATATCTGCCGGATCCAGGTCTGCAGCCTCCCCTTACTCCGAGGAGAGGCCGAGTGCGGGGGAGCTGCGCAATGCTGAGCGCACACATGACGCGCGTGAACACAGGATCCGCGCGCGCGGGCTCAGCTCAGCTCAGGCAGCAGTTGGAGGTTATAAACACACACACAAACACACACTCTCTGCTGACGATTATTCATAACAAACACACACATCTTACACTTATAATAGTGTGGTGCCTCCCGAACTATCGGAGAAATTTAAGACTTCTGCAAAACAGCGAAGATATGTCCTGGCAAGCGTGTGGGTAAGAAAGTAAAACAACAGTTTTCAACTAGCAGCTAAGTTAACTTAAAGTGTTCTGTTAATATTGCTGGAAATGTTCTCCACTGTATCCGAAGAAATGACAAAGTGCCTCTATTTAAAAACTGATGCTCAAATCACCTCACGTTAGTCTATCAGCAAAAGTGCTCGTGTTAGCAGCCGTTAAACCAACTGTCGAAGTTTGTCGGATTATTTTGGTGTCTGAAATATACGACAACAACTTCAGTTTTATAGAGCAGAGATCTTTAGTAAACTGATATTAAATTATGCATTATTATAAACGAAAACATCTACAACAGCGTGAGGTTAATGGTATTTTCCCCCAGAGGAGTTGGTGTTTAGTTTGGTTCAAAACTAGCCAGAAATGCTAATCATGAAGTTTCACTGTGGGAAATCGCTCACTATCACCAATGTGTAGTGGGTTTTCTTGTGTCGTGTTGTCCTAGAACATTTTTATTTTTTATACAGGTTGCCTTTTATTATCTAGGCATCCTTTTTGATGTGTACTATGCTAAAATGTTCACCAACGGTCGTAGTTGTGCCCATAATGCAATGCGGCGAGCAGAATCAACTTGTTGCCTGGAAGTCATGTTGAACGCCTCCACAATGTCATAAATACGAGTGGGAATCTCGGAATTTTCATTAAACCCCGATCTTCACGATTTGTGGTCGTGTCAGTGAGAAACATGGCGGATACCACAATACTTTAGCAGTGATATTGTCACGCTTTAATATTTACAGCGCAGTAAGCTAGTTTCCTGCTCAGAATATGATAGCATTTAAGTATAATATGAATTGTAACGGAAAAGTTCTTCATAAATTATTTAAAAACATACAAAAGCAAAACACACACTGATGCACATTTCTATGTTCTTCATTCAGTAGAAACCTTTAGGGTGGGAATTGGCAAAAATGTGACGATTCGATAGTATCGCGATATTTGGGCCACGATTCAATATTATTCATATTGCGATTCTCAATATATTGCGATACAAGCAAGTATTACGATTCGATTCTGCGATATATTGCGATTCATGTTCCCCATATTATTCAAAGACATTACAAAAAAATGAGGAAAATAAGACTGCTCAACTCACTTTAATTACATGTCACATTTAATTCTGTAAACATCTTCTACACATTAACTGAAGTGCAAAAGCTTGAAAACTTGTTCTTGAACATTCAGGACAGGACGTAATTATTCTCTGAATAGGAGACCTAGGTCACATGAATGGTGAGCTCCTCTAGGCTTGCTATGATAGTCGGTGTTACACGGTGTTCAGTCGCAACACCGGTTTCATCACTTGCCCACCGCGGCACCGGCGCACCGCAAGAACAAACTTTTTTTTTTTTTACGCAATTACGCAGTATCCGTTCAATCATGCCTGTATTACACACACACATTCACTCACGACCCACAGAAAAGACGCGCGTCAGTATCGAGTTCTCTTTCGGGCTTGATCAAATCATTACACACACAAATTAAGCCTAAATGTCCGTTTTGTCAAATGTCCTCATAAGAGCAGTCTAAAATGATTTAAATAAAGTCTTAAATGAACATTTGTGAGAAAATGGGATGCGTGTCAGATCGCGTCTCTGTCCCACATTGCACTGCATTAACGTGTAGCCTACAGCTTACACTCAACGGCTGTTTGAAATCGCTCACTCGTTTTCATTCACTCCTTCAAGTGAACAGTATTAGTGGAGTAACTTAGGGAATAGGCCTAACTTAGTGAATGAGGGTTTAGGGGGCGATTTCAGATTCAACCCATGTTCTCAAGCAGTGAAAAATAGAGAAACCAATGAAGAAAACCGGAAAGTAAAACAGATGATTTTATAGTTAAATATTGCAAAAAAAGATCAATACTCGACAGTATAGGCCTTATTCGCAAACACCGGAAGTAGCTAACCGTGGCCATATTGTTGACATGACATCTGTCCTGCCCCTAGCCGCACGCAGATTTGAGTTGAGGTGAGCAGTAGCCTAATGGCTTCATCTCGTCGGTATCAAGAGAAGATAAACTTGACTGGTGTGGACCCATATCAAATAGACCCAATAGCCTTAAGTAAAGATCCGTCCTTATTGCCAGCCGTAACTTATCCGGATATTTATAACGTTAACTATCTCGTTCATACAGTATCCGCATAACGTTACACTTCGCAGGACTCCAGACTAACTTTTACTAGGATCGTTGTAACAAAATAACACAGTATCACACAAGCACTAATTCCCTACCTAGTATCAATGAGGCATATATCAATAACGTTACCTGTGGTAAAATGATGGGAACAGACTTTGCTGTGGTTTAGCCTAATGTTATTTATCCTAGCTAGCCACAAGTCTGTCCTGCGCTGGCTCACTCCTCTGTCTCACTCCCTTCCCGTTTTCTGACAGTCGGTATCGCATAAAAACTAAGTCTGGGGTTCTTATTGGTGTTGTTAGACCAGCAGTGTATTACACAACACACCATCGCACTGTTTTTAAAAAAATACAGCGATAATACCATGGATAATACCAACGCTGCCTCGCTTGTCAATTGACAGACTGACAGTTGCCGTGGTTTCTATGTCAACAAAATGGCCGCCGCGAACATTGATGACGCAGATCGAATAACAACTATTGCCACAGAAAATATCGCGATACTATGCTGTATCGATTTTTCCCCCACCCCTAGAAACCTTACTGTATTTTTGTGTAATTAATGAAAAGAAGGTACACAGCCATCTTACTCTGACAAAAATGACTTGAACGCACACCTGCTGTCGTAAACACGACTTCCCACCTCGTAAATACGCACTTCCCAGGAGGACATGAACGCACTATAGCAACTTCCTCAGCATGATGCTCGAATGGTGCGTTCACGTGCTATGGTAATTAAAGTAAATACCAAAAGCCGACGTGGGAAATGCTCATGAACGCCCCCTCGTGTGGTATTTTCCACTGGGCAGCTCGCAGAATATTTTGATGCACGATTTGCCGAGATGAGATAACCTTCTTTGACCTTTTCAAAATGGCGGAGAGCAACGCGAGAGTCGTGAATTGTAAAAATATGTACTATTCACGATCTAGAAAATATACAGCATATTATTTACCGCTTGAGTTTTGATAAATCATCTTCTTGCTGTAGCAGATGACTTAAGCAATCTAAAATAGTTTTAGCTAAATACCAGGGCTGGATCTCCATCTTTTTACCACATTACGACAACAAAAGCACTTTAAAAAGCAACACACTATTAAATACCAGTTCACAAGTGGAAAATATCATATTTTCCATAGCACGACGACGCACCATAAACCCCAGAGAAACCCTCTGAGAACAGCCTTCTGGGTACAGACCGACATCAGCTCGGTTGTACCATTATTATCAGTACTTTTTTAGTATTATTGTTTATTCTACAAAAATTAATAGAATAAATGGTAGTGTACCACAGTGGCTGGTAGCTGAAGCGAGTTTACCAGCCACAACACAAAATCACCAGCATTTGGCTGGTGCTAATTTCCATCCCTGAGATATATGTGACTTTTTTGCAACGAAAATGCGGGGATTATGAAATCATGCAAGCCCCGAATATTGTGGGGAAATCTGCAATTTGTGCAGCGTATTTAAAAAAAATGCCCCCGCATAAATATGAGGACTTATGAATATGCATTAAAATAAACGTTTTTCTGGAGGGACTGGTATTGGTGCTCTTGGATGCAATGATATTGAAATAAGTTCATATATTTGTAAGCTGATCATTATTTTCATGAAATGGCTGATACAAAAAAAAAAAAATTTGCTTAAGACAATTTTTGTTTTGCATTTGTCATGCGTCTCAAAGCACATGTTTCTGTGTGAGTTTATTGTATGTATTATGTAAATTTTATTTATTGTACTTAAGTGATTCTTTCCAAATTTTTAGGTGCAGTGTATGAGTCTGGTGATTAATCTGAGTCCTTCATTAAAAGTGCAGCTGTTTCTATAAGGTAAGGTATGTTATATGTTCTCTTTGTTTAACTTTCTACCTCTGTTGACTTAATTCTATTTTTCTGTTCCTTTACACTGATGAGTTTGCATGTCTTATCAAAACCATATTGCATTAAATGTAGCAAAAAAAAAAATTCCTATCATTATCACTCAGTATTCTGCACGCAGCTTCTCATTGGAGCAGTTATGGACCCTTTTTACATTTCTGTTGTTCCCGTAGCAGAGGGAACGTCATAGTTGCTAACTTCTAGCAGTGAATGGGAGATGACAGCAAATAATGTTTTATAATTTGCATTTGCTCCAATAGCAAAAGAAAAACTGTGATAGTTTCCACAACTTTCCAAAAGTGGAAAAAATATAGAGAGAAAATTATTAATGTTGGTCAGAACAGAGAAATTTGGCAAATTGCTTTCACTCCCTCAGCCGTTATATTTAGTAAGCTGTTATCTCTCTCAGCAGCAATAATTACATTCAGCGTTTTTTGTCATTCACATTTAAAACAAAGTATAGCATTTAAAATGTGTATTTAATAAAAATAAATAAAAAACTTTTGTCTAGATTTGCATTAACTGTGGAAAAGCCTCATCCCAGTCTGTAAAAGTGGGATGATCCTGCCAATCGCTGGCCAACAGCCGAGTTCAGCTCACGTGTTGCATGAAGGAATATTTAAATGATATTCTGGATCCTGTTTGCAAATCTAGGAAATTGAACTGGACATATTCAAACATTCCAACAAAAAGCAGGCATTTGGTGTGCTGATTCTCCTTCCTGTGTTTGTAGTGTAATGGAAGCTATGGTAAGTCTAAACCCCAAGTGTGTGACTGATCTGGAGTCAGATATTGATGAAGATATCGAACGACTGAGGGGCAAATGGACTTTAAAAGAGGTGAGCTAAAGCACTGAGGTGCGTTTAATTTATTAATAAGATAATACATCACTCACTTGATTTATTAACTGTGCTGCCATTCTGGACCACAGAAGAAGAAAGTTCAACATTATCACTTCAGTGATTAAAAACTAAAAATGAAACCCAAATGTCATGTTTAAAGTAATTTTTACTTATCAGTATTATTGAATTGGATCATCGAAGGTCAGCAGCAAAGACATTGGTTAATAAAGTAAGATTAAATACATAAAGTATATTTGTGTAATTTAATTATTGCAGGTTTACGTAATATTCTAGTAGAGTTTGCATTTTACTTTTTTATTTTATTTGAGGAATACTAAATCTGTTTTTGTGAAAGTGGGATGAGTAAATGCATGCTTACATTTAGTCTACAATAACATCTGATCATGTTCACGCACAGCGCACACAACGCCTCTCACTCACTCACGATTTCTCTCAACATGTAGGGCCCAATAAAATACGTTTTATTTTTTCACAAATTCAGTTTTTTTTCCGTTTTAATTTTTGGGAATTCTGTTTTTTTTTACCCTTTACTGTTATTTTTGTCGTAAAAAGAGTGTGCTTTTAATGTTAATGATTAAAATGTACACAAATAAAAAAGGAATGGCCTCAGCCTCAGCACACATAGTGACAAAATCCTCAACAAACTGTTTTCTTGAGTCGGAAGACTTGGCAGCGCAGTAATGCACGTCTGTGTGCAGGGACGTGGTGGCCTTGCTATCTTCCTATCATTGGACTTCTTGTTCTTCACATGGCTTTTGGATAACAGGTGGTCAGTGCATGTATTTTTGCGCTTCCAGTCAAGTAATGTTGACAACTTACAAAACAAGAGTTCACCTGACACATAAAAGACCCGTGGGAACTGCTCGGCTCGGTACTGAGGGCTTAGCGTCGAGTTTCTTAACTTTTTCGTCGACGAAAGTAGAGCCGCTTCGTCATGCTTTCAATAGCCTCGTTTCCACTGCCGGGCCAGGGCTAACAGCGAGCCGAGCGGATGAA
This sequence comes from Chrosomus eos, assembly GCA_036326025.1. NCBI lineage: Eukaryota > Metazoa > Chordata > Actinopteri > Cypriniformes > Leuciscidae > Chrosomus > Chrosomus eos. The sequence continues at coordinate 2,360,161 of CM070837.1, read as the reverse complement.
AAAAAAAACTCTGGCCTCAAGCACCGGGCTTGCGCTTCCACTGCCGGGCCAGTAGCCCCGCAGCGCTGCCCTAAACCCCGCCCCTAACACGCCTTTCTGGATCAAACGTCATACAACCCAACCCATTTCAGCGGGTATTATGAATTTATTTATTTTTTAAGTTAGGAAGACAGCATGTATCGGCCGATCGTGGCTGCAATAGTGTCCCGACTTGTCTCGCGAGTCGCCACTAACAGAGTTGACCCAGCACACCGTACATCAAGTCGAGCCATGGAAAGTTCCTTCTCTGAGCTCTGCTTTGTCCATTGTGCGTTTTAATCGCAAAGTACTGCGCCCACAACTTTTTAAGTTTTTCCCAAACTTGAAGCGTTGCTCGCTGAATGCTTAGCTTAGAAAGTTCAGCATCGATGTATTTTATAATGTCCTCGTTTCTTCACACGCCGTCAAACTAACGTTGTACCCTTTCTTCTGCCCAACTGCCCAGAAGAGCTTTGGTATCTTCGACAGACCAGTACAGGCAATTCTCCATTTCCAGCAGCGATTATTATGCGCGATATAAAAAAGTGAAATGTGTATCTTGTCGCAGACCATAACGTTCCCTAACACCGATATACTCCGCCTTTTACCTTGAGCACGCCTCTAGCCCGAGCTGGCCCGCTTTGGCCCAAGGTATTCGACGGGCCAGAAATCCTGCCGTTGGCCCCGAGTAAGCCCCGATCAAGCCCCGGAAGTGACCGTGGAAACGTGGCTATTGTTTTGAAGATTTGCATTTTCCCCAGACAAACATTCTTCTCCCACACAAAAACAGAATTTCATTCCAAATATGTAAAATTCCGCGAAATTCCGTGTTAACACTAGATTCCGTGTCAATTTGCCAATTCCGTGATCGCAGAAATTATAGGGCCCTAAACATGTCAATAAATAGGAAAACTAAATACTTATTTGAAAAAGTAACTAGTTACTTGGGAAAGGTAATGTGGTTACGTAACGTAAAGTTTTACTTGCAATGTGTTACTCCCAACACTGCCTGAAACTATGATTTTTATTTTTTCACCACTCGTTATAGGGGTGTGCGATATGACGATATTTAATCGTGGACGATTAAAATGTCTCCACGATTCACTTTTTCGGAAATATCGTAGAATCGCGCTCAAGTGCGTGTTCTATCGGATGTAATCTATGGCTTTTTTCAGCTACGTACAGCATGCGATGCGCGGCGCGCTAGATGTCAGTGTGAGCTGTCAACCCTCCCGTTTTTTCCGGGTTTCTCACGTATTTTAGCTCTTTTCCCGCCGTCTTTCCGTTTTCCCGTAAAATATCCCGTATTGTTACAGCCTAGTTGTGTGAGACGTGAAATCGTTCATCCCGTGCGCGCTGTTACAAAAAACGCTGTGAACACAGCCAAGCGAAATGAGGTCTTACGCACCCAACTCGTCATTTTTGCCGCGCTCGTGCGAGCGAACGCGCTATATAAACAAGGTTTTTTGTTTAAACAAGGCTTTATTTCGTGTCAGCGCGCGCTATGATCGGTAAAGGTGCACAGAGACCTCTCCCGCAGTCCCGCATCATCTCAGAAGCACCACTAACTCCGCCTCCGTTTCCCTCGTAAGCTGATATTATTTAAACATTCTCTATGATAAAATTTGACACACTGTCTCTTTCTCTCTCTCTCTCTCTCTCTCTCTCTCTCTCTCTCTCTCTCTCTCTCTCTCTCTCGCTCTCTCTCTCTCTCTCAATCTCTCTCTCTCTCTCTCTCTCACACACACACACACGCACGCACGCACACACACACACACACTGTGTGATGAGAAGTCTGATTGTAGGTCCTGTTGACTGTTCTTACTTTGCACAATTGCACTTCCATTACACTTGATTAAAATATGCTGCTTTGTCTTTTTTACCCCCTTGTATGGCTATATTTTTTAAATGGGGATATAAGGTTGCTTGTATTGCGGCTCAGTAATGTGCAAAATAGTCTTAAAAAGCAACATGAAAAAGAATCGTGATAAAATCGTTAATCGTGATTTTTCCTGAAAAAATCGTGATATGATATTTTTTCCATATCGCCCACCCCTAACTCGTTATATTGCTTCTAGTGTGCTACACATCTTGTTTTGTATTTTATGGCTTTTAGGATGAAAGTCTTGCGTCGCTCGTGGTGAGGTTTGGACGGGAGGAGTGGGAAGTGATCGCAGGATACCTACCGCAAGTCATCTAATTTAAAGTGTTAATTCATAAATATTTAAATGTTTATGTGGATCTTTGTGATTGTACTTATTTGAGAACTTGTAGTAACTGGGATTGTATATTTTTGCAGGGGCGCTCTGCACAGGAATGTAAAAACAGATTCACAGTTGTCTTAGACCCAGAGCTCATTAAAGGAGCCTGGACCAAAGAAGAAGATGAAAGGGTGAGCATTGTTCTGTGTATTTATTACACTTAGCAGGAAAAATCAGAGCTGGACGAAAGGGCACGGTTTAAAAACACTTAGGACATATTAAATAAGATTATGCCTGAAACAGTTTTGGATTTTTTATCATATGTTTTACCTGTGGTTTTCTCATTTCTGTAGCTCATTCAGCTGGTGTCTTTGTTTGGTGACAAGAAGTGGAGCACGATTGCTAAGCACCTGAAGGGGCGGCGGGGCAAACAGTGCCGAGAGCGGTGGCATAATCACCTGGACCCTTCTGTGATCAAGACTCCCTGGACAACAGACGAGGATCTCCTGATCGTCAAATGCCACTGTGTCCTGGGATCTCGCTGGGCACAAATTGCAAAGTTTCTCCCTGGAAGGTAATTTAGGTAGCCTGGCTAACGCCAGACCCAATTCTCGTTGAGACTTGGGTCTGGGAACCACATGTACATTTTCTCGTATTTGAGGCGTGGTTTACGAATGTCCGGCGCCGTTTATTGGGTGCTAAGAATGTCTATCAAATGCGCCTGTACGTAGCTCATAACCAACATAGATGTCGTCATCGTCTTGCTGCTCCCTCCCCGTTCTGTGATTGGTTCCCTAAATGAGGCGAAAATCTGGACCATGGTATCCATACTGCCTTTCAGCGTGAAGAAAATCGCGCTGCGGGAAGGCAGCATGGGGAAACCCAGACTATAATTTAGGCTTAATGTTTTTTTAAATAGTCTTGTTTGTATTGTTAAATATATGTATTGTTATAGTTAGTGTTAAATAGGGTTGTAACAGAACGAGATTTTCACAATATAATAACGGTCTCAGAAAATATCACGGTTTCACGGTATTAAACAATCAATTCTGATTATTATCATCAGTTAAAATCTGTTAAAGTCTCCCCAGAAAAACTCGATTATGCGATCGCATAATTCAATGCATAATCAGCCTAAGTCTGCATATTTATGCAGGGGCATTTTTTCAAATACGCCGCACTTTCGCCGCATAAATTGCCGATTTCTGCACAAAATATGCGGGGCTTGCATGATTACATAATCCCCGCGTTTTCATTGAAAAAACTCTCATATATCTCAGCAGAAAGTTTAAAAATGTTGCGTTTGCTTCACACAAGATGAACCGTTTTCCCTGTTGCCATGGGAACGTTATGAAGTGACGTAATTACGCGACGTGAACATCATCGAAAAGCTGTAAAACAGAAAGCACGCATTTTATTTATTTATATTTTATTATTCATTTTTATGGAAGTTGTAGCATATTCCTTTTGTAAAGCTACAGAACTTGTTTGACTCATCAAAGTTTTGTAAGTTTGGGTCATGTGTTTATTAAAGGCACACTATGCAAGAATTGTACCTTAATATAACAGCTTCAAAGTCATTTCGGTGGTAAACAAACTCATAGTAGGGCGAATCCTCCTGGTAGTAAAGCTTGGGGGGGGGGGGGGACGCTGCTGGAAAAACCAGCAATGCAAGTTTGAGAGGAGCACGCCCGGCACATCTCGCGAGAATCACTACATGCTTTACGGCAACGACGTCACACACATCAACAACAACATATGAAGCATTTCAGACGTGATACTCGACGATGGAAAAAGCAAAGAAAACGTGGTCGGAAGAGACTAGGAAAAGGATAAGAGAATGAGCCTCTCTGCTCAACCCGTAAATAAATGCATCGATCCGCAAGTTTTGTTTGAGTTCTTTAAAGGTGCAGTGTGTAGCTTTTTGGCGACATCTAGCGGTTCGTTTGCGAGTTTACACTAAGGGCTCAGCCCACTGCTCACCCCTCCCTTTCGAAGAAGCTACGGTGGCTAAAACGGGACAAACGTCGTCTGAGACAGCAGAGAATAGCCAGAGTAAAACAAGCCACAGCTAACATGGAGTACCACAGTCCATTATAAACCACATCATGGATAAAGTTTACAAAGCCATAGTCAGGTGAGGATCAAGGGTCTTAATACATAGCTGCTACTATATTAATCAGCTGATTGTCTCACGAACGTAACCAGCACATTCTCCCCACATAGCAAACCCATAATACAGCGAGGGAGAAGAACCACATGAAACTATGCAACTATATATATTTTCTAACAGGGTAGTAAAAGTTTAGCTGGCTAATATGAGCTGTTACTGTGGCTGAGCTGGTTAAAGCTTTGTTTATACTCGACGCGTCCGCATGAGCCCAAAGGTGCGTGCGGCAAAAATGACGTGATTGTAACAGCACGCACGACTCCGCATCCCATAGACACCACTCACTACACACAATAGGCTTTTTTTCTCTGATTTTGGAAACTCGATCGACTTAAAATGCTTCCAAGATCGACGGGTTGGTGATTCCTGTAACTGTTTTCCAGTCAATGACAAGAGTAGCCTACTAATCAGCTGTCTCACGAACGTAACCAGCACATTTATCCCCACATAGCAAACCCATAACACAGCGAGGGAGAAGAATTAAGTTACATGAAACAATCCAACTACATATTTACACCACTGACAAGGGAAAGTCACTACTCACGGTGTTTGTGACTATCTTCTTCTAGCTTTCTGCGGCTTCTCTTTCAAGGTAGTGACGAAACGCGCTCTGTAACGCGGTTTGTTCGCTGTCGGCTAAGGTAGAAATATGACGTCATAACATGGCGGCCTTCATAGAAGGGGATTCCCGCGCCTATGTAGATATAAATGCCTCATTCTAAGTTAATAAAAACATTACGGTTTATTAAGTAAGTTCTTTATACACCACTGAACACATAGTTATGGATGTCATATTGCATTTCTGTTAATAAATACTCAAAAATGTTACACACTGCACCTTTAATGGTAGATGTGTGGCTAGTGGTAGATCTTTTGTCAAGCTTGTCAGAGGTTACGGGTTCTACGTTTTTTTTTTCTCATCAAAACTTACTATGTTCATCAGTGGTTACATCAGTGGTTAGAGTCTATTTCAAGCAGCATTTGCGTTTGTTATTTTGTGATTTCACCGGAATGAATAGAGTCTCCGCAACGGCGATAGATTGAAGAGTGCGTCCGTGTGAAGACTGCGCGCCCGCTGCCAGAGAACCACTTGGGAATCACTTTTTTCTCTCTAAGAAAACGTGCCGCATAATCAAGGATTTTTGCCCTCAACAATCACAAAAAAACTCCGCATTTTTCTCGAAGTACTGTAAAATGACTTGAATAAAAACAGGGTTTTACTTTTGCTTAAATGCTTCATTATAACAAACTTGAAACCATTTGTTTGTTTTGTTTATTCAAATTTCAATAATCAAAAACATGTCTAATCAATTAAATTTAATAATTGATTATGGATTAGACTAACAACTTATTTTTATCATTAATAATTTATAAAAATTAAGAACCGTGATACATGGTCATACTGTTACAACCCTAATGTTAAATAGTCTTATAGTATTGTCATCTATTTTATATTTATTTGTAATTACTGTTATAATGAAGGCATTGTGCTCAGTTCAGTTCTGGTAAAATTTGGTGATGTTTGACAGGACTGATAACTCCATAAAGAACCATTGGTACTCAACCTTGAAGCGTAAAATGGACAAGGGCACCTATAAGATGGAGGATATGGATTTGAGTGATCTTGGAATCTACCTGACGCTAAAAGAAACATCACCTTCCACAAGTCATGAAAAGGTATTTTCTATCCTTTACCTTGAGCTTTTGTGTTAAAGGGGTGGTTCGGAATTTTGGACATTGGGCCTCATTTCCAAGTGAGCCTTAGTGTTATTTATCAGTGGAGACAGTTTTCAAAAATTTACATCCAGTCGTTCCAGTTGCATATTTCGCCATTGCTAGGCTAGCGCGCGTCAACGGTAACTGCTAGCCTGCCATTAAATTCAGTTTTACCCACTCCACAGTACACCAAAAGCAAACAAATTATAACGCCAGACTATTGATATAAATGTCTGTTGAGGAGAATAATGTTAGAAATCAAACTACCCTATCAATTGACCCTTCGCAAAGACCCATCCCCCTTAGTTACTGTCACTATGTCCGACAAGCTACGCCGCTCTCACGCTCTCACACAGTGAAAAATACATCTCGGAGCAGAGAGGAGACTGACAACACGCTGACAGACAGGACAGACCAGGTTACTTTTCGGTTACTTTTGATATTAAACATATTAAACAAAGTCTCACCTTTCAAATTTGGTCATTTTTTAAAAAGAAATTTAAACAATAAATACCGTTTTGTGGCTCTTTAATGTGTCGTGACAGATCGCTGTAGAGCATCAGTTAAAGCTGCTCGTGATCCGATCATCTCTTCCTTCTAGTTCATTTATAGCATCAAATAAACATGAATGAACATAAGAATGAATGTTGTTTTAAAAGGCGTCAGTACACTCCGTTTTTCAAGTTCAAATCTTCCCATGTTAATCTAATATCTCTCCTGACTGCTTTGTCGGACAAAATGGCGGATGGCGAAGTATGATTGGTCACATTACCTGTCAATCAAGCTCCACGCGAAGGGTCAATTTCTGTATATTTCATACCTGTTAAACCCATAATAAATGTCATATTTATCTGTACCTTTCCTGTCTAAGTGAGGATTGTTTTAAGTTCACTTTAATCCAAAGTTATTTTTTTTAAACCTAACAAATGTTAACATTTTTTGGGGAAATAATTTTCATAGAGACCTCATTAGCTATATTAATATCAGTGATACTGGCCTTCATTAATAAAAAGCAAGTGGCCGATGGTGATTTCAGCAGTCACATTATCCACGATACTGGAGAAAAATTGACAAATGTTGAAACTAGGAAGTTGCCACATAAATTCTATGTAGCTTTGTAGTTACCATAAGGGTGTGCACGATATATCGACTCAATATCGTTATCGCAATATCACACAGCCTGATATTATATTGAAAATCTACCGATAATTATTCGATTTTCTTTATGATGCGTCCTGTCTGACATGCAGCTCTCGAAAAATACGCGTCGCTTGGTAGCGTTGCATCTATAACCCCCCCCCCCCCCCCCCCGCCCCCCCCCCCCCATATATGGGCACAAATATGTAAACAGTCTACACAAGACTCCACAGTAAGTGCAAAAAGTGACGTGTGCCAGGAACCAACAGACAAAAAGAAGAAGACATAAATGAACAGCGTATTCAATCCATTTTTGAGCCACACAAGACATTGCTGTCAGAGTGTCAGGAGCTCAATCTCTTTACCTCTTACGAAATCTAGGGATGCACCGAAATGAAAATTCTTGGCCGAAACCGAAAACCGAAAAAGAGGAAACCAAGGCCGAAAACCGAAACACCGAAAGAAATTATGCCAATTATTAGTAGGCCTACCATTGCATTTATGGCTATGACTGTGTACTAACTTTACTAAAATCAAGGCATTGCAATTGCATAAATTAATATTAAAGTTTCAAAGAATAAATCAATTACAAAGTATCCAAATATTTATTTAGCAAATTGTAACAATGCACAGTATAAAATAAAATTCAAACTAAAATGGTAACATGACCCCACTCATGTGTACACTAAATAATAATGTACAGGCCTACTGGCCTGCAGAAAGGTTTTAAAATTAAATGTTCTCTCAAAGTGCATTTAGGTTCGCCACACGTTGCTTTTTCTATTTTTTATTTTTATTTTTTTTATTTTACTAAGCCTATTTAAAATCGTATTTGATTGCACAGCGCCATAGCTCTCTCTCTCTCTCTCTCTCTCTCTCTCTCTCTCTCTCTCTCCTCTCTCTCTCTGTGTACCTCTCGCGCTCTCTCTCTCTCTCCGTACCTCTCGCGCACTCTCTCCGTACCTCTTGCGCGCGCTCTCTCTCTCTCTGTACCTCTCTCTCTCGCTCTCTCTCGCTCTCTGTACCTCTCGCACGCGCGCTCTCTCTCTCTCTCTCTCGCGCACTCTCTCTCTCCGTACCTCTTGCGCGCTCTCTCTCTCTCTCTCTGTACCTCTCTCTCTCGCTCTCTGTACCTCTCGCACGTGCGCTCTCTCTTGCGCTCTCTCTCTCTCTCTCTCTGGGCCGTGTTCCTCTCATATTCAGCGTAGCGATCGGAATGTTTGGATTTCAGGTGATAAATTAAACCCGACGTCATCACAACATTTCGGCCGTATTGTTTCGGTAATAAAAGTCTTTCGGCCGAAAACCGAAAATGCCCTTTTGGGCCATTTTCGGACGAAAATTTTCGGTGGACGAAAATTCGGTGCATCCCTAACGAAATCCACACGCCGTTAGGCATGTGCCGGTATCAAATTTTCATGCTGCTATTAATTGATTGAGCTTTTATCACGGTATACGGTATTATCACGGTATTTTATTTACATAAGACAAACAGATGGATTGGGGGGGATCTAAAAAAAACAACTTGCATCCCAATAGGTGTAATTGTGATTGTCAAAACATTTGGTAACTAAACCGAATTTTATTAAGTTTAGTGACAACATGTTACAATGTTTACATGGTACAGTGACTGGTAGGCTACTGTTTGTATTATTGCTTAACACAATTTTCACGATTTCAGTTCAATTCTTGATTTGATTTCAATCTTAACTCATTTGAATAAATATTAGGTAGGCTACAGTAGATAGCCTACATCAGGGTTTCCGCGGGGTCTTAAAAAGTCTTAAAAAGTCTAAAATTCTGGACTTTAAATTTAAGGCCTTAAAAAGTCTTAAAAACGGCCAGATTTTCATCCTAGGTCTTAAATTTCATTTAGTCAGGTCTAAAAAAGTGTTTACCCTCGTTCATTTCCAGAAACGCTTGCCGCAGAAAGTTATTACAAAGTAGCAAAAAAGTATCGAGTTGTAGCCTACAAAGCGGAGCTCTAGAGCAGGGGTCTCCAACACGTCGCTCGCGTGCTCCAGTAGTTCGTGGCTTGACATGAGCTAGCTCGCCAGAGGCCGTTCACATATCGCGTCTTTTCCGCGCTCAAAATGTATACAGTTTGTTCAAATGTAGGCGCGCGGCAAGCGTGCTCATAATTGAAGCGACGCGTTAATTTTTTTACCAGGCGCAACGAGATGGAAAAAATCTAAACTTTTCAGAATGCCGCAAATGCACGCACCGCAGGTCATGTGACAGGAACCAACCAATCAATCACCCCTTTCCATAACAACATTGAAAGCTCCGTCAACATGAAGGATGGGGGGCTCACCCAAACACTACTAATAAATATAAGCTAATGTGTAAATGTCAGTAATTTTTTTGACTTATTCTTTTTAAAAAAAAAATATTTAAAGGCTGAAATATGAGGTTTAACTTTGTATAAAACCTTTTTTGTCAAAACTTTATTTGAACTTGTACATGTTAGTAGATGACTCTGAGATCATGTTGCAAGACACTCTTTTAAAATCTAGCCATCATTTTTAATGGTATTTTAATGTTTATGTAAACAAAAAGTGCATATTGATGCTAATCAATTTGTTATTTGCTGTTTTTCGACATAAAACTTGTTGAATTGACTTCATTCTGTAGTATTAGTACTTTTTGAACAGGATTCTGTGATAACCGTGATAATTTTGGTCACTTTAATCATCTAATCATTTCCTCTCTAGTTATGATCAACTATGATCAACTAAAATCAACAATAATTGTGTTTTTACAGTATAATATGCAAAAGTACAATTTTCTATTTAAAAAAATATCTACCTCTCCTTCTCTCTCACACACACACACACACACACACACACACACACACACACACACACACACACACACACACACACACACACACACACACACACACACACACACACACACACACACACACACACCAGAGATAGATAGATAGATAGATAGATAGATAGATAGATAGATAGATAGATAGATAGATAGATAGATAGATACTCTAATGATCCCGAGTTAACTATCTATCTAACTTGGATAATGCGTCGTGTAGGTCTTAAATTTCAATCTTAATGGTCTTAAAATGTCTTAAAAAGGTCTTAAATTTGACTTACTGAAACCTGCAGAAACCCTGCTACATGTACATTTTTCTCAAGAAAAAATACATATCATATAATTCTGAAAAATATATCTCACATAATTCTGTAAACATACAGAAAGCCCTATCAACTGGTATTATTAAAGGTTAAAATTAACAAATTAAATATAATGTGGTTTTCATTATAATAACAATTATGTAGCCTAATGACATAAGTAAAAATATAATAAATATGTAATATAGTGCACATATTTAGCGAAAAATTCTCCTCTCTATTTTTTCTAGTCAACTAACGTGCTGGTAATTAAATGGCTTTCCTGAGGTAAATGTAACGTTCTGTGACATAAATGTTCTCCTGCAGTTTTATTGACCTCTTTCCGTGATTAAAAAAAACACTGATTGATCTATTATGTATGAGGCATATATACCTTTCGGGAAGTTGTACTATATCTTTAAATAAAAAGTAACAGATGATCGGTTCACTTGAACTAAGGTGCTACAGTGATCTGTCACACGTCACATTTACAAGCGCCAAAACGGTATTTATTGTCTGCATTTCGTAATAAAATGGACAGAACCTGAGAGCTGAGAATTTTTTTCATATAAAAAGTAACCTGCTCTCTCTAGTCTGTCGGTGTCAGTGTCCTCTTTGTGTTGATTGCGTGAGTCTCAAGCTGAATGCTATGAAGTTCTCAATTTCACATCTACGTGTTCTCGAGTTTAGCTACTCTTTTACCTTCATAGTTGGCAGCCCTGCTTTTAGAAAGGAGATAAATCGTCGGCAGCGTTCCTCTTTCCGCCATGCTTCTTCTCCATGCGAGGATTGTTTACATTAGACTAGAGCGCGCATTGCGCCGCATGCACACAGTGCTTATGTGGGGATTGTTTACATCAGAGTGCGCACGTGTTTTGCGCAGCATATACACAGTTGGGTTTTATTAACGGTTGATGGAAAATAAGCTAATGCGCATTCTAAAACTCTAAATTCGGATCTATTATTTTTCACGGTATTTTGAAGTGCCCGCGATAACAATATTGTGCATATTCATTACCGCGATTTATCCCATTACCGAATACCGGCACATGTCTACACACCGTACCAAAAACACATCTTCAGCAAGTAATGTGGGTGAGATGCAACGCTACCAAGCAACGCGTATTTTTCGAGAGCTGCATGTCAGACGCATCATAAACAAAAATATCGAATAATTATCGCGAGACTTTGGATATAATATCGGGCAACGTGATATTGAGATAACGATATTGAGTCGATATATCATGCACCCCTAATACATACATGGTTTAAAAATGAAAATATAAATAAACGTTGCAAGATTTATGATGCTGATGACCTTTAAAACTCTTGTGTCAACAAGGCAACGACTGACGCATTTGTATTACAGTCCAAAGAGCTCCGTTATTTTACATTAGTTTTATTTATCCGTACCGACTGGACCGGATCGGCTTGGACGGGAACGGTTAAGCAAAGAACGATTTGGCCCGACGGTGGAAAAGCTGCTATTGTAATAGGCATAAATTCGAAGTAAATGTGTTTGCCTGCACTCGTGATTTTAATGTTTAATTTTAATCCACAGTCAATAAGTACGACGGAGCCATTGCCCAGGGTGAAGCCGATGAAGAGGAAAGCTTCAGATAAACCCCAGAAGGGCAACAGTCCCCCCCAATATCCGTGTTCAGCTTCTCCCTCCAGAAGTCCTTCCATCGTGGACTCGCAGCATAAAGCGTTCGTAGATGATGTTTTGCAAATGATTGCCGAGGACATGCTACCGCTAAACTTCACTGAAGGCTGTGGGTTTCGTAAGTTCATGACGTCAGTGGGTCCTCAACACCCTCAGCTCTCGCAGCGCACGATCGCTTCACAACTATACAGCGCTGTGGAGAAATCCATCAAGCCGCAGCTGATCCGACAGCTCAGGAGCTGCGTGTCGTTGAGCGCAGGCCATAACGTTGTTCACATCACTGCTGATATCTGGGCTAGTGAACATGCAGAACCTCTTCTTGCCGTTCAGATGCATTTCCTTGATGACGACTGGAACGTGCACAGGCGGACTGTGGCGTTTCGTCATTTGCAGTGTAAACGGTTTACAACACAGATCGGCGCAGAGATCGAATCCGTTCTTCTAAGCTATGGGCTTTTCCCACATAACATTGGTTACAGCATCATCCATGAGGCCAAGAACACTATCGCCACTCACGATCTCTTCTGTGACCTCAAGATCATGTGTTCTGCGCAGAAGAACGATCCCGATGAAGATGAATTATTGAGTTTTCTAGATGATCAGGTGACCATAGAGGATTTCTCCATAGCTGAAATATCTTCCAGCAAACATCTGGATTGTATGACTACCCTCCTGCATTGTGTGATTAAGGAGGCGATAAAGAAGTCCAGGGTTGTTGAGCGTATACTATTTGAGGTGCAAAGTGTGGTGTCTTTTTTTCGCAGAAGCGCCTATTGGCTTGATGTTCTTTCAAAGAAATGCAAGCTCTCGCTATCTGGCACTTTCCGCACAAGCAGCTACACCTGGAACTGCACAATCTCCATCATCCGTGAAATAATGCAGGAGTCGGTGTGGGACTTGGTGATGAGCCTTGTGAATCAAGCCCACGCCGAGGCGAACGGCTGCCACGTCTGTCCTCCTGTGGTTCATGTCACCCGCGATCAAGTCCTGGAGTTTGTTAGTTTAATAGAGCCGTTTGAAGAGGTGGTCCAAGTGCTCCAGGAAGACGGCATCACCTTGTCCCTCATCATCCCTACTATCATTGGACTTGATAAAACGCTTGAGACCAAGACCACAAAGTTCAGCCTTTTCTGCTCATCCCTCCGCTCTGCTCTCCGCTCTTACTTCCAACCTCTTATTTTGCGGAGAGATTTGATACTAGCCACAGTTCTGGATCCACGAATCAAGCTTCAACCCTTTGACGATGGAAAAGAGAAATTCAAGACCAGCACACTGTTTACACCTTCCAAACACCGGGCCTCTTTAGTAGTGCAGTCGGCGCTGAGTGAAGCCGCTGAAGAGCCTGGGCGTGAGCATGTGGACGTGCAGTCCGCCGAGCTGACTCAGTATTTATCAGAGCTCTTGTCTGAGGAAGATGTTTCCGTTCAAACCTTCTGGAAAGAAGCGTCACGCTTCCCTCGCCTACAGGGCATTTGCCGCAAATGGTTGGCGGTGCCAGCGTCTTCAGGGGGCTTTAAGAGACTGTTTCCTCTAGCGTGCCGTATTGTGCGGGCCCGGCGAAGCAAGCTAGCGCAGCACACGACAGAACGACTCCTGCTGTACCGAGAGCATCTGAAGAAGCACAGCTAAACTGCAGCGCAGTAAATACTCAGCTTTTTGCCTTGAAGGAGCTGGGAAACATATGCAGATATCAAATGTACATTTTTTTTGATTCAGTGGATTTTTTTTTTTAATTGAGTGACTTTTCATGAGCAATGCCACTGACAATAAACCTGAAACTTGAATAATCTTGAAACTTTTGACATCTAGAACTACATTGGTTGTCAAATTGTTGTTTCACATAATTCTGAACGAGGGATAATCAGTCCTTCCAGAAAAATGCAGTTTTTTTGTGATTGTTGCGGGCAAAAATCCTTGATTATGCGACACGTTTTCTTAAAAAATGCGATGGCATATGTGGGATTTTTATGGATATTTTATGCGATGAAATTACGGAAACTTGCAAAAACTGCGGTTTGATGAAAGAGAGAAAGTGATTCCCCTGTTCCCTGTTCTCACTAGGCTACTGCCTTAATGTAAAGAGTCATTTCTTATTACTTCCTATGATAAGCAAGCACACTACATCACAGAAAGTGCTGGAATATTTCAGCTCATCTTGTTTTATTTCAGATCTTAATAAACACATGAAACTTACAAAACATTGATGAGTCAAACAAGATCTGGAGCTTTACAAGAGGAATATGCTACAACTTCTGTAAAAATTAATGAATAAAATATAAAAATAAAATGTGTGCTTCCTGTTTTACAGCTTTTCGATGATGTTCACGTCAGTAATTACGTCACTTTATAACGTTCCCATGGTAACAGGAGTAAACAGCGGCTCTTGTGTGAAGCAAACGCAACATTTCTCAACTTTCTGCTGAGATATGAGACTTTTTTGCAACTAAAATGTGGGGATTATGAAATCATGCAAGCCTCGCATATTTTGCACGGAAAATCTGCAATTTATGCAGCGAAATGCGGCGTATTTGAAAAAATGCCCCCGCATAAATATGCAGACTTATGCTGATTATGCGATTGCATAATGACGTTTTTCTGGAGGGACTGGATAATCTGCTGATATGTGACCTGCCTGTCAGACTCAAATCTAATTAGTTTGCGTTGCAAGCTTCTTCTAGATACCTCTTTATGATTCTGTCAGTAACGTGATTGTCTTAAAGGCACTCATTGTGCGGAAATAAGTGTGAACATTTGGTTAAAGTTGCAGTAAGCGATTTCTGAGAAACACTTTTGATGTTTGAAATCAAGCCAAACAAACACACACACACACACACAACTCCCTTTATTGCTCCGGCCCCAAAATGCACGAACACGCAATGCAAGAGTGTATGTGTATTTATCATAGCTGAAGCCAAGCAAAACAATGCTTTGTGAAAAATAAAACGAACAAACGTCAAGGAAAAACAAAAAATGAACTTTTTATACAAGCAGGATTTGTTTGTTTGTCACCAGCAGCTCCAGAAAAACACTCAAAACTTACAATAGCTAACATTACAACAGCAGCATATCTGTGGCTCTGTGAGACAGCGAAACCGGTGTTACTCGCTCTGGCCTTCCCGCTCTCTAACGTCTCCAGCGCTGGAAGCTTTTCTGATAGTGACGCAGGTCCTAAAGCACTTGCCTGATCATAACCTTCTTCTTCCAGTGATATCCCTGAGCTTTCCTCTAGGGATGTGCCAGACTAGTCGAGTAAATGGTCCGGCTGCTACTAGTCGACACTGGAAACAATAGCCGACATTTAAGTTGCTATGTATGGGCGGCAGTCGGCTATGAAGCACCTGCTGTTCACTTTCACTTTATTTAAAATACACATTAAAATTGCAAGTTTCCACCAATAAGCATTACTTTCACGGACTCTTATGTATAGTCATAATTTCCCCCCATAAATGTGCCATTTGAATAATAGATGCATACGGGTTAGAAACAAATCAATATTTTTTAAGAACTGGTTTGAAAAGGGAATTATTTGGGTTAAATAGTTGATCAAAACGAATAGTGTTTTATACAATTATACTGAATTAGTTCATATTTGTAACTTTTCAGTTGATCCAACATTATTTGGTTTTATATGCAATTCCCACAGAACTGTAGAGGCTATTAAATATAATAATAATAATTACTCTGCAAATAGTTGAAGAATTGACTTGTATTAAGTTGCAGGGCAGGGATTTCACAAGTTCTGGATGTAATTATATTTTCCCTTCTTCAATATAAAAATGTATACTGCTGTTATACTCGCTGGGATTTTCTTTAAAAAAAAACATCTTGATTTAAGTCATATTTGGATGAAGCCTCGGGTATTACATCACAAATAAAGTGAAAGAGGTTTCATATAACATTTTTAAGACACTTTTGGTACAGCTTTTTAAAGTGAACATGGAAGATAATTGTGTTTTTGTATAAATAGATAAAAATCCAATGAGGTTATTTGTCTATTTTGGGAATGTCCCAAGACATTTAGGAAAGAACTCAGTAATGTTTTTCATGTGATGGTGATATAAATATTACAAATATTAGTGATATAAATCTTTATATTTGATTTGCCCATTCATACATTTAAATGGAATGAAAGAAATGCCACATTTTGAACAATTTAAATGTATGTTTAAATATATTTAGAAACAGTAAAAACTTAAAAGCAAGGAAAACTTTTTAGGTACACGTTTTTTTCTGTAAAAGGCCCTTTTTTATTCCTCTGTTTTCCCCCCTTCTTTTTCCCCTGACATGTATGGTTATATGTACTCCTGTATGTAAATTATGTTTTGTTCTTATAAAAATGCATTTAAAAAAAACAAAACAAAACAAGTGGTGGAAAATTGTCAAAATCCACGGGATAACAGAAAACAATTCTTGCTGTGGCTTAGATGTCAGAAATGTAATATAAGAAAGATGGTCTGCATATTTAAACACATGACAGTTCTGGTTAGCAGTCTGGACTGATGAAACCTGCGATGATTATTCTGATATTAAAGCATGGATTTGATGTAAACAATAGATATAAACCTGCAATTCTGAGGGGGAAAAGACCGAATCTCGAGATTATATCTTGCAATTCTGATATTTCTTCCTAGAATATTGACATATAAACTCGGAAATGCGAGATTAAAGTAAAAATTGTGAGATATGCACTCGAAATTACCTTATTATTGTTTTATTACGTGGAGTACTTTCATGGAGTGCCACTGATTCCGCCCACAATACACGTCATCGGTGTCTGCACACTCACACATTGATCTATTAATAATGAGGAATAACTGTATGTGGAGGAGTATTAAACATACTGGAGTGCAGGAGAGGAGCGGTCTGTCAAGGCAGATTAGACCTGAACTGCTGCTTTTATTATGAGTTAATTAACTAACTAACTCCAGGTGGCAGTAGTTCAACGTTCAGGGCGCGAGCTGCCGTTACAGCCCGAAGAAGAAGAAGAGGAGGACCGTCATCATAGACATCATACGGCTCTGTCCACTTCTTATACTGTCTAAGCATCATACATGGTTCTATATGATGTCTATGGTAATGGCCGCCACCGGGCTGAAGATGTGTCTGCTGCTTCATCTGCTTGTGTTCAGCTGGTATATATTCACTATCTGGAGTAACTGCTCCCTGCAGACCTCAGACAAACACCCCGGGGTGCGCTCATACGGGGGCCGCTGGAAGTATCTGACCTTTATTAATCTGGTAAGAGCAGTTCACACACTCGATCCACCTCTGCTCTGCTGTCAGTTATTACGACACGCCGGTGACGTCAGTTTAGCGGTTGACATTCGGTTTGTTATTTTATTTTTTAAGAGTATACGTACAGTCTATATGTATATGTGCTGTTTTGCTTTCTTTATTTCGTTGTATGTAATTTTGTAGGCTACTTATATATTTGATACCTTGGCATTAATAATAAATAAATAAAAAGAAATTCGGTTTCCAAAGCCATTAAACTTTCCAGCACAAACAACTCGGATATACAAAAACAAACAAAAATGCGTATATATATATATATATATATATATATATATATATATATAAACAGACTATAACGTATTTAAATCAAGTTAAACAACAATTTAGCTATATGATTATGATTTCAAACTAATAGTAAAATTTTCAGAAAAATATCCCTTTTATTGTAGAAGTCTTTGTTTTTGGAATTGGCATTTCATGTTTTGCAACTTTAAGTGTGAATCCATTAAACTACAACCGTTTAACCTAAAGGTATCAAACCAACTAAATTATTACCAATCAGATTAATTATCTGAAAAACAATCCTTCTGCAATAAAAGGGATATTATTCTGAACATGTTACTAGTTTGATATAATGTCATATAGTTCAATTGTTTAATTTATTTATTATATATTTTATTTCTTGAAATTAAGACTTGCACTGCTCAAAGGGTGTGTGTGTATGTCTATGTATATATGTGTATATATATATATATATATATATATATATATATATATATATATATATATATATATATATATGTGTGTGTGTATATGTATATCTGAGTTGGTTTGTGCTGAAAACATGAAATGCGCAGAGTTTAGTCAGTATGAAACCGAATGTCAAACATTAAATGAACTTTACAGCTGTAGTTATGACTGTGTTCATGTCACATGACTCGTGTGTGTGTGTGTGTGTGTGTGTGTGTGTGTGTGTGTGTGTGTGTGTGTGTGTGTGTGTGTGTGTGTGTGTGTGTGTGTGTGTGTTTCAGGTGCTGCAGGCGGTGTTTTTTGGATGGTGTGTGTTCGTGGACGTGATGCACATGCTGGTGCCGGTGAAACACACTCTGACCCTCACCAAAGCCAGAGACTTCTTCTTCACGGCGCTGGCCTTTCCCATCGGCACTGTGAGTCCCAGTAAAGTCCCAGTTCAACACACTTACACTGACTGACACTCACAAGGCTGGGGTCATAGAAAATAAGTCATTTCTGCTCACCAAGGCTGCATTTATTTGATTTAATATAAAAATTTGATTTTTATATATATAATATATTTAAATATTGACAATTTAAATAGTAAAGTGTAATTTATTACTGTGATCAAAGCTGCATTTTCAGCATCATTACTCCAGTCTTCAGTGTCACATGATCCTTCAGAAATCACTATAATATGATGATTTGATGATCAAGAAACATTTAAGATTATTAGCCGCTGAAAACAGTTGTGTATAATTTTTTTTTCAGGATTCTTTGATGAAAAGAAAGTTCAAAAGAACAGCATTTCTCTGAAATATAATGTTTTGTAACATTATAAATGTCTTAACTGTAAATTTTGATCAACTTAATGCATCATTGATGAATAAAAGTATTAAAAATTCTTACTGAGTCCTAACTTTTAAACGGTAGTGTTTAATGTTACAAAAGCTTTCTATTTCAGATAAATGTTGTTCTTTCTATTCATCAAAAAATATTAATTGTACAGAACTTTTTTCAATAATCATAAATGTTTCTTGATCCTCAAGCCAATAAAAACTGGATCGGTCAAGCTATGAAATGCTGAAAAAACTGTTAAAGTAACATATTTCATGTCTTATAAAGTCATACTGTAACTGTAAACCCTTATTCACTGAAAGTTAAGTCACTTTAATTCTGTGGAAGAGAGTTCTGTTGAGTAAATTACATTAACTAATGTTGGCTAATTTATTCAATTATGTTCAATAAGACATTAGAGCATGACTAGATGTGCAAATGATGTCCCTGGATTTTTGGAAAGACCAAATACATACTGTTAATATTAAAATATAATGATAACATCAACTATACATAATGATAACATAATTATACATTAACTTTAATTCTTAAAATTATAAGAATTTTAAAAGTTTTATAGTATTTCCCAGTTTTTGTAATTTCGTGAGTGTCTCTATAATATGAGAATGACTGACACAAAACATGGATAATATTTTACGGTTCAGATTTATTCAAATGTACAGGAGAGTGTATCTTAGACTGGTTATCATTTCAGTTTTTTTACCAATAGTCCAATTGAATGTATTTGAAAAAACAGTATTTCATGCATAATACAAATATTTCACTCCGTCTCAATATAATCATCAATATAAGCTCTTAAAATAACAAGAGTAAGAGAAGAACTGGAAAATTATTGTTGCTTCAATGCATTTTTTTTATCATTTATCTCAATCATCTTGTGTTCTCTCATTTGTATTAGGTATCGTTATCATCAACGGCTTTTAAAAAACTTTATTGGTCAACTATTAAAGTGAACTTTGAATGTATTGATCTTCTTGCTTGCAGTTTGTGTTTGCTTCCTTCTGGAGTCTCTACACTTACAACCGAGAGCTGGTGTATCCCAAAATATTAGATGACATCATCCCCGTCTGGCTGAATCATGCAATGGTGAGGAAATTATTGAATATTATATTGCAGTGATACTGACCCTTGATTAGATGTGCACACAGCCTTCATCTAGAGCTCAGTTAATGCAGTCTGGACATTCAATTCAATTGCATTGTAATTCAATAATTACATTTGTTTACACAGCGTGTCAAAGCAGCTTTACAGAAAATGCTTTAATCCACATTACAATTTAGAGTGATCTGTTATCAGAGGAGACTGTCTAAGTTACACTACCGTTCAAAACAGGGTTTCCGCTGGGTTATAAAAAGTCTAAAATCTCAAAATCACAATTTAAGGCCTTAAAAAGTCTTAAATTTGCTGAAGTATTGTTTTCTAGGTCTTAAATCATTTTAAACAGGTCTTAATTTTCCTACGTCCATCTAAATCTGATTGAAATGCTCCCGCAGTGCTTTGGAATGTTTTTTTTTTTTTATTCCGTGGTGTTGTAGTTCTTTATTTCGCTAGTCCAAATATAATTTGCAGTATTACAAAATAGACCAACATGCAACAGCCAATCAGCTTTGAGCTTTCGCTTTTTTATTTGTCGTTTGTCGTTTTTTAAATTTCATTCATAATGGTCTTAAAAAGTCTTACATTTGACTTTGTGAAGCCTGCAGAAACCCTGCAAAAGTTTGGGGTCAATATGATTTTTTTTATTTTATCAATACTTTTCTTCAGAAAGGATGCATTAAATTGATCAAAAGTGACAGTAAAGACATTTATAGCAAAATATTTCTTTTTTAATTAAATGCTTTTCTCTTGAACTTTCAAAGAATCCTGAAAAATATGAAGCAGCAAAACTGTTTTCAACTGTGATAATAATCATAAATGTTTCTTGAGCATCAGATCATCATATTATAGTGATTTCTGAAGGATCATGTGACTAGGGATGCAGCGATTACCGGATTTCACAATTAACCGTGCTTTAAAACGTCACGGTTAATTAATCGTAAAGACTATGCTACACCGAGTGTTCTGCACGGAGCAGAACTTTTGCAACTAACTCAAAACGAAAACAAAGTTACGCCAGCGGTGCACCAGCTTAAAGTGCCGTGCTCGTCAGCCACTATGGCAGAGGGACTAAGCAGCCACGCTCTATTTCCACCGAAAAAACGTTCAACAGTGAACATTCAACTTATATCCTATTGCTTTCTCCTGTCTGTGTTGAGTAGCCTAAATGTTAGGCTTTGTAGTTTTAATATGCCCAATGTAAAACACTAATAAGATCAGGGCCGTGTGACTTCTAGGACTAATTAGGAAGAGATTGATTATTGTTTGTCATTTTATAATTTTGTGGCAGCAATAAATAACACAATAAAATCTAGTGGTGAGTGTTCATGTGATATTATACATTAGTAGTGTTATGAAATTAATTGATGCATAATAATCGTGATAATTGTTAAATCGTGATTATTTCTCAGACAATAATCGTACTTACAAAATCTGTAATCGTTGCATCCCTACATGTGACACTGAAGACTGGAGTAATGATGCTGAAAATTCAGCTTTGATCACATGAATAAATTACACTTTCTATATATTCACATAGAAAACAGCTGATTTACATTGAAATAATATTACACAATATCACTGAGTTATTGTATTTTTAATCAAATAAATGCAGCCTTGGCGAGCAGAAGAGACTTCTTTAAAAACATAAAAAATCTTACCGACCCCAAACTTTTGAACAGCAGTGTGTATACTGTTTATTTAAACAATATATATTATAAAAAAAGTATATATTTTTTTCTTTTATCTTTTGAACGGTAGTGTATTTCAGAAATGTACATATACAAATCACAGCTAAATTAAACAATGTAATAATTTAAGGCAGAAACAATGAGCTCATTGAAGTATTGAATACATGTTAACTGATGATTATGTCTGTGTTCCTCCAGCACACAGTGATTATATGTCTGATTGTAAACTGATTATAAACTGATGATATGTCTGTGTTCCTCCAGCACACGGTGATCATGCCCTTGCTGCTGCTCCAGATGTTCCTGCAGAATCACTCGTATCCCAGTCGCACTAAAGGCATTTCTGCTCTGGCTCTGTTTTCCGTCCTGTATTTGTCATGGTAATCTGGCATCGCTCACATGGACGGCTCTCTGCATGTGTCCTCAGCGCTGACATGTGTGTGTTTGTGTGCTCCTCCTCAGGGTGTTGTGGGTGCACCACGCCTCAGGCATCTGGGTGTACCCCATCATGGCTCACTTGAGTCCCGTGGGGTTGTGTGTGTTCCTGGGCGGCGCGTCCCTCACCATGGCTCCTCTGTACCTGTTAGGAGAGAAGCTCAGCCGCATGAGGTGGAGCACCACAGGTGAGAAACTTTAAAAGTTCACCCAAAAACTAAAATGTCCTGATTATTTACTAATAGCCCCAGCCATCCAAGATGTACATGACTGACTTTCTTCTACCAAAAAGAAATTAAGGTTTTAGAGGAAAACATTCCAGGATTTTTCTAAAAGAGGCTTTAAAGGTACAATATGTAAGTTTTCTCAGACAGAGGTCACATTTTCAAAACAATAGCAAAGATGAAGTTTGATAACGCTATGAAGGAAAGTGGAATGATGGGAGATGTTGTTTTTACCATCCAGAGATGTATGGATTCATAAATCATGTTCACGGATAAGGTAATAAATTAGTTTTTGTATTACTTGTACTTTTGATCACACTATTTTATGGCATCGTAATGAATTAGCTGTGAAATGTATTTATATATACATGCGGACTCGACGCGCTGCGCGCTGTGACTCTGTGTTGCTTCAAGCGCATCATTCTGCGCTCAGGATGCGCATCAGCGCTTTGTGCCACACTGTATTGGAGTCTTTCATAATACTTTTGCTCAATGAAAGATTATTAGCCTTTTTTGTTCTGTCCTATCTATCATATGTTGTTGCCTCATTAAACAGCTGTGCTATACTTAATATATGTCTTAATTTTATAGTAGACTATATATATAATAATTGATCTTTTTGATTTTTGGTATCTTGTTTTTCATGAATGTATTTTACAACAATACAATGAGCAATGTGTAACATTTACCAGATTAAGAGCTACACGATAAAGCTCTAATTGGTTTCCTTTGGAAATATGTTTCAAATTCACACAGAATGCATTAAAACTGTAAAGCATGTCTGTTTGTGTCAAAATCGTGATTAAAATCGAAATCGGAAAAAAAAACAAGAAATCGTAGTAGGTTTTTTTTGTCCATATCGCACAGCCCTAGTGTGAACCTACACTGCTCTCACAGTTCGGTTCGATTATGATAATCATGTCACCGATTCAGTTAAATTACTGATGCAATGCATCCTCAATTTTCAATTTTACTTCAAAAGTGATGTGTGTGTGTGTGTGTGCGTGCGCGTTCGGGAAGTCACAGTGACAGAAACAGTGACATTCCAGTTTAAGTTTCAAGGGAGTAAAGTCTGTTTATGCCATTAAGAAAATTAAATTCTGTCAAATCAATTTAGTTTTAAAGAAATTTTCATTTAAAAGCAGCGCTCATTCATCAGTGTATAATGTTACCCTGGAGACACGCACATCAACCGTCACCGAGTCCGCTGTTGAAGACGATCATCCATTTATAATCACGCATAACAAAACAGAATAATTGTAATTTGACCATCGGGTCCGGATACTTAAATCAGAGAGCATTATTACAGAGAGCATTATTGGGGCGGGTGGATGATGTGTTTGTCTGTGACAGAGCTCATGTTTACTCTTAAGCAGTGACTCTGCAGACGTTACAGCTCGGGTGAACACGGCTAACGTGGTTTATCAAGTTAGTGTATTACATCCTGCATATTCTCTGTGCGTGACATGAGCGCACACGCGTGTCTTCTCCAGGTCCTGCTTACCAGGTTGTTCATAAAAGCCGAAATGTGCCCAGATGTGCTTTTAAAGTAGATGGAGCATTTTTAATTACTCTCACTCGCATCTCGCCTCCCTCTGCCAGTGCTGCCGCAACAAAGCACATACGCCATAAATGACGTCAGAAAAGCGTCAGTATATTATAATCGTTTATGGTCTAGTACTGAACCGATACCGAATCGTCCTTGTCTGCATCACGAATTCGCGATACATATATATTTAATTTTACTGCCATAGACGGTCAACAGACTTGAAAAAAGGCGTTACAGAAGTAGACAAAGTGCAATATTACTATGTGTACAATAACTATATATTTGCTTACCTGTTTATTAAAACACATGCGACAGATCAAGTCCAAGTTTGCGAGCTCTGTCTATGCAAAAAACACAATGCCAATTAGGGCTGCACGTTTTCAAGTTTTTCATTAACCGTTAACCGATGCCCTTATCGGTTAATATAATGTGCGCGCCGCAACCCCGAGATACAGACACACGAGAAAGGGGTAGTTCATTTTTAACACCTTTAATAACTGCACAAAACATCTTTAACTTTTAGGTGGCAAAATATTGTTTTAGGCTACCTAATTCTGTGAATTACACTGCACAAACCAAAAGTACTAGGCTACTGCCGAATGAAGAAGGGTTAGTTCTCCCCAGAACATAAAATATTCATTTTATTTTATTTTTCGTGTTCGCATTTATATGGAACAAACAATGGGAATGTGACAGTTCTTGAAGCGGCACAAAAACTTCCAGAGACCTCAAACAGAAAGCACAAAGCCTTTCTTTAAAGTGAATTTCGTTTGGTATTAATTGTATCTTAATTTTAATCAATGTTTAATCAACCAATTACCTGGATTTAATAAATAGAAGTAAATATAGCAGACATTAGATAATCACGACACGGAGCCGCCAGTGAGTGAACTCAGCGCGTCTCATAAACCGAAACCGAAACTCCGCGACGTATAAGGTAGCCTACTTCACAGACCTGAGAAATATATCTATATTGAAATGTCTACTTTTAAACAGAACAATTCAAAACGAAAGAAAACAGACTGCTCTTATGTAATCCGTATGAAAAGTGCATTTCTCTCTGGCGCGTTCACTGTGAAGATCGCGAGTCAGCATCGTCAACTTCATCTTTCCAGCCGAGTGAGCCGACACTGACAGAAAACACTTATTTATTAATAAACAATTTAAATGTCTCCTTGCTATATTTGACATATTCATAATCATTACTTTTGCCTGTTCTTTTTGACAGCTTTTAGGTTATTGGCAGCGCCAGCCAGGCTACATTGAACGCACCGAAAACATTATTTTTTGAATAATCGCACAACCTATTTGATATTCCAATTAAATAGGCTACTCAGTTAGGCTACTCATCCGAACCAACTATTAAACAAATGTTTACTTGTAAGCGGTCTTTTTACATGTTAGTTTTTCCGTGAGCGGGAATTGAAAACCAGAAGTGGACTATGAGCGAAGTGATTACAGAGCGCTTAGAGTGGAGAGAGGAACGTGCTTTTGCTCCACTCCAGGCTTTGATCACACCCCCCTCAGTACGGTGAATAGACTACACCTCGTCTTTCCTTAGTTTAAGACCTATTCAAACTAAAATTAAGACATTACACTATTTGAGAAATGAAAGCCTATTTACGGCCTTAAAATTATGAAAAGTGAACTTGTGGACATTACAAATGTCTGTGAGCGCTCTGGCGGTCTCTGGTGATGCAACAATTCACGCCATTGATGCCACTTAACCGAGCAAAATGTTTCACTCGGTTACACAATTTTTAACGGTTAATCGGTTAACCATGGACACCCCTAATGCCAATCCTTGTATTATTTCTCCGTTTTTCCCAAAGCCTGCTTGCCTCAGTTGATCTATGTTTACATTTTTTGGGGAATTTTCTGTACTCGCCAATCTATAATCGTGAACCATGACTGAACGACACAACAGCGGTGTGTGAGATACTGTATCGTAGATATGTATACATGGATCCTCATTGGTGGCTTACGTATAACGACCCATTGAAACTGCCGCTAACGATGCATCTATATATATCTCTATGCTTTCTACAAGCGGAAACCGAGGATAGCTCGTATATCACGTCATTGATAGGCGACAATGACCAGGGATGAGATATTATGAAAAACTGGAATTTCTTTGGATTTACAAATCCTTGGGAAATTTTGGGATAATGTACACAACTGCATGAAATATATCACACTGTGCAAGTGGTTTTTGAATATTTTATTTCAAAATTACATATTGTACCTTTTAAAGGGGTCCACACAACTCCAGCTGACGAATAAGGCTCTACTCTAGCGAAACCATCAGTCGTTTTCTGGAGAAAGAAAAATGTAGGCCTATATAGTTTTACCTATAAATGTTTGCTTGGTCCAGCTCTGCGATGACGGTTGAGTTCAGCTCCACGGGTGACGTACTGTATGGACGTTGCGAAGGTCACTAGGCCACAAGAACCAGCCCCTTTTCCCCCCAAACCTTCCTCTTTTAACGGTTAAACGTTAGTTAATTTTTTTACCAGTGGAAGTAATCTTTTAGCTTTCACAAGATCGAGGCATCCAGGAAAAACACACACACACACACACACACACACACACACACACACACACACACACACACACACACAGACCATCTATGCAGAATCGAGGCATCCAGGATACTCACACACACACACACACACACACACACAAACACACACACAGACCATCTATGCAGAAATAACACGTCAACTAATGCGAGTCAGAATAAATAACTTGCTTGTCAGAAATGCTGGATCAACAGGCTTATTCCTCACAGCACGTCTTCCTCCAGAAACGATGAAAAGCAGATGCATCTTTCCTTTGACCTAGCTTCATGCGTTGTTTATGGGGTGATGTGGGTGTTTACAGGTTTGCGCGGACAATTGCTGTCTGTCTTGTTATTGTAAGTTTACACAAATAAAAGCAGACCCTTTACAGTTTCAGATGATGTCTCACTCTTATCTGTAGAAAATGCAAGTGATTGCATCAGTGTTAAACATTGAGGGGTTAAACACTGAACTCCCACAAACATTAAAGGGATAGTTCACCCAAAAGTTAAAATTAGCTCATGGTTTACTCACCCTGAAGTCCTCCTAGGTGTGTATGACATTCTTTTCTCAGACGAACATAATCAGAGTTATATTACAAAATGTCCTGGCTCTTCCAAGCTTTATAATGGCAGTGAATGGGCATCATTTTTGTTAAAAATGTCTATAGGGTTAGAGTCTGGTTGAGAGTTAGTTCCTAATATAACCCTAATGTCTACAAATATACCCATTCACTGCCATTCTATACAGCTAGGATGAGTTCAGTGTGAGTAAAGCATGGGCTAGTTTTCATTTCAGTGTGAACTAGAGCTGGACCAAGGCAAACATTTGTAGTTGTATATTATTATTATTATTATTCAGAAAATGACAGATTTTTTCGCTGAGACCCTTATTTGTTGGCTGAGGTCATGTGGAGCCTTTTAACGCTTTAACGCTCCTAAATATGGCTTTTTGGACCATCAAATGGACTGGTGATCCCGTTCACTTGCATTAGATGGGGGGGGAAATCCTGAAACGGTTTTCTTAAAGGTGCTCTAAGCGATGTCACACGGTTTTTAGGCCAAAACATTTTTTGTCACATACAGCAAACATCTCCTCACTATCCGCTAGTTGCCTGTCCCCTGAACACACTGAAAAAAGACACGGTCTTTAAACTGTTCCAGCCAATAACGACAAGAATTTGGGGTGGGTTTGGGGGGGTAGTGCGCGGATGAGGAGGAGGGAGGGCCTAGCTAGCCTCCTTTTTGTTTGACAATACTATAAACGTCAACAAGAAGTGATGTCACCCAGGATCGCTTGGAGCACCTTTAATTATCTTCATCTGAAAGAGTCCTGTCCATCTGGGATTCTGGAGAAAAATAATCAGGGCGTTTTCATTTTTTGGGTGAACTATTCCTATAACCTGAATATCAAAGCTAACTATATTTTTTGTCATCCCAGAGTGATGACCAGTGTGTGTAGATGTTATAATTATGACTCATACTGACTGTAGTTTTTCTCTAAAAGGGAATCAGAAGAAGAAAAAGAAGTAAATATCTACTGGAAAACACATGAATGTGGATCTTAATACCAGCCGAAGAAAGGGAACAGTGACCAGCTGAAGTGTGTCGCTGGTGTGTTATACAGACGGGCTTGATTCGCTCTCACACACATACACAAGGACACATTAATACACACACACACTGTACACAAGGTGTGTGTGTGCACTAATAGTTTTATTCCAATTTTTTTTGTGATGCTAATGAAAATCAGTTGCACTTACAAATTAAAATGCTGTATTTTTTATTATTTTTAAAAAATAATATTCTTTATTTTATAATTTTCAAGCCTTGTAATATCCCAGAATGCTGTAGTTCAACAGTGGTTAAGGGACCGTTAGTACCGAGCACTTTTCCCTTCTCAGATTCATAATCGTTTTGTTTTGTTTTTTTTATGGGAAAAAAAAGCCTGAACTGGTGACCAATTAATATAAAATAAATTTTCTATGTAATGTATGGCAGTTAAGATGTGTTTGAATATTGATGAGGGCTTCTCGAATGACCCTTGACCCTGCCTGAACTCGGGTAATCTCACGAGTGAAGCCCTTAATGTGATTTCCCGGCTTGACTGAGAGTTTGATGATGGACTTTATTGGAAACAAGTAAACCCAAGTAATCTGGTCCATTTCATTCATATCCAGAGAAATGTCTCTAATACTTATAATAACCTCATCATCTTTCAGTCCTATCAATCTGAAAATGTTTTTTAATTGTTGTTTCGACAAAGCAGAATAGTGTGTCATTGTCATTACAGTGTATTACGCTGTTTTTGTTTGTTTTTAAATGCGTGTAATCTTAACTAGTTTGCATTAATCAAAAAGAAATGTTGTAGAAACAGCGGTTTATGTGAAGCGAGTGGACAGCTCAGTTTCCCTGCATTGATATGGTTATGGCACGTGTGTTTAGTGTGTGATGATGACTGACTCTGAAGAGGGGCGAGTACTGGTGTACACGACCTATGATCATTCATGTCATCCGTGTCCTTTATTCAGACGCAATAATAAATCAGAGCTATACTTTTACTCGGTTAAAGTGTGTTTAAATACGCTTGGTCTCGCTGTACGGTTCACCTCTTGATGGAGTAAAAGTGGAACAGTGCGTCAGCTGTGACTTAAGAGACTCTCCTTTAATCAGATTTACTGTAAGTCCATCAGTTTGCAAAGTCACCTCATTCTCAGTTACTGGCTGCACTGACCTTTTTAATAGCCGAATCAATAGTCGTAAAAACAAAAAGAAACTGATTGTGTGCAGTATTGATGAACCCATAAGTACTCGTATTTTAAATAAAGGAGAAATTCTTGTACTATTTTGCTGAAATTCTGGACAATCATAGAAGGAAATTGTTTCCCCCTCATTTCCTTTCTGGAATAAACCCATAAAATCAGAGTTGAGACATCTATGATGGAGTGTGTGTGGTGTGTGTGTGTGGTGTGTGGTGGTGTGTGTGTGTGTGTGTGTGTGTGTGTGTGTGTGTGTGTGTGTGTGTGTGTGTGTGTGTGTGTGTGTGTGTGTGTGTGTGTGTGTGTGTGTGTGTGTGTGTGTGTGTGTGTGTGTGTGTGTGTGTGTGTGTGTGTGTGTGTGTGTGTGTGTGTGTGTGTGTGTTTGTGTGAGGTCAGAGAGACGGGCTTCTTCAGGAGTAAGTGGATTAGGTGTTAAATCTGGTGTGAGACTGAAATAGCTGCTCTCTTCACTCTTTGGCTTGATGTGACCGCAGCATTAACTTCTCCTTCTCTCAAACACTTGCTAGGATGTTCAGTGTTTCTGGATGGATCCATGAGTTTTGCACAGTGAAGGTTGTGCAAAACAAATGATAAATTGCTTTTTACTCTAATATCAAGTTATCAAATCCGCTGTGGACTCATGGATCGAAGAGACAGGACCATTCCTTTCCTCTAGCTGTGTTTGGGTGAGTAATTCACAACTCGTTCTTTAGGAGAAATTCACATGATGCTCGCAAGGGATTTCATTTCTTGAATTCACTGTGTTCAGTGTGAATTTATAAAGATGTAAATACATTTTGTATGAAGACCAGCACTGATTTGAAAAGCACTGGATTTCACATTTCATCCCAAAATCAAAACCAAACTTTCTATTTTGCATAAAGAATGAAACCTGATTTTGAGACTATTTTCGTGGCACACTTCCATCCCAAATTGTATCGCATCCAGAACATCCAGAGCATACAACGCATTACTTTTTTTTTAAATGAACAAAAATTGAACGCAACATTAAAAAAATGCCATGTTGAACAAAATATATATCATTGTTTCCCCATTACATTAATGAGAACAGGGGAAACTGCTTGATTGTCCTGATTGTCACAATGCAAAAGATCGTTAAAAATAGACTTAACTAATAAATAAACAAACTGTTTTCAACATTGATAATAATCAGAAATGTTTCTTGAGCAGAAAATCATCATATCAGACTGATTTCTGAAGGATACCGAAGAGTAATAATTTCCATCACAGGAATAAATAGCATTTTACAAATATTCAAATAGAAAACAGTGATTTTAAATAGTAAAAACATCTCTCAAGAATTATTGTATTTTCGATCTGATAAATACAGAAGAGACTTTGTGTTTTGTCGCCAGTTTATTTAGTTCTGAAGTGACCTCTGCTGTATGCTAATGTGTTCCCTGTGCCGAACAGAGATTGCCATGGAGGAGGGAGTATCATGGACTTTGGTAAGCGATGGCACATGTGTACATATATTGTATTAATAGTCAGATAATATCCATCAGAACGATGTTACACAATGTCCGACTACAAGAACCACCATCTGACCTTTTTAAAGGCATTTTGATGCCTTGCTGATATCAGTAAAGCATCTGCATCTACTACACATCTATATGGCAGATGAGCCAATCTCGTCAGTTGGCCAATTTGTTTTGCTCTCCGGAGTAGAAATTTAAAGGGTTAGTTCACCCAAAAATGTAAATTCTGTCAGTAATTACTCTCCCTCATGTCATTCCAGCCCCGTAAGACTTTTGTTCATCTTCAGAACACAAATTAAGATATTTGTGATTAAATCTGAGAGCTGGATCACTCCTCCATAGGCTTCTAAGGGATTGAAATTGACAGCCCCGAAAAGTTATTAAAGAAATCGTTAAAATAGTCCAAGTGACGACAGTGGCTCAATCTTAAGTTTATCGAGCGACGAGAATACTTTGTGAGCGCAAAAAAACAAACTGAAATAGCGACTTTATTCAAGTATTCTCTTTGGGCCTGGAGATTTCACGTAGTGTTATTGCGCAACGCTTCTGGTTGAACGTCACACACACACACACACACACATGACCAGCGTCGGCCAATAGTGAGCCTACGTGTGACGTATAACACAGAAGCGCTGCGCTGTTACACTTCGTCAACAGCTTAGGAGAATGACACGGAAGAGAGGAGATGGCTGAATAAAGTCGTTATTTTAGTTTTTTTGCGCGCAAAAAGTATTCTCGTCGCTTGATAAACTTAAGATTGAGCACTGTAGTCACTTGGACTATTTTAACGTTTTCTTTAATAACTTTTCGGGGCCGGTAAGTTTCAATCCCTTAGAAGCCTATGGAGGAGTGACCCAGCTCTCAGATTTAATAACAAATATCTTAATTTGTGTTCCGAAGATGAACGAAGGTCTTACGGGTTGAACAACATGAGGGAGAGTAATTACTGACATCATTTTCATTTTGGGCTGAACTGTCCCTTTAAGACCAGATTGAAAGCGATTAGACTAAATTATGATTGTGTTTTTGAAGTGACGGGTTCCAGTGTTCCCAGAGCCAGATACACACTGGTTGGAGAGGCGCTGCGTTACGTGATCCCCTGCCACATGCAGTGCTCCATGGGCTGCGGAGGACAGGCCTGCAAGTATGAGGACCCGTCCCACTGGAGCGAGGACCGGCAGGCCATACGAGGAGTCTACTCGTCCTGGTACGCTCACTTATGCTGCTTTTCCACTGCTTGGTACGGTACGGTACGGTATGGCTCGCTTTAAATGGTACCACGCGTACCAAGCGTTGGAGGTTCCAAGCGTACCGTACCGATACTAAAATGTGACGTGAAAACACTGCAGATCACCGATTGGTCAGACAGAATCGTCACTACCAGCGTCATTGTATTTTCGAGACATCAAACCCGCTGGATTTAAATAGCCAGTAACAGCCGCCGCTGTAGCACCTGTTTTAAAACAACTTGCTTGAAGAAAAAACAAAGAAGAAAAACTTCCAAAAAAGAAATGGCTGAATCGTGTTCAGTGGACGAAGTGCAGACGTTCCTTGAACCGTGCTGAGCCGTACCGAGCCGTACCACGCAGTGGAAAAGCAAACCGAGCTAAAGCGACCTGTGGAAAAGCGCCATTACACTTCTTTAAATATAAAATCTGACAATTGACCTTCTCTATATGTTGTGCTGAGATCTCTGTCAAAGTATCATGTGCAGTTTTACTTATTATATGCCAAGGAGAATTGCAAAAATAATGATTATATCAGAAAAGTCAGCCTGTAATTAAAGGCTTGCTCATATTTGATTTAACACTATATTGCCAAAAGTATTGGGACACCCCTCCAAATCATTGAATTCAGGTTTTCCAATCACTTCCATGGCCACAGTTGTATAAAATCAAGCACTAGGCATGCAGACGCTTCTACAAACATCTGTGAAAGAATGGGTCTCAGGAGTTCAGTGAATTCAAGCGTGGTACTGTGATAGGTTGACACCTGTGCAATAAGTCCATTCATGAAATTTCCTCACTAATAAATATTCCACAGTCAACTGGTGGTATTACAACAGTGGAAGCAATTGGGAGCAACAGCAACTCAGCCACAAAGTGGTAGGCCACGTAAAATCCCAGAGAGGAGTCAGCGCATGCTGAGGTACACAGTGCGTAGAAGTCGCCAACTTTCTGCAGAGTCAATAGAGACCTCCAAACTTCTGTGGCCTTCAGATTAACTCAAGAACAGTGTGTAGAGCTTCATGGAGTTGGGTTTCCATGGCCGAGCGGCTGCATCCAAGCCTTGATGAATTACACTTTTCTGTCTGGCAAATCGATTGAGAAGTCTTGTTTTGGCCAGGAGAGCGATACTTGCCTGACTGCATTGTGCCGAGTGTAAAGTTTGGTGAAGGGGGGATTATGGTGTAGGGTTGTTTTTCAGTGATTGGGCTTGGCCCCTTAGTTCTAGTGAAAGGAACTATTAATGCTTAATACTCTTAACAATTTTGTGGGAACAGTTTTGTGATGTCCCTGTTCCAGCATGACTGGAAAGACATGGATGAGGAGTTTGGTGGTGAGGAACTGGACTGGCCTGCACAGAGTCCAGACCTTAACCCAATAGCACAGTGGTTCCCAACCTTTTCTTGTCTGGAGACCCTCTTTTTCCCAAGAAAATATTTTCGGACCCCCTTCACATTTAATGATATTGTCGCTCTTGTAAGCTTGCAGCAAGGATGACTAAATGTTATGTTTTTAAACAAACAGTATGTTTATTACTATAACCAGATATGTTTATGCACAAATAATAGCGTATAATATTGAAAATACTATAACATAAACATCAGTAGGCCGTTTGTTATTTAAAAACATAAGCCTAAGAGTAGCCTAATAATGGCCCTATTTGAAATGCAATTACAGAAATATCAGTATTCACACTGGTGTGTAGGGAAGAAATAATGAATATAGGCTATTATATAATGACTGGTGTCTGGGACCTCAATACTTGCATGTTATGAGTTAGGCTTTATCAATCAGTGCGAGGACTGTGTCATTATGTGTATGGCTTTCTCGTCCAACATCAGTGCCTGACCTCACAAATGCACTTCTAGAAGAATGGCCAAAAATTCCCATAAACTCTCTCCTAAACCTTGTGGAAAGACTTCCCAGGAGAGTTGAAGCTGTTATAGCTGGGCCAACTCCATATTAAACCCTACGGATTAGGAATGGGATTTCATTAAAGTTCATGTGCATGTAAAGGCAGACGTCCCAAAACTTTTGGCAATATAGTGTAGATACCAAAAAAGTTCAGCTTCAAGATTTAACATTTTTAATGCAATAATAACCTGTTTTAATAGATTAGTTGTTAATTTATGGTTCCTCTTTGTCTCTTTTTCTAGGATTACTGATAATCTCCTGGCCATGGCCCGCCCTTCCACTGAAATTATTGAAAAATTCGACATCATAGACCAGTTTTTGAGGTAAAACTGACTTAATCTTAACTCAACTTAAAGAAAGCTTGGTACACACTTATAATTCAACGTTTGGTGGTGTTAAGCTGTGGTTTGAAGACCGTCATTAACCTCCAATGCCCTGGAGAACACGCCAGCTGTGGAAACCAGCTGGATCCCGAGAGTGGCTTTACGTACCGGCCCGAGAGCTTCATGGAGGCCGGCAGTGAGTAACGTTCATTCTGACACAAAGATACGAAACATCTTCTTAACGTGATTAAGTAATACCATAGTAGCTGTGATTGTTCTTTTGTCTTCAGGTTATAAAGGTGCTCTTGTTGCTCTATTTTAGTATATTTCTACAACTTTAGATGGAATGACTATGGAGTAGCGTCGCTCACATCTATCCTGGATATGGTGAAAGTCATGTCTTTCGCCATTCAAGAAGGCAAAATCGCTGTTCACTGTCACGCGGGGCTTGGCAGAACAGGTATAGCGCTGTTGTGTGTGTTTACGGTATATTTAGATGAAAGTGGAGCGGTGGTGGCATCTTTTTTAGGGTGATGTGGCTTATAGGCTTAAGTGCTGCTATCATTATTGTGTCCTCGAGAAAAACACTTAACCTCAGGTTACTCCAGTCTCAGTAATAATGCTAATGTCAGTCAAGCACTACCCAGCATGTTACATGTAATTACTATAGGGTTATGTGCATGTAATTATGCATAATTTAGAGTTATTACTATAGTAAGTACTTTCAGTTAAAGGAGTAGTTCACTTTAAAAAAAACTTTTGCTGGTAATTTACTCACCCCCATGTCATCCAAGATGTCCACGTCTTTCTTTCTTCAGTCGAAAAGAAATGAAGGTTTTTGATGAAAACATTCCAGGATTTTCTCCATATAATGGACTTCATTGGGAGCCAAACGGTTCAAGGTCCAAATGACAGTTTCAGTGCAGCTTCAAAGGGCTTTAAACGACACCAGACGATGAATAAGGGTCTTATCTAGGACCCTTCGAGTCATGACTCGAAAAAAGATGTGTTCATTTTGATGAATGAGTTCGAACAGGACAGTCACGAACGCTCATCACAGAACAGAGCAAGGCGAGCATTTGTGCTAATAAAACTTAAACTGTGTTGGTTTTAATGATCATTCAATCATTTTGTGTTTCTTTAGTTATTTACAGTACATTAACGCCATCTAGCGATCACTTGTGGTAACAGCAGGTTAGGTGTACTGTTTCTATTTCCTGTGGTATTCTCGTTTGTAGTCTCGTTTGGAACGAGATTATAGTTTAGTTAATACACGACGTTTTCAGAGCGAGTCGCTCTCCGTGTTCAAATTCTGCTGTCAAGTTTCTTCAAACTTCCGCTCAGTTGTGTTTCTAACGAGGGCAATGCTGGTGAGTAGCACTGTGTGTAATATAAGATGTTTTATATTAGTCGTTTTCGTAAGATGTATAAGAAGAAAATGAATGTGTTGTCACCAAGTATAGATTACATTGTTTCTCTGGTAATGGCGGCTCATGCGTATTAGAAAACAATATATGTTTTGCATTTGGTTTTGGAAATGATTTAAGAAGGCAATTTGAGTTAATAGATACTTTTATTTGTGTTTACAGTTTTACAGCTTGTTTTTGCACTACTGTGTGTAAAATAAAGGAGAGGAGAAAAAGGAACTCAAGATAAAGCATCATCTCATTTCTTTGTTCACCTCACCTGGCTGTTTATACGCGCTGGATAACTAAATACGCATACGTTTAGTGAGGCCTGCACATAAACTTTGTTATTTATTTTTTAAATGAGCGATGGTTTCGCTAGATAAGACCCTTATTCATCGTCTGGTGTCATTTAAAGCCCTTTGAAGCTGCACTGAAACTGTCATTTGGACCTTGAACCGTTTGGCTCCCATTGAAGTCCATTATATGGAGAAAAATCCTGGAATGTTTTCATCAAAAACCTTAATTTCTTTTCGACCGAAGAAAGAAAGACGTGGACATCTTGGATGACAGGGGGTGAGTAAATTATCAGCAAAAGTTTTTTTAAAAGTGAACTACTCCTTTAATACATATTAAATGTACAATTACACTAACAAGAACATCTTAAAGGATTAGTTCACTTTAAAAAAACCTTTTGCTGATAATTTAATCACCCCCATGTCATCCAAGTCCATGTCTTTCTTTCTTCAGTCGAAAAGAAATGAAGGTTTTTGATGAAAACATTCCAGGATTTTTCTCCATATAATGGACTTCAATGGGACCCAAACGGTTCAAGGTCCAAATGACAGTTTCAGTGCAGCTTCAAAGGGCTTTAAACGACACCAGATGATGAATAAGGGTCTAATCTAGCGAAACCATCGCTCGTTTCAAAAATAAATAAAAAAAGTTTTCTGTGATGCACGTTCATGCGACGTCACGTAATACGCAATTACGTTCAGATCACGTATTACGTGACGTCACAAAGATTTTTATGTGTAATATTGTATAGTTAAAACTTGTATAGTTTTTTTGTCAGTGTTTATTTAAAAGCATCCAATTATGCAGAATATATATGATGGTAAATATTTAATTGATAATTGATGAGATGTCAATACAATATATAGCTAACAATACAATATATATATAGGGTATGATTGATTTTACACCTAAATTCAGCTTATTGACACAAAATAATAACTGCAAATCCACCTTTCACTGCCTGGAGTTGTTCAGTGAATCGCAGCAAATAATTCACTTCTCTGTTCTTTAGCTTTTTCAGCAGTGTGTAAAAATACACCTCTGATTTCTTGTCAAATCTAGTTGTACAGTGAATCTCAAAGCTTGTTACACTAACAAATGCTGGCGCTCAGTGTTTCTGCCACTCAGTGTGTGTAACCGCAGTCATCGGTTTTACTATTATCATTAAATACCCTCCATTTAATATTTACCATCGTATATTATTACAAAAAATTACAAAAAACAAGTTTTGAACAAAATATATAACATTGATGATCACCTGGATTTAGACCTATATAAAGCATTCACAGGCAAATTTGCTGTATGTATTTCCCCAGCGTTTAAATCAGGCTCATATAAATGTCAGAAACATGATTCTATATCCACGATCACTGATCTTTGGTGATTGTCAGGAACACTATAAGGAATCGATTGTCCCCTATTAAACGCAGTCACGCAGCCGCTCTTCTGCCGCTCCGTCCGGCTGAGGGAGTGTGTTCCCACGGGACAGTTTAATTTAGGTGTGGTTCCTACAAAGTAAAAAAAAAAAAGTAAAGCAAACTGCAAAGTTCAAAAGTTTGGGGTCGGTAAGATTTTTAATGTTTTTAAAAGAAGTCTCTTCTGCTCACCAAGGCTGCATTTATTTGGTTGTTTATATTGTGAAATATTATTTCAATGTAAATCAGCTGTTTTCTATGTGAATATATAGTAAAGTGTAATTTATTCCTGTGATCAAAGCTGAATTTTCAGCATCATTACTCCAGTCTTCAGTGTCACATGATCCTTCAGAAATCACTATAATATGATGATCTGATGCTCAAGAAACATTTATGATTATTATCACAGTTGAAAACCGTTTTGCTGCTTCACATTTCTGTCATTATTTTTTGCAGGATTCTTTGAAAGTTCAAGAGAAAAAGCATTTAATTAAAAAATAAATATTTTGCATTATTATAAATGTCTTTACTGTCACTTTTGATCAATTTAATGCGTCCTTTCTGAAGAAAAGTATTAATTTCTTTCAATCGTATTGACCCCAAATTTTTGAACGGTAGTGTATACTAACTCTTTTTTCATATTTTTGTCATAGGTGTGTTGCTGGCCTGTTTCTTGTTGTTCACCACACAGATGACAGCGGATCAAGCCATTCTGTTAGTCCGAAGCAAGCGCCCGAACTCGATCCAGACGAGAGGACAGCTGCAGTGTGTGCGGCAGTTCGCTCAGTTCCTCATTCCCCTGAGGAACCTGTTCGCCAGCGCCGACCCCGGAGCGCCGGCCGTCACTCTTCCACAGTTCCTGATCCGGCAGAACCACGTCCTGCACGGGTACGAGGCCCGGCAGCTGAGATTCGTGCCCAAGCTCGTTCCCCTCGTCTGCAGACTCCTCCTGGACATCGCGGAGAACCGGCAGGTCATCGAGGAGGACATCGTCGAAGTCCCCGACATCACATCAGTCGTGGAGAAACCCATGAATGAGAACTCGATCTATCAGTTAAACAGAGAGATGCCGGGAAACGGGACGATGATGATCCGCCCACGTCTTCCAGGTCTTCCCAGAGCCAACAACCCACCTCTTTACTACGTGCGCAAGAGCCTGAGCTACAGCGAGTCCGACCTGCAGAGGCTAGCGGCGTCTCTCAACCTCTCGGGTAACCCTCTGGGTCTTCTAGCCAGCATACACTCATCTACCTTCGGCAATCAGACGGGCCTTTCCCAGAGCTATACCCCTCCTTCACTGGCCGCTTGTAAGGACAATCCCATCTACAGCTCGACCAGCAATATCTGGGAGCTGAAGACACTAATGGACCAGACCGAAGGATCGCAGCTGCTCAGGAGCAGGAGGCAGTCCTTCCTGCAGCGGAGCCAATCTGTGGGCGTTTCAGACGAGAAGAACCCCACAAGCATCTCCAGAATGTTGTCCTTCTGGAAGAAAGACTGCAGGAAAACGTCTGCCCCCGACGAGACTGGACACGTCCATGAGAAGGAGCATTCGGAGGTGCCTGTGATCACGGTGCAGTCCGAGCTGTCTCTGGAGTCGCGCCGGCTCCTGGTGGCTCAGTCCCTCGCCGTGGACCTCGAGAAGGACGGCGGCAAGAAACACATACAGAAACTGGCCACTTGGCAGGTATGGGTGCATGAGCTGATGAACTCAGAAGATTCAAAGTCTAGGGTGTGGGTTAAAACTTCAGAACACACACACACCTCCACACATGCGTTCGGGAAGTGGTCTAGGTCTAGGTCTAGATCCAGGTTTTGGCTCATGGTCTCTTGTACTAAAGGCAATGGTTATCTTAACCACAGGTTTCCACTGTGTCTTCACCGTTTTAGAGGTTGCATGGCTAAATGGCTTCTTAGTTTTTCTTAGTTCATTTTTAAAGAGTTCCTGACAAAAGTTAATGAGAAACATGTTCATTTAATCTGACCAATTAAAGATTTAAAGACTTTGGCTTTTGTCTTGCTTAGTTGGGGACACTTAATATTCAACAATATTATTGATCTGCCTGCATTGACATTATTATATGAGAACTGAACTGAGCTGGACGATAACTATTATATATATATATATATATATATATATATATATATATATATATATATAATATATATATATATATATATATATATATATAGCGTTCACATAAAATTAATAACTTTTTTACAACAAAAATTAACCATGACTGAACTTACTTCAGCTGGACTGTGACGCTATTTTCTTCTGGAAACAAACTGTTGCATAATTTCCCTGTTATCTCTGTAAAGCTGCTTTGAAACAATCTGTATTGTAAAAGCGCTATATAAATAACGGTGACTTGACTGATCAGTGTATATAAGTCCTACTACAGTTTTTCCAGCATCACTTTGCCACCAAAACTGCTCCTTCATGGTTAATCACCGCTAAAACCAGAAAAGTAAGTCCTAGGGGGAACTAAAGGCTCACAAGCCAATTATTTATACCTCCTCTTCATTAAAGATTACATGAACATGTGAACTAGTGAAATGAATGCTGTGAAAATTCAGCTGCTTCTGTTTCAGTTCATTTAATCTAGTTGTTGAATCAACAGGTCAGGGGTTTATGTGTCCTGGCTGGCGTAGACAACTCTTCATGCCAGTCCTTTCAACTGCTTCAGCTTTACTTGAATTTCCTATTATCACTGTAAAGCTGCTTCAGCATGTTAAGTCTAGGGTGTATTCACACCAGTAAAATCCACTAGTTCACTTGCTTTGGTCCAGACCAAATACAATGTTGATTTTTTTTTTGTTGTTGTTTGGTGTGGTTCGCTTTCACACGGCCCTTTTTGAAAGTGAACCAAAATTTGTAACAAAACCACACCTGTGCTAAGGTCATCCATTCATCGGACAGAAATTGGAGCCGTACTAGAACCTCTTCAGCTGAGTCTCGGAGCGGTTGTTTGGTCCGCACCTGAGTGTGATTGCTGTATTCACACCTGCACAAAAGATCCTCATCGAGGGGGGAAAAGAACTTGAGTTTGATTCGATCGAACTAAAGAAGACCGGTGTGAATACACACTTAGTGCGCCAGCCATCCTCACTGTCCTGCTGAAGAAGGGCAGATCTGCATGCAGGACCTAGTTATTGTCTTATCTAGCTAATCAACAATATAGAAAATATGAATATTATTAATATATATATATATATATATATATATATATATATATATATATATTATATATATATATATATATGAAATATGATTTTCTGAATGCAAGGTCTGTTCTTTTCTGCAGACCGACCTCAATCGGCATGGAGCGTGGGAGCGACTAGTGTTTGGAGAAAGACCCGTTTATTCTGTCTGGAATCTTGTGGTCCTGGTTGGAGCAGCTCAAAGAGCCGATCATCTCAGCTCACGATATTCACTCACTACACGAGACCAGCCAGGACCCCTCGACTGTCCTCAACAGCCTCGATCGGGTGAGGTCACAAGAGGCGTTCCATGCGTGATTCTAGATGGAACGTTCCCTGCATGATTCTAGATGGAACGTTCCCTGCATGATTCTAAATGGAACGTTCCCTGCATGATTCTAAGAGATCTGGAACGTTCCCTGCATAATTCTAAATGGAACGTTCCCTGCATGATTCTAGATGGAAAGTTCCATGCATGATTCTAAATGCATGATTCTGAAATCCAAGCATGATTCTAAATGGAACGTTCCATGCATGATTCTAAATGGAACGTTCCATGCATGATTCTAAATGGAAACGTTCACCATGCATGATTCTAAATGGAACTCATTTCATGGAACTAATGGAACTAATCTGAATCCATTCTTATTACCACGTTCAGGCTTCCAGGGAAACGTGAGGTGTATTCTGGACTGTTTCGCTCATTTATTTACAATACCTGAGGAAGTCGAGAGCGCTTTTCTGGAGCGAGCAGCAAAAGCTTTCACACAGGTACTGTCTCATTCTAGAGATGTGTCTAAACACTGGCATGCACACTTTAATTCGCTTTTTGCTTTCTTCAGATGAAAAGCACAGATGGTGGGAAGAGCGTCTTGAAGCTTGTTCTGCATGATTTGAGGTCGGCCGCCATGGATGAGTTTGAGGTGTAACACAGGTAACAGTAACGAACTAACTCTCTCTGCAGTGAAGGTGTTCAGTTAATTTACATCTGTCCATCGTCAAAGAAAAGCTCCACACATCTGTTTTTCAGTGACCGGTGAAGCTTGGCACAGGACTGAAGAACAGGGTCATGGGAGGATCACTATTAAAGTCTTTGTTCGTTCTTTCGGCTCTTAGTTCAGATGGACAATACATGATCCATTGTTTCCATTTGTAAGCGCTGAAAATGCATCTTATATGGTTAATTGGGTAACGCTTTACAATAAGGATTTGTTAGCATGAACTAATAATTAACTGCACTTATACAGAATTTATTATTATTTGTTAATGTTAATTTCAAGATTTAATATTACTATACTAATATTTCAAATAATGCACTGTGAACTAACTAACAATGAACAGCTTTATTTTGTATTAACTATTAACAAATACAGTAACAAATGTATTGCTCACGGTTAGTTCCTGTTAGTTAATACAATAACTAATGTTAACTAATGAACTTATTGTAAAGTGTTACCGTTAATTGTTTTGATGTAGAAAATCACATACTGTATATTATGTGCCATGGTGTTAATACTTGAAAATCACTGCAACTGAAACCTCTCATTTTTGTACCATGTTTGTACAGTTATTTGTAATAAAATAAGTAGTTTATATGCAAACGAGAAATGAAATCTGTCTTCATTTTACATTCATGTGAAGGCGAAGGTGTGTACGCTAACTGAAGATTAGCTTATTGCAAAGAAGAAAAGTTCTGTTTTATGCAAACAATTACAGTCTTTTAACAGTTTTGAATTTTTTTTATTGTCTCAATGCGAGATCATCTTTGGCTAAACATGGATCTGGTCAGTGAGTGCAAAAGATCTGAACACGTTTGGTGGTTTCAGAAATCAAAGGTATAAGCCTTCAAAACATCCTTCCCATCCAATGACTCCACAGAGGCCACAATACTGGAATAATCACAGGCTACGTTGGTGAATCCTCTAGAAAAGAAGAAAAAAAGACCAATTTATAAAATGCAGTGCATGTGAACATCCCGTGTGCCTCAGTACGGGAAATACCTGGATCTTGTGAGGGATCCTCCGAGCAGGTGATACTGGCTCTCGAGGGCCAGCCCATGTGCTGGGTCACTTCTCCAGGTCAGCACTCGGAGAGACAGGTCTCGAGACGCGGTCACCACCTGAAAACTGCCCTGCAGGGTCAGCACGACTCTATGCTTTATAAGGGACACTCTTTAGGCTCAAGAAATATAACAAGTATCACTGTTAAGGCCATTGCACACCGAGTCAGAAGTTTCGTATGCGTTTTTTCGTATTCGTGATTCGGTGGCTCTGAATTGTCAAAACAATAGGTTACTGTCGTAACCCCGGTTCTCTGAAACATCGAGTGGAGAGATCCACCTATGGGAAGGGCATCCGTACCTGACCTCTGCAGAAGCATCCAATTGCACCAAGTCTGGCTAGACAGACAGAAGCGCGCAGCCAATGCCAGGTGAGGCCACACCCCCTCACCTACGGGCATATAACCGCTGTGCGCGCTGCTATTCTTCAGTAAGTATATTCGCTTCTCGTGCGGCAAGCGGGGCAAAGCTGGTGGATCTCTCCACTCGATGTTTCAGAGAACCGGGGTTACGACAGTAACCTATTGTTCTCTTTCATCATCTCGTGTTCGAGATCCACCTATGGGAGAGACATGGACAGCTCCCCGATTGCCCAATACACTCACAGTGAGGTTCTGAAAGCCAGAGAAGACGGTCACCTCGGAGAGGCGGTGCCTGACACGTCCATTAATCATGAACCTGCAAAGGTGACGCCACACCTAACTGTGTGGACAAGCAGGACATGAAACATGCATGAGACACATACATGATAGTAACCCCAACTCACCAAAGCACATAAACTATACCCAGAAAGGGAAGTAAATGTTTGGTGACAGGAATGAACATGGCCAGCCGGCCCATTCACTCCTGTTGGTTTTCCCAACAGGGTTACAGAAGCAGAAGACCCCACCCCTAAAACCGAATGTGCTACCGAGGTTCTGGTGACATCCAGCCGGTAGTAACGCACAAAGGTATGAGGAGAAGCCCAACTGGCTGCGGAGCATATGTCCTGCAGTG
This sequence comes from Chrosomus eos, assembly GCA_036326025.1. NCBI lineage: Eukaryota > Metazoa > Chordata > Actinopteri > Cypriniformes > Leuciscidae > Chrosomus > Chrosomus eos. Next base: position 2,316,639 of record CM070837.1, on the reverse strand, counting down.
ACACTCCCCTAAACAAAGCCCAAGAGGCGGCTAAGCCCCTTGTGGAATGAGCTCTGATGCCCCTTGGGGGCTGCACTCCCTTTGCTTCATAAGCCATAGTTATAGCGTCCACAACCCAATGTGAAAGGCGTTGCTTCGATATGGGACTCCCTCTGTGCGGGGGGGCCCATGAAACAAAGAGCTGGTCGCTCTTCCGGAAAGCATTGGTCCTGGTCATATATGCCTGTAAAGCACGGACCGGACACAGAGCATTCAGCCTCTGATCCTCTAGAGAGGTAAAAGGTGGAGGGTGAAAAGCGGACAGCTCCAACACCTCCGAAGTGAACGCAAGAAAGCACTTCGGCATGAAGGCCGGGTTAGGCTTAAGGGAAACCTTATCTCCATTGAGGGAGAATTTAGTGCACGAGGGGTGAACCGAGAGTGCATGTAGCTCACTGACACGTTTAGCAGATGCCAAGGCCAAGAGCAAAGCTGTCTTGAAGGACAGCAGCTTGAGGGAAATACTCCCCAGAGGCTCAAAAGGATGTAGAGACAGCGCTTCCAGCACCATGGAGAGGTCCCACTCCCGGAACAGTTCTCCTGATGACTGGCAAAGAGCGGCGTGCACCCTTCATAAATCTGCGGATTAGAGGGTGCTGCCCGACAGTAGAGCCCTCAAAAACCCACATGACAGGCTGAAATCGCAGCCAAGTAGACCTTAATGGTGGAAAAAGACCTCCCTTTTTCCATGAGGTCTTGAAGGAAACACAAAATATCAGGAACTGAGCACTGATAAGATGTGAGACCGCGCCCATCACACCACCCTTCGAACACTTGCCACTTACAGCCATATAAGGACCGTGTAGAGACGGCCCTGCATTCTGAATAGTGGCGACCACACGCGGCGAAAGCCCAAGTGCGTTCAGGTTCGTCCTCTCACGGGCCAGGCCCAGAGAACCAGTCCGGGTGGGGGTGGTAAATCTCCCCGTTGGCTTGGGACAATAGATCCGTGCGAACGGGAAGGCGCCACGGCTCGGCGTATAACAGAGGAATTATCTCCGCCAGCCATGGTGCTTTGGGCCACCTGGATGCTATCAGAATGAGAGACAGGCCCTGCTCTCTCACCCTGGCCAATGTGGGAATTATCAGGCACAGGGGAGGAAAAGCATACAGGAGCACTCTGGGCCATGGGTGGGCCAGTGCGTCTATCCCGAGGGGCGCGTCCATGTCCCTTAGAGAGAAGAACATAGGACAATGGTAGTTTTCGCGCGAGGCGAACAGATCTACGCTCGCCCGTCCGAATCTCATCCATAGCATTTCCACTATCTGCGGGTGAAGACGCCAATCTCCGTAGATTGGGTTTCCCTTGATAGCAGATCCGCGCCTCTGTTCAGAATGCCCGGAACATGAGTTGCGCGTAACGACAGGAAAACCCGTCTGCTCCACACCAAAAGCTTGTAAGCTAGAGCATGGAGCTTCGACGAGCGCATGCCGCCCTGACGGTTGATCTAAGCCACCAGCCGTGGTATTGCGCACCGTACTAGAACGTGATGTCCCTGCAGGCGAGGCAGAAAAAGATTCAGAGCTTTCCAAATGGTTAAAAGCTCTAAATAGTTTATGTGCATACTGTAACGTAGTCTGTTCGGCCACAGACCGTTCACCGTTCTGCCCTCCTGGGTGGCACCCCAGCCTGTTAAGGACGCATCTGTCGTCACAACTTTCCGCATCATAACCGCCCCCAGAGGGGTTCCCCGTGCGTAAAAGTCCTCGCTCTCCCAGTGGTGCAAGGCTGCCGAGCAGGCGCGTGTCACTGTTACCGAGCGGCAAAGGTCGCGAATCGGGCTGAAATGTAGTGACAAAACCCATTTCATGAACGCCCTCATCCTCAGGAGTCCCAACGGGCACAACTTGGGTAGATGAAGCCATGAGACCCTGCAGCCTGATGACATGTGCGATATTGCACTTTCGCCCCCTCTCTGAACTGCGACAGACAGTTCATCAGAGAGCGAACGCGCTCTTTCTCAAGACGCGCTCGCATGGAGACCGAGTTCAACTCCAAGCCCAGGAAAATGACATTCTGACTGGGCGTGAAATTGCTCTTGCTCACATTCACTTGGAACCCGAGCGATGTGATGTGCGCGAGCACACAGCCGGTGTCCTGCAACACCTTGTTCTCCGATTCGGCTATAAATGAGCCAATCGTCTATGTAAGTCAGGATTCTCAGACCTGATATTCTCAGGGGTGCTAAGCCCGCCTCCGCGCACAGACAGAAAGACCGGGGACTCAAACTGAGTCCAAACGGAAGAACTGTGAATTCGTAACATATGCCCTGGTAGGCGAAACGAAGAAACTTCCTGTGCGGAGGATAGATGCTTATGTGAAAGAAAGCATCTTTCAGATCGACTGATGTGAACCAGTCGTTCTGTTTTATGGCATGGGCGAGTGCGCCTTGTGTCAGCATTCTGAAATTGTATTTCCTCAAATGTTTGTTCAACACTCGAAGGTCCAAGATAGGGCGGAGAGAGCCGCCTTTTTTCGGGACCAGAAAATAACGGGAGTAAAATCCCTGGTTCATCAGATTGGGGGGTACCACCTGAATCGCTCCCTTGTTTAGGAGAGATGAAATTTCCTCTTTCAGAATGTGAGAGGCGTTCTCTTCCGTGTGAGAAAAGAGAATGCCGTTGAAATGCGGGGTCTTACTGCGAATTACAATCTGTAACCCTGCATTACTGTACGCATCACCCACTCGGGAGCTGAAACGGTTCGCCAAGCCACTTCGTGACTCGCGAGTGCTCCCGCTCGGGCAAGAGCGGCTGTGTAGACAACAGGTTTATTTGATGCAATGGCGCATTTTAGTGGCACACAGAGGCGGCATGCGGTTCGAGGGATTCTCCTCTGCAAAGAGATTAGTTCTCTCTGCGGAGAGAGGTTTTCTCTCCGAGACGAATTCATTTGATTCGTATTTTTTTGTGTTTTGTGTGTTTTGTGTTGGGCAAACACTGGGGCTGAAGCCTTTATTGAGAGAGTGAGGGGAACAGAGTGTGGGCAGTGTGGTGACACTGGGACTAAACTTTCCCTCACAGGGGGCCCCCTGAACGTGGGGGGAAAACAACATCTCTCGAACACACGAGCTGGGCAGTCTCGACAGACGGTGAGCTGACCCATCCGCGGGACCCCTTGCGTCTTTTGGACGGGGGTCCTAGAAGAGGAGGGGAGTCCGAAGGGCTCGCGGCCCGTGAACATGGACTCGATGCCCCCATCGGCTGAACATCAGGCAGGCCGCTTGCGTTTCGAGTCGGTGGGGTTGGAATTCGCAGGTCTCCCGGCCGCGGCCGCGGTGGGAGCGGGCTTACCCCAGTACTTGTTTGTAGGTGCTGGGTTATGTTGCCGTGGGGGTGGTTTGTTGCGGGGCTTTTCCTTGCCCTGATGAAACTGTCGTCCCGCAGCCTGTGGGTTAGGCAAACGCACAGGGGGCGCATGGCGTGGGACTGTCTTCCTGGGAAGGCAAAGTTTGAAAGCCTCATCCTCCTTCTTATCGTCACACCGTTGTTGCATCAGTGCGACGGCGGAGCCGAAGAGAGCCCGCCCTGAGCGGGGTTAAGGTGCCTGGCGATGGAAGGCTCAACGGCGGGAGGTTCGCCCATACCGTGCGCTGCCATGTCCTTAACCTCGAGTCCCGTGAGACCGTGTCTGAAGTCGAGCGGGTCGCTCAATAATGCCTCATGTGCTTAGCGCACGCCGGGAGGATGGGGAAGAGTTGTTTCCTCGGGCCGGGAGGTGGTCCCAGCACTTTCCCATCATAGATATCCCTCTCCTGGTCGGTGGCGCTCTGTGGTGCCGGCCATTCAATGTTGAGACGAGCGGCCGCTCGCTCACACACTTCCAGGAGGATGGCTTGAGGCAAAGCCGCGTGGGCGGTAGCCTGGGGAACACCAGAGGGCGGGATGGCCTCCTCGTCCTCTGAAACCCCAAGAATGGCCGCATCCTCATCTTCGCCAGAACCGGGCGTTTCGTGGGCGAGAGCGAGGTTTTCCTCGAAGATGTCCTCTTCGGGGAAGGCGGGATTGGGCTGGTCAGCCCAGATGAGAGACGTTGCGCCCCGGGAGGCCCCCGGTAGCGCGTCGTCATCACCGTGTCCCCCGTCCGAGTCAGAAGGGCTGAGCCCGGTGCACTGTGTCACTGCCACCTTAAAACGGCGATTAAGCAGCTTCCTAGGCAGCATGAGGCAGAAACTGCAATTCTCCGGGTACTCCAGGGCTTCCCGAGCGTGCTTAGGACCCAAACAGACCACGCAAAGCTGATGGAGATCCTTAGCTGCGATAAGGGCCCCACACGCGGCCGGGCAGGCCCGTGATAGGCTATTCCCTGGAGAGGCTGCAGGCTTAGACAGTGACATACCAGCGAAGAAATCGGAGAAATCCGTGGCGGGCAGCCGTGAGGAGAAACGGGTGAAAATAGGAGAGCGTGGACGGCTCCGAATGCAAAGCAGCAGCAGTTGAAATGAACAACTGTCACGTCCGGCGGAGGCTGATCTGGCCGATATGTCCTCCTGAAGACACGAGGGTGAGCAGTGTAAAGTCAACCGAGCTGTGAGATGCAGAGATCGCAGAAGCGAATGTCAACTGAAGAATAGCAGCGCGCACAGCGGTTATATGCCCGTAGGTGAGGGGGTGTGGCCTCACCTGGCATTGGCTGCGCGCTTCTGTCTGTCTAGCCAGACTTGGTGCAATTGGATGCTTCTGCAGAGGTCAGGTACGGATGCCCTTCCCATAGGTGGATCTCGAACACGAGATGATGAAAGAGAACACCATTCAAACTGCTTGCTACGGATGTGAAAAACAGAAAATCAAACCCGTCCGATTTTTTTTATGACGGACGAAGGTTTGAAGGTTTGATGACAAATAACTCACTGCAACTGAATGAAAATAAAACCGAAGTGCTTGTACTGGGTCCGGCTGCTAACAACAACTCCATTAAAACACAGCTAGGCCCCTTAAGAACAAACTACACAATCATGCACAAAACATTTTTGATCCCCTTCTCCAGTTGACAAGCATGTAAATGCAGCTGTAAAGAGTAGCTTTTTTCAACTCTGATCTAGAGCAAAAGTGAAAAACGTTCTCTCTAGTAAAGACCTTGAAATTGTGATTCATGCACTGATTTCCTCTCGACTGGACGACTGTAACTCTCTGTACGTTGGCCTCAAACTACACAGTCTCGGTTACAGACGGTTCAGATTCCAGCAGCCAGACTGTGAACAGGAACTAAGAAAAGGCATAATATCTCCTGTTCGTGCCTCATTGCATTGGCTACCGATACAATGTAGAGTCGACTTTAAGATCCTTCTTTTTGCATAGTTCGGCCCCAGATTATATCTGTGATAATAAGATAGGTTTAATAAAACCTCTAGGTCACAGAGAGTGAGGGACAGATACATGTGACTGATCACAAGATCTCAGTGTAAATCAGAAGGTGATCGAGCTTTCTCAGTTTACCTTTAGACATCAGGACCTCTCCATCTCTGGTTGCTTTTAAATCCAGATTAAAAACCTATTTTTACACTCTTGCATTCGAGTGATGTTGTGTGTGTATGTATTTTACATACATAATGTAGAACACCGAGTCATTTGATTTTGATACTTAATTTTTATCTCCTTTTTTGTACTATTTTTCTCTTTATTTTTTATTTGATTTATTTATTTTATTACACTGGAAAGCACTTTGATCAACTAGGGTTGTGTTAAACTCTATAAATGAAACTTGACTTGACTCAGGGAAAGTGTTGATGCGAGTGTTTAAACAGCTTACCACACAAAGAGCAGTGATTGGCTGTAAATGGTCTTGAAAACTAGCTACGAGTTCTCCTTTAAGCGTGTAGACCTTCAGATGGTTCCCGTCTGCCACCAGAAGAGTGCCGTTCCCCCTCGCCTCGAGAACCACGTCTGAGCGACGGCTCAGCTCAAGCCCGAAACTACACACTTGCTGAGCTGCAGGACATTCAGTAAACACGGCATCTTAATACTTTAAATTGTACTTTGTATGTCTGTGAAGATTGTAAACAAGAAATATAAAATTAAAGGGGACATATCATGAAAATCTGACTTTTTCCATGTGTAAGTGCTATAATCGGGTCCCCGGTGCTTCTGCCTACCCACAAAACGCGAAAAGTGAAACCCAGTAACTTTCTTTTGGTGAGCCTTTCTCTGCAAGCATGTCAAAAAATAAGATTTCACTCCCCTTCTGATGTATGAAGGAGATCTTCTTATAATATTACCACCCCTTATCCTGCACGCTTACACACACGGCCCCAACATTTGGTTTCGCAAGCGACAACAGTGACCAGTGCAATGGCAGAGTTCGAGCAAAGCATGTAAACTGTTGTGTCGTTGAGCACAGACGAGCACTGAACACAAGTGACCAAAACATGTCACAGCTGTCTTACTGTACGTACACAGCGCCGGCGACATGAGCGGCAAAGAAGTACGGGGAAGCTTGTTGACGCTTTGGCCGCTCTGGCGTAGCAGCATTATGTTCGAGAGAAGTGTCACAACATGAAATGTAAACAGAAAAAACAAGCAATACATTGACACTAGAAACCTTTTATAATGACAGCATTTTTATAACCGATTTGCTCAACAACAAAAAAAGATTAATTAGCTATTATTATTATTTGCATCTAGTGCAATTGGTCACATCAGTGTTACCGTGAGCAAATGAATTACATTCCCGCTTAAAACGAGCATTCGTAAATATTTCCAATAAAAGTTGCGCTCATCCTCAAATGTGTTTCACTGGATCATAATGGATCATCAACCTCATATCATAAATGATAGGAAACCCAGCAACGGCGAGGAATAGCTTCTCCATTTTCTAAGAACTAGTGTTTTGGTAGGAACGAAACGAAAAGCTGAATGAACGAAAGCTCCTTGCAGCTGAGAGAAGCCAGCTTTCATTGAAAATGAATGACTTCCGGTATCTTTGGAAGCTCAAGTCGGCGGCGGTGTGTACGTACAGTTATAAAGGCCTCAGGGAACTGTGTCAACTTGTGTGAAAGTTAAACATGTCGTATGCAAGTCGATAAGATGAATCAATATAACTCCACAACAACTACATACATGTATACACTAACATTCAGAAACGTCCAGGTGCGTCTCGAAGTGAAGTCTAATGGCGCTTTTCCACTGCATGGTACGCTCGGTTCGGTTCGGTACGGTTCGATTCGGCGCGGAACGGTTCGCGCTCGGTTGCTTTTCCACTGCAGTTAGTACCCATTCAAAGTGGGTGGGACTGATCGTTACACTGTTTGTAGGTCCGGTGATAGCCGTGTGCGGCTAGCTGAGCTAGCTGCTACTTCTTGGAACACTTTTTCATTCTGTTTTGCCCCATCCAGCTCTCGCTGGACCCGCTCCTAGGCAACCAACGAGAGGAACGTCTGCACCTCGACCACGATTCAGCCATTTCCTTTTTAAAGTGTTGATCTCTTCTTTTTTTTTCAAGTAAGTAAAACACAGGTGCTACCGTGTTGGCTGTTGTCTACTGGTTATATGACTCTGTATAGCGGGTTTAGTGTCTCGTGTCGCAAATCCAATGACGCTGGTAGTGACGATTCTGTCTGTCTGACCAATCAGTGATCTGCAGTGTTTCACGTCACATTTTAGTACCGGTACGGTACGCTTGGAACCTCAACAGATCAGGTACCATTTAAAGCGCGCCGAAGCGCACCGTACCGTACCGTACCATGCAGTGGAAAAGCACCACAAGTGAGCCGTACCGAACCGTACCGTACCATGCAGTGGAAAAGCGCCATAACTCGCTATGGGTTATTCTGGGATTCTGGATGAGTGAGATTGGCCTGTTTTGTTATAGATACAGTCGGTTGGTCTGGGAACGCCCCGTCACGTGATGTGAATTTACCCCGTGGGGGAAAACTTTGCCTTGGCAGTAGGCGCTCATTGAAATACACGCGACAATCATGCCGAAGAGTTGTTGTGTCGTTTTCTGTACTGCCAATATAAACAAAAATTATAAATTGAAGTTCTACAACCAACAAACCCGTTGGTAAAAAAAGGTGTGAGCCTCCAGGGATTTGTAATTTTTGAGATTACTGTGTGAGTAGATCCCTAGCTGTGTGGTAGTAGATGTTAGGCAGTGGGCCAGATTTGTTTACTTCCCTTACGAAAAATAATTATAGTAATCCTATAAGATTTGTATTAATACTTAATAATTCCTATAAGATTTGTATAATAATACTTCTGTGATGTTCTGTCATACCTCTACTTCTATAGTTTGTCCCAAAATACTAGAGTATTCCTATAGGTTTGCTATAATATTTTATCCTAAAATACTACAAGATTCCAATGGTTGTTTTTCATAAGGGATGTTTCAGTCACATTGGCGTTATCAGCTGAAGATTGGCTTGATAGGCTAATCGCTACGTAATGACCATAGACAGTAAAAGAAATAATGACGCCAGCCGTGAACCTGTCAGCACAGTCCCTCGTACTGATCACCGTTTTACATTATAGTTTGGAGTGAAGCACACGTATTGGTAAGTGACAACCAAGTGGAGTTATAGTGTGCAACATATGATTGAGTTATTATAGGCTAATGTTACTGGTAGCTACCGCAATGTCTTACCTGGAGATTCAACCCAGATAACAGAATATATCTGGAAATGACACCTCCGGCCATTTGGTTGGGTCATTGACCCAGTTTTTAATTAAATAAGGGCAATCATATCCTATAGCAGTTAATTTTGCAATGTATCATTGCCGGTCAGCAGGCGTCAATGCCTCACAATAAGACATTTTTGTCATTCAAATACACACTATGCTCACGGCGTTTTCCCCCACGCCGACCACGCCCCCAAACTATGACGCGTTGCCGACTGTATGTATTGCTGGAGTTTCTGAAGCTCGTGTAAAAACTCTCTGAAAGCCCTCTTCTGAACGGAGGCGGAGCAACAGCTCATTTGCATTTAAAGGGACACACAAAAACGTGCGCGTTTTTGCTCACACACAAAAAGGGTCAACTTTGACAAGCTATAATAAATTATCTGTGGAGTATTTTGAGCTGAAATTTCAGCCATAGATTTATATTACATCTTGTGAAAAGTGGTATAATATGTCACCTTTAACTAAACCTACGGGAAGAAAAGCAATAGCTAACCTTGCAGTTCCTTTTTGTATTTGGTCTCCTTTAAGGCCAGGTCGTAGACTGCAAGTGTGTTGGTGGTGAAGAGGCCGTCTGATTGGATCACTGCGAGTCGAGCCGGTTGAGACGGGAGGAAGACAGCGGCACGACAGCCAGAGACGGGCAGACTACCACACACACTCTCCTCGTCTTCAGCAGGACAACACACATTCTCACTGTAGAAAACCTGCACAAACACACCAGTCTTTACAAACTAACTTAAACATGCGTTTCACGTGGGATATCTGTAATGCTGTTATGCTGCAGGGATGATGCATTTTTGTTGGCCAAAACTTCTGGTTTCATAGTCAATGTTGTTGTTTTTTTGGTTAAATTAAAATTATTTTTGAAAAAAAAGACCAAAGGTACATATTTGCATACTTAGAACTAATCAAATAAAAGTGTACAAACCATTGACTTTAAAGTCATTTAAGTAATACACATTAAATACCAGGAGATTATCACAAAGCATTCCATACACATATTCACCTATGTAATTATCTCAGTTATAGTGCTTTATGGTGTGCTGTGCGATTGCTATTGTTTTTCCACTGAGAATTTGACTATAAAACATTATTTGTAACAAAAGAAGCTGAAATTACACTTGCAGTTTCTGCATAAGTATATATTACATGGTAGCTCTGTCTTGAAATGTTTATGATATATTAAAATACATATATATTCTATGGAGATTTCGGGTTCCCAAATGCTGTGCTCGCTTTCTGAGGTATTCCAACGCTGAAACGGACTGAAGCTGATGATGAGTGCTTGGCTCACCTTTGGGCTCGAGTTGAAGTTTTCTTTGGAGGCCGTAAATATCCATTTTGTATCAGGCGATGAGAGGAGGAGGTTTATCCTGAAGGAGTCGCACACCACGTGTCTCGAGACTTCACACAGCGCAGGGCACGTCAGGACGAGCAGAGACCCTGCAACTGTTCCCACCTAATACATTCAGAAATAAATATATTCATAAATGAAGAGGACATATCGTAAATAACACGACAAGGAAGAATACTAAGAGATGGGCTTTAATAGCAAATACTCGGGAAACAGGATAAACTCAGGAGACATACACACACAAACATTAATGCTGTCATTAAAGCTACAATATGTAATTTTTTTCGCCGCTAGGGGGCGCTAACCTCTTAGGTTTATGATGCAGTGATGAGCTGAATGATGGGATTGCTGTCAAGCTGTTGGATCTAATAATGTTTATGGATGAGTGAAAACATTCATGTTTTTTAACATTACAGTGGTATGAAGCAGGTGCGATTGCTAATGAGAGACAGATATCACACGCGAGTCCCGCGGATATAAAGGAATAAGGACATTTAATTCTACCGAACTAACATTACCCGCAAGTGCAAGTATATTAAAGGGTACCTATTATGGATTTTTGAAAATTGCCCTTCATGTAGTGTGTAACATAGATCTAAGTGAACGAAAACATCCTGCAAAGTTTTAAACATGAAAGTTCACCGTATACAAAGTTATTGGCTGTGTCCGAAATCTTCCACTACTCACTATATAGCCGGCAGCCATATCACCCTGTAACCCAAGACTGGTTGCCCACTGAAGCTAAGCAGGGCTGAGCCTGGTTAGTACCTGGATGGGAGACCTCCTGAGAAAACCAGGTTGCTGCTGGAAGAGGTGTCAGAGAGGCCAGCAGGGGGCGCTATCCCTGTGGTCTGTGTGGGTCCTAACGCCCTAGTATAGTGATGGGGACACTATACTGTCAAAGAGCACCGTCCTTCGGATGAGACGTTAAACCGAGGTCCTGACTCTCTGTGGTCATTAAAAATCCCAGGATGTCTTTCGAAAGAGTAGGGGTGTAACCCCGGCATCCTGGCCAAATTTGCCCATTGGCCTCTGTCCATCATGGCCTCCTAATCATCCCTGTATACTGATTGGCTTCATCACTCTGTCTCCTCTCCACCAGTAAGCTGGTGTGTGGTGGGCGTACTGGCGCAATATGGCTGCCGTCGCATCATCCAGGTGGATGCTGCACACTGGTGGTGGTTGAGGAGATTCCCCCCTTCCTTGTAAAGCGCTTTGAGGTCCCAGATAAAGCGCTATATAAATGTAACGAATTATTATTATTATTATTATTATATAGTGGACTATATAGTGAGCTCGCCATTTTGTAGTGCTGTCCGAATGTATAGTGATGATTATTATACCCTATATAGTCCACTCAATGTATCCCAGAATGCATTTTGAAAAGTAGTGTACAACCGATGGTCACTAACCCAAGCCCTACATACCATCATGCATTGCGCTGATCGTAAAAATGGCGGATGGACGTCAAGGAGAGCAGCGCAACAATACGAATTTGCGACAGTAATGCCGTAATCAACGGCGCCGAGAGAAGATGGAGTAGTGTCCGAAAGTGGTGTTTCTATTATGCTGGTGAGCTCACTATATAGTGCTCTACTCCCTACCCCATACATAGGGGTTAGGGAGTAGTGGTTTGAGTGGAGATTTCGGACACAGCAATTGTCTCTCAAAAGTAAGAGTCGACTCTGAGTCGCTGATATGAATCGTTCGACGAACGAGGCTTTTTCTATAACTTTATGACGTCACCTGTACAAGTTATTTGAATAAGATATGCCCACTCATTGCGTTCAGACAGAGACGCCAGGGAAAACTAACATCATGTCGACGAGACGCTGTGTTTTGAAGTGCGACGCAAAAGCAAACTTTTTTCATCTGCCCAGTGAGGAGCATTTGAAGACTAAGTAGCTACAGTTCATATATACAACTATACCACAGAAGTATAGCCTTGTTCTGTGTTCATATATACAACTATACCACAGAAGTATAGCCCGGACCTTGTTCTGTGTTCATATATACAACTATACCACAGAAGTATAGCCTTGTTCTGTGTTCATATATACAACTATACCACAGAAGTATAGCCTTGTTCTGTGTTCGCGTCATTTTGAAGATGATTGCTTCACAAACCTAAATGCTATAAAGTATGGATTTGCGAGCCGTCTGATACTGAAGGAAGGTTCAATACCGAGTTTATTTGGATCAGCTTCCTTCTCCGAATCACAACCTGTAAGTATTACTAATATTAATTGTTGCTTTTATGTTTTATGTATCATGCAGCGCAGCTTTTAGGTCTTCAATGTCAATTGTAATGAAATAAAGTGCAGGGCTCTCAAGTGTCATGCATTTCGGTCTTTTGTCACGCTCTCCCGCCACACATTGTATTTCTCACGCTGAAAAACTATTTGTAATATATTCAATATGCCGCAGCGCCCAAAACTCTGGCCGCGCCGCTCTCACTGTGGAACCGGCAGGAATCAAGCGCGTCTCCGAGTCCTCTCTGGTGTTGTTCGTCTGGTGTTGTTTAGCCAATCAGAAAATAGCACTATTGTATCTGGGTAAGAATTAACGCAACAAACAACGACACCGCGTCGGCTCGGTGTCACTCCTTTGGGCTATGGTCGCTAACATATCACCGCAGATTAGCGTCACGCAAAGGCGGGGTTTGAAAAAATTACTCGCTAAGCGATTCATATGGGAGTCGGTGAGCAAATCAGGTAAAAATAAATGCATATTATAAGACAACAAAAGTGTTTTTTGTCATTGCATGTTGTTGGGGACCCCAGAACAATATTAGGAACATTTTAAATGCCAAATAGGTAACCTTTAATATACTCACACAGGTCAGTTTATTAGAGGAATTAAACTTGTGAGGAAACGCACGTTACACTATTACATTTAGCATTTAATGTGTGTTGAAAGTTATAATGTTATTCTATGTGTTAGTTCGTTGGCTGTATGAGACTAAACACTGTTTGAACATACTGTAGCTAGATAACCATAAGAATAATGATCATATTCTAACGTTTCATCATGTTGAGCTATATAACACTGATTTGTTTTATGTACCTTTGCTCACATGTCTAATAAAGTATGTGCAAGAGCGGTGTCGCTGTGAAGTCGTGACTCGTGAAGCTGTCAAGTCCAAATTATTCGCGGACGCTAGCTCTCGGCATCTCGAAAACGCCACGCTGATATTGAGCCTCGTTTTAGTTCTCCTTCTTTGTCCCAAAGTCTGCTTGCCATGGTCTAATGTTTGAACGAAACAAGAACAGCGTGCCGCTAAACGTTACGCACTGCGCAGTTGTCCACGTCTGTCGCCATGGTTACGTCACGGCTATGGCAGGACGAGCGGAAACCGCGGATAGCGCGGATATTGCGTCATTGACAGGCGACATGTTTTTCCGGGACAGCCAATTATTTAAATAATTTTTCTGAAATAAAAAAATCTTTGTGGACTTTTGGGATATTGTAAGGAAATCAACTGCAGGAAATATATCACTGTGCAAGTGATTTTTGGATATTTTATTACAAAATTCTTACATATTGTACCTTTAACGGGATTTCTGATAACGCCGGTTATGTGTTGCCGTGTCAACTGGGGGAATAGGGGTTTTAGCTTCTCAAACGTCACATGAGCCAGAAAATGCTGAACGTCATGTGATCGCCCAGTTTGGCAGTTATGATGGCACTCGACGGCGTATTTATGCGGGTTGATGTAATGGTGCGTTCACGTGCTATGGTAATTATGGTAAATACCAAAAGCCGTTCAAGTGGGAAATGCACATGAACACCCCCTCATGTGGTATTTTCCACTGGGCAGCTCGCAGAATATTTTGATGCACGAGTTGGCGAGATGAGATAACCACGATGGCGGTGGGCAACGCGAGAGTCTTGAATTGTAAAAATATGTACTATTCATGATCTACAAAATATTCATCATATTATTTACGGTTTGAGTTTTGATAAATCATCTTCTTGCTGTAGCAGATGACTTAAGCAATCTAAAATAGTTTTCGCTAAATAACAGGTCTGGATCTCTATCTTTTTACGACAACAAAAGCACTTGAACGCAACACACTGGTAAATACCAGTTCACAAGTGGAAAATATCATATTACCATAAATGACAACTTTTTTGAAAACGATGTTGTGTGCACAATGTTATTATTGAAAACGGAGGGGGGGAAATATTAGTTTCTCTAAATACCCAGCTATGTGTAAATGTGTCCTAAACATGTAACCCATATATGTCAGAAAAGCTTTTTTAGCCAATATTTAGTCTCCTTCACTGAAAAGTTCCTAAGACGGAAGATGAAAAGAAACTGTGAGGTGGGCTAAAACACATGTAAACGTACACATCACGGCACTTTAAAATACAATTGAGAAAACAGTTGCATTCAAGCAATTTTAAATTCAAGCAATTTTCCGTTCTACATACTACATACTGATTGTGCATCTCCACGTTTGTAGACGACAGCCTACCATGAGGAAAGAGCGGTCTCTGTAGCTGCACGACAGCAGTGTGGTCTGGGAGAATCCAGACGTGAAGCAGGACATGTGCTCTCCGCTGGAGCCCCTCCAGGCACTGATCGCCCCCGCGCTGTCGGACGTGACGACCACACACTGCCCTGGGTCCACCGTGATGTCCTGCAGCGGGCTCTGGGCGGCACTCGACCACACACACACACCCTGCAGCAACACACACTCACTGGATCAAAAACGGTCACACTTCAATTTGGTTGCGGTTAAAAAAAAATTCATAGCACGAAATAGTTCCTAAGACGTTTTAGCAAGCTTCAGTTTCTTTATGCATGATAAATATGAGATAATGATCAGTCACCCTGGTGTATTCTAGACTGCTGGCGGTAGATCCTTTTCCTATTTAGCACCAAAACTTTGGAACAAACTTCCTACCATTGTTCGGGGAGCAGTTCAAATCTACACTAAAAACACATCTCTATCATACACATAACACATTGTAGACTTCTATAATTCAATGTTAGGCTGCATAGATTAGGTCAGCCGGGAACACTTCCCATAAATCCTGATGTACTCGTTACATCATAAGGAGAATGGTGTCTATGTGCAGATAAAACGTTGTCAGGATAATTCTGGATCACGTGGCAACGCGGAAATGATAAAAAATCTGTATTATACATTTTTTTAAGTCATTTGTTGAGGGTTGGTTTGTAAAGAAAGACTTCATGCTTGCACACATAGAACATACATTCAAACACGCATACCTATAGACTGAACTCGTGATGCGCATGTGCACGCCTCTGCGCTTTCACAGGTTCACGGTTTTGAAGTTTTGAAGATCAATCCGCCAGACACTGTTGTAGAGCGGTGCCGTGTTAGGGTTAGGGGTTTCTTTAAAGGATTAGTTCACCTCAAAATGAAAATGTCCTGATAATTTACTCGCCCCAATGCCATCCAAGATGTTCATGTCTTTCTTTCCTCAGTGGAAAAGAAATTAAGTTTTTTGAGGAGAACATTTCAGGATTTTTCTCCACACAATGGACTTCAACGGTAACCAAATTGTTGAAGTCCAAATCAATGCATTACCCCATGATTTACTCAGGCCATCCTAGCTGTATATGACATTCTTCTTTTAGACGAATACAATCAGAGTTATATTAAAAAAATGTCCTGGCTCTTCCAAGCTTTATAATGGGAGTGAATTGAGGATGAGATTTTGAAGTCCATAAAATGGCATCATCCATAATAAAAGTGCATCTATCAATAATAAAAGTGCATCTATCAATAATAAAAGTGCATCTATCCATGATAAAAGTGCATCTATTCATGATAAAAGTGCATCTATTCATGATAAGTGCTCCATATGTCTCCTGGGGGTTAATAAAGGCCTTCTGAAGTGAAGCCATGCGATTGTGTAAGAAATTTGATTTGTGTAAGATGTAAGTTGATAGAATAACATTGACCCGATGCATTGCTGAACGCAGACGCGTAGAGGATAGAGCGAAACAAAACACCTGTCACGGATTAGACGTCTAAAGCGAGGAATTTAAAGAGAAATGTGGGAGGAGCTTGAGTTTGATGCCCAGATGTGTTTGTTTGAACTCTCACCACTGTAAGCTCACACTCCTACAGGGTCAGGCTTACTCTTCTGGCGTAGGCCGTCTGCCGGAAGCTAGTCATTTTAATTGATAAAGTTATAAATATGGATATGTTTCTTACACAAATGCATGGCTTTGCCCCGGAGCTTCAAAATCTCATCCTCCATTCACTGCCATTACAAAGCTTGGAAGAGCCAGGATATTTTTTTAATATAACTTTTAATCAAAGGCTAATTTTCATTTTTGTGTGAACTATCCTTTTAATATTCAGCAGTTCTGGGCCGTATTCACAAAGAATTTTAAGGCTAAAAGTAGCTCCTAACTGGCGAATTTAGGAGCAACTCCTAAAAATAATGGGTGTGTCACTCCTAACTTTACGACTCCTAATTTTTTTCACTAAGAGTAATTCACGAAGCATTTTAGCCCTAAAAGTAGCACCTAAGTCTGGGACATCTTAAAAGAAGTCGAGAGGACTCCTAACTCACTAAGACCTATTCACAAAAGATTGTAGCGCACACCACCACCTCTCGCAGTCGTCCGCGGTCCACGACACAAGCGTGAATGCTGCATTGATCTGCAAACAAATCCTCTTCCATGTGTTTTGCTTGATATCCCAGTGCCGAATTTCCCATTTATCATTTTTTTTTCAGCACCAACTCCAGTAGCAGTAATGGTGTGTTCAACTTCACACCGAACGCGAATTTAATTAGGTTATTTGCGCGAGTAGATTACATACAAAGTCAATGCAAAGACGCGAATAGACGCATCATTCGCGCCGGGCGTTGCGAATGACGCGAATTGGGCGACGCGTTTGCCGCGAATATCTTCCGCGCAAGTTGAAAAATTTGAACTCGAGCGAATATTCAAGCGCCTAACTAGACGCCATAGACGCGTATTTGATGCTCTATTCGCGTTCGGTGTGAACACACCATAACTGATCCTGCGTTATGGGCTTTCTTTTCCGTTTTGGCGAGTTCATAATCCACCGGCATTCAACTATTACATTACTTCAATAGGAGCAACATTTCCTTGCTTTAAGTAGTCTATTTAGGCTAATAGGATGTCAATTAATGTGTCAATGCAAAGTGTTAATGCAAGTGTCGTTTTTCATTATTAGGCAAGTGGCGGTTTCCATATAGGCTAACTTGATTTAATTTAATTTAATTCACGACTTTTTTTCTCTCTCTCTGCCTTTTTAGAATTACACTTCACTGGGGCCTGCTAAAACATGATATGCATTTCGATGACATTAGGCTACTATTATTATTTTGCGTAGGACATAGACATATTTAGATGTCATAATTCCATGATTTGTTGCGTCTGTGTTATGTTCCGCATGGTGGCCCTGTCATCTAACAACCAATCACCGTGATCATTGCGAGGAAGCTCGTGCATGAGAATTGACGTCATCCATAGCAACGAAGACTCACTCTTAGTTTAGGAGTTGTCATTTTTCTTTACTAAGAGTAGGTCTGAAAGGCGTTGTGAATAACTTTTAAGAGAAAACTCCTAGCTAAAATATTTTAGTGCGATTTAGGAGTACTCCTAGTGGTAAGATAAAATTCTTTGTGAATACGGCCCCAGTTCTCATAATAATGTCAGAGACAAGTGACTTGAATTGAACTCGTTCAATAATTGATTAATTTTACAGAGTTATTGAACTGATTTCAACTGAACAATGATACTCTTGTCTTTTTAGAGCAGCTTTCCAGCAGAATTAAACTCTGTTTGTGTAAAGCTATGCGTTCTCTCTTTTGATTTGTGTGTGAAATATGTTGCAGGTGTTTCTTGAGATCCAGCTTCATGCCTACACACTTTCATTAGCTCTCCTCCACGTGAACGAGAAAGTACCTTGTGAATGTCCCACGCTTTGACTGTCCCATCCGTCGATGCACTGCAGACGACAGGAGAGCTCTTCCACACATCTGAGCGCCCGTCGTTCCCGGACAGGTACGCAAACCCAACAACCCTGCCTATGGATGACAGAATGACTCAAAACCCAGATTTTCATCAATCCCAATGAACCCAATCTGATTTCAGATTCATTCACATATTCATTTACATGGGCAGTGCCTGTTTTCTAGAAAACAGTGTTCAGAGCAATGAATGTCACAGTGTAATTGTTGCGTTAGCTAATATTTAGCCTCCACCACTGAACAGTTCATAAAATGTAGAGTTCATAAATGTAAAATGTACATTTCATAAATGTTCATAAATGTACAGTTCATAAATGTAAAATGTATAGACCTGTTTCAATTCTTGGTTGTCTGTCAAAGATAATTGAAAGGATCATTTTTGAACAGATTGATAATTACTTAAAATTACAAAACCTACTTTATGAGTTCCAGTCTGGCTTTCGTAAATTACATTCTACGGATTCCTGTTTACTGTTTCTAACTGACTATATAAAAAAGGAGGTAGATAATGGAAACTTCTGTGGCATGGTCATGTTAGACTTACAAAAAGCCTTTGATTCAGTCGACCATGGTGTCTTAATGTATAAATTGAAAGCCATGGGTTTTAGTGAATTAGTGCTAAAATGGGTGGGCTCCTATCTGGAGAATAGAAAGCAAGTAGTGGACATTGGGGGGGGAATATCTCAACCAAAAGGCATGGACTATGGGGTACCTCAAGGAAGCGTCTTGGGTCAACTTTTCTTTCTACTATATATAAATGATCTAAAGTCTGCTTGTTCATGCAGTCTTTTTTTATTTGCAGCTGGTTGTTTCTCACAAGGATAAAAATATGATTGAAAACAGAGTTCTAAATGTTAGTATGTGGATGGCTGATAACAGATTATCACTTAATTTAGGGAAAACTGACTCTATTATTGTTTGGGTCAAATATAAAGTTAAAGAAAACCTCAGGTTTTAAGGTCATAGCTGGAGGTTTTATAATTACTGCCAATGAATTAATCAGTTATCTTTTACATATCTTTTATATTTGAGTGGTCAAACAAAATCAATCAATCAATGGCGGAAAAGAGATGTAAAGCGTATGTAAACGTACACATCACCGTACTGGCATGTGCACAATGTATTTTGAATCCAATGGCTTCAAGCTTGAGTTATTATTTCAGGTCTACACCACCCTTTCCAATCTAATTCACTTTACTAACAGATTATTTGGTTGCATGTAAATGTGGCGAATGGGTCATAAAATCAACTGAAAGATTTGAAATAGCCCTCGATGTGATTTGCATTGGCATTATCGCATTTGTTTGTATGAGATCATAGAGATATACACTAGATGTCTCCTTGGGGTTCTAAGCATGCGTCAAAACCGCCGCCATCTTGGAACAGTCATAGGTCATAGGAAGTAGCGGTAACGCTGCTGTCTCCGCCATTCATGGATGATGCCGGACTTTTGTGCTGCGTATCGATGTTCACATGAATGAAATCTCAAAACCAGACAGCAAGGGATTACATTTCACAAGAATGTGAAATTGTGTGACTGAATGATAAATGCATGTCTGACCGTTATGGAACAACCCCAAAAAACTAGGAAATGCCATTCATGACGATTTATGGTGATTTTATTTCCGTTAGAGCTTTTCCTACATTGACGCTGAGTCATTAAAGAGGGGCACCTGTTCCATGATTGACGCATTCGTTCCAATGAACGGCCGTAGCGGAGACATCTAGTGTAATATCTATGCTATGAGATGACTTGCCTTCATGTCCTCGTAGGGTTTTGCAGGTGTAGTCAGCACACGACCTGCCGGTCTTCATCTTCATCTCCAGGTGAGAACGACGCAGGTAATAATCTTTCCATGAGTGTGTCCCGGTGTCTGAGAGATGCTGGGACACATTGCAGAAACTCCATCTCTGCAGACATATTCTCCTACACAAGCGTTCGCTCGTCAGCGTCTCAACAGAAGAGTGTGTGCTAACACAACTATTGATGATGCTACTCACGGGTCAGCCCTGCTATTCTGTGCCTCAGTGACATCCTCAAATTTAGAAAATATTTGTTGCTATTTTTATGAAATTATTGTAAAAAATGTGTCAGAGTGTCTAAAAGATATAAAATGCTGGATAACGTGTAATTTCCTGCTATTAAATTCAGATAAAACGGAGGTATTACTTATTGGTCCAAAAAACTACCCACAAAATCCCTTACAATACAACTTTAATTTAGAAGGATACTTTATCCACTGTTACTTTATCCACTACAGTAAAAGACCTGGGTGTTATGCTAGACCGCAACTTGACTTTCGAAAATCATATTTCATATGTTACAAGAACAGCCTTTTTCCACCTTAGAAACATTGCTAAGCTACGTAACATGCTATCTGTTTCAGATGCAGAAAAGTTAGTTCATGCATTCATGACCTCGAGACTTGATTACTGTAATGCTTTATTAGCTGGTTGTCCTGCATCCTCAATAAACAAGCTTCAGTTAGTGCAAAATGCAGCCGCTAGAGTTCTTACTAGGTCAAGAAAATATGATCATATAACACCAATTTTATCATCTCTACACTGGTTACCTATAAAGTTCCGTATCAATTACAAAGTATTACTACTGACCTATAAAGCCCTAAATGGTTTAGCTCCTGTGTATTTAACAGACCTTCTATCGCCCTACAATCCATCGCGCTCTTTAAGATCACAAAATTCGAGGCTTCTGGTCGTTCCTAGGATATCTAAGTCTACTAAAGGAGGGAGGGCGTTCTCACATTTACTCCTAAACTCTGGAATAGCCTTCCTGATATTGTTCGAGACTCAGACTCGCTGTCCCAGTTTAAAACTAGATTAAAGACGCATCTCTTTAACCAAGCATTCACTTAATGCTTACCTTTTATACTACTTCTGAATCAGTTCGAATGCATTAATATTATGAACATCAGCTATGCTAATTATTTCCCATCTGTCTTTCTGCTGTTATCTCGGGACGCTAGTCCCGAGGTAAATAGCGTTCGTCAGCTCCAGTTTGTATCCAGCCTCTCACGGAGACTTCAGATGCCCCAACACCTGTGATGAGACGACTAAACGCCTGTGGAGAGACGACTCGACGCCTGTGAAGAGACGTAACCGTGAGACACTAAACACCTGGAAACGACTCGACGTGTGAAGAGACTAACCCGCGATATGTTAGCCAAATTTATACATGATTAACTAACTGTATTTTTCTTTGTACATTTCTGAAATGCACTTTCTGTAAAGCTGCTTTGAGACAATGTGTATTGTGAAAAGCACTATACAAATAAACTTGAATTGAATTGAATTACTAAAGAACTTTAAATACACTACTTCTTCAACTTAAAACATAACTTATTTCACAATCACTCTCAGTGTCACTGATGTAACAGTGAGTGTGCACGTCTGAGGAACAAGAAGCTAAAGACGCTTTATCAAATAAACAATGGCTTGAAAACTGTCATTTTAAAAATATAACTTTTCTACTCACTTAACAGAGTGGACGTGTTGACCACAATTTGAAAGATAAAATTTGTCAAATAGAATAAAGTTAAAATAATAGTTCTCAGAACCAAAGAAGTGATGACTGCTTTATGAGATGATGTCATTTAACTTTTCCAACTCTCATTAGAAGGGAAAGTAGTCAAAAAAAACAGAGTGTACAATAACTTGAGACTAAAAACTTGCTAAGAAAAACATTTAATATCGATAATTGCAGAAACTCTACACATTATTAGAGAGTCATTACTGATACACTCAACAATGCACAAATAGTAAGTGTTGTATTTATCATGAAAATGAGATACACAAGCCTGGGGACAAATTGTGATATATGGTCACTCAAAATGCTGTAATATATATATATATATATATATATATATATATATATATATTATATATATATATATATATATATATATATTTTAAATCAACTTCAATATGCTTATAGTTTAAATGGTGTTATTTATGACTAAGACTAAGATACCGATCAACATTTTAAGGCAGTAAGATCATGATCTTTACTGGGGACACAAAAGGCACTGAATCCCAGGAATGACCCTTATATAGCAAACAGTACAGATAATTATTGTATTTTCACAGTTTAAACGATGTTTAACAACATATACCAGTTATTGACTTACCTCCACAACCATGGTGTCTCCGCAGCAAAGCACCAATCCTACAGTTTAAATGAAGATATCATACAGTACAGTGTCTATCATACAGAACAAGTGAAAATGATTCCATTTTGATATTTTTTTCTGTTTTAAAGTGTATCAGCATCACAATTATGGTGCAATGTTGAATATTGTACATGAATTTGAAAATAGCAGTATTTGGTATGTGTCCCTCTTACTGTATGATAACAGCGAGCTGGCATTGAAAATAACAGATGATCCATGTTAGGAATTTTGAATTGTTCAAATAGCATTTTTGTGTTTCAATGAGATCACATGTTCAATGTCACATATTTGATTATATGATTAGTTACCTAGAAAATCATATATTTCTCTGTTTTAAAATCTTGTTTTTCCAGGTTTAAATTGGATTTTGATTCCCAGGTTTTCAGTGTGATATAGAAAGGTAAAACTGTAGTGTCAGTACAGTAAATGTAAAGTGTGCAATATATCTAATTCTATTCTCTTCACTTATAGAGACATCGAAGCAATATTAACATATATGTCCTTTCTTTTTTACGTCTAAATAATGGTCATATTGTAATATTTCATTGTGTTCTTTCAATTCATCATGTCCATTAAAGTTTGTCAGTGTCAATATTCAAGCAAAAATTAATGTAGCCTGTGTTTCAAATATATTTATGAAATGAAAAAAATAGCGTGTTGTTCGTGTCGCAAGCAACCAACTCAGGTTATCTGAACTGTAAAGTATTTCTATAGGGATAATAACATCTCTTTCTAATGTAAACAAAAGGAGTGAGTGTCCAGAATAATAAAGCCTTACATCAGCCTGACTCTTCTAGAATCTACGCGACTGACGTCGATTACACATGTCCTCATTATCTGTGTAGCTTACCTTACAAACTGCAGATGCTCGGATTAAATCTTCATCTTGCAGAAGAGAGAAGACACTGATCAGACAGTCCAGAGGTAAACTTTGCCAGATTTCCATTTCTCACAGCTGTTACTTTCAGTTTCGTGGTGATGACGTCACGATGGTGTTTTCTACGGAATAACCGCAGGGACACACGTTACTTGCCTGTAAGTGTAAACATACACTTGCCATCAAAATTATTCAACCCCACAGAGACTGGAATAATTTACAAATGTATGTACTTAGTGGCATACTACAGTAAAAGTGATAATCTCAATATGTGAACAATTTTGTATAGGTCTAATACAGCTATTTATAATTATTCAACCCCTGTTCAACATTGCTGTTTTCAAATCACTTATGGTATAGGGTACAAAACAACTTTGGTGAAAAAAAACCACAAAAAAACTTTAAGCATTAGGGAATTCTATATGACACTTAATTATCTGTAGTTGTGACACGTGCATAAGTTTAACCCATGCATGTGCTGAAGTTTAAAATAGCAAATAATTGGAGAAACAAAGCACAGATGCTGAGCAAACACAGATAGACAGACTGATGATAGATAGATAGATAGATAGATAGATAGATGATGATAGATAGATGATAGATAGATAGATAGATATGATAGATAGATAGATAGATAGATAGATAGAAAATGTCTATTTTTACAATTTATATTTTACCTTATTTGTTTTATTTTTATTCATTAGCCTACTGGCACCTTATTTTAATAGTATTTAGTTGTTGTCATTGCAATATTGTATAGTTTTTTTTCTTGTCTTGTCTTGTTTTTTTCTTGCCTGTGTGTGCTTTGGCAGTATATATATAAGCCCAATCATGCCTAGGTAGAGGCTGCTTTAAAGTGAATGGAAATTGTCAACTGAACTGAGTGTCAGCAGTTCCTCCTGCCGGCTCGAGCAGGTGTTGCTCCATGAGTCATTATGATTATGAGTTTAATAAACGTGTATAAGCTGATCCCCTCACTGCTCTTCATAAGTAACAGTCAGAACGCCTGTTTTATCTGTGAGGTGAAACAACACTAATATGCGCTGTTACCCAGAGCTCGGTGGGTCTGTGTGCACTGTAAACTAATGAACAATGTAAACTAATGAACCTTACTGTAAAGTGTTACCAGGTTTTTCAATGTCTATATAGTATTCATTTATTTTAAGTTTAGTTATTTCAGTACTTGAACTTAAACTAAATGGAAATGAGAAATGGTGCCTTGGTAATGAGCAGATTTTTTTGGAATATCAGTCAAAGTTTTTTTCTCAAGTGTTTTTACTTTTTTTTTTTAATGGTCTTGGTTTTAGTTTCAGTTAACTTTAGGCTAACCTTGATTCACATGTTGTTATGATTAAAATGCTTTTTAAAATGTTCACATCAGTCTACACTCTTTACCTCACAATGATAAAGCCAGATTTGCCATTACTTTGCCAATGTGCGTATTTAAAAGAAAAAATGAATGAAGGGGTCTGAGTGCTTTCTGAATGCACATATAAATTATAATACTTTACATTAATACTTAATTAATACATTAATAATACTGAACATTTCCCTGTCCGGGAAATGTTTGATTTGCAGTCTTCAGGCATCACACTCCATTACTGCTTGACCTTTAAGTCAGTCATGCGCTTGAGCAGAGTCCAGTAATGAAATCTCATCTTGACTGCTGCCCACCGGGACACACACTCCTCTGAGTCTGAGAAGAGCAACCACACACTCCTCTGAGTCTGAGAAGAGGAACCACACACTCATCTGAGTCTGAGAGGAACTACACACTCCTCTGAGTCTGAGAAGAGCAACCACACACTCCTCTGAGTCTGAGAGGAACCACACACTCCTCTGAGTCTGAGAGCAGCCACACACTCCTCTGAGGCCCCGTCCACACGGACACGGGTATTTTTAAAACCGGGACTTTTTTAACGCGGTTCGGCCGTTCGTCCACACGAAAACGCACTGAAACCGAACATTTTTGAAAACCCCTGCTGAGGGTGAGTATTTTCAGAAACGCCGGTTGCGTTTTGTCGTGTAGACAGTGAACGGTTTCACTGTCTACACGACAAAACGCAACCGGCGTTTCTGAAAATACTTGGTTTTTGCCTTGCGACGTCAGAGCGTGCGCCGTTATCCGCTGTGTTTGACGTCAGATTTGCGCCTACCGGAACCGGTAATAACTTTTTGTTAGACTTCTGATTGGCCAACGTGGCTTTACGGTTAGGGTTATTTTGCCGCCTGCTGGCGTGGCATGCTCTTGACCACGCTTGATAGCGTGTTTTTGCGTTTTCATGTGGACGGGATTTTTTTTTAAAACGCTGGAGGAAAAACTCCGTTATAAAAATACCCGTGTCCGTGTGGACATGGCCTGAGTCTAAGAAGAGGAACCACACACTCCTCTGAGTCTGAGAAGAGAACCACACACTCCTCTGAGTCTGAGAAGAGGAACCACACACTCCTCTGAGTCTGAGAAGAGGAACCACACACTCCTGAGTCTGAGCAACCCACTCTCTGAGCGAGAGGAACCACACACTCCTCTGAGTCTGAGAGAGAACCACACACTCCTCTGAGTCTGAGAAGAGAACCACACACTCCTCTGAGTCTGAGAAGAGGAACCACAAACACTCCTCTGAGCTGAGAAGAGGAACCACACACTCCTCTGAGTCTAGAGGAACTCTTGAGTCGAGAGGAACTCCTCTGAGTCTGAGAGGAACACCACCTCTGATCTGAGACTCCTCTGAGTCTGAGAGGAACTCTCTGAGTCTGAGAGGAACCACACACTCCTCTGAGTCTGAGAAGAGGAACCACACACTCCTCTGAGTCTGAGAAGTGGAAACACACACTCCTGACTCCTCTGAGTCTGAGAAGAGGAACCACACACTCCTGACTCCTCTGAGTCTGAGAAGAGGAACACACCTCTGAGTTGAGGAACCACACACTCCTCTGAGTCTGAGAAGAGGAACCACACACTCCTCTGAGTCTGAGAAGAGGAACCACACACTCCTCTGAGTCTGAGAAGAGGAACCACACACTCCTCTGAGACTGAGAAGAGGAACCACACACTCCTCTGAGTCTGAGAGGAACTCCTCTGAGTCTGAGAGGAACTCCTCTGAGTCTGAGAGGAACCACACCTCCTCTGAGTCTGAGAGGAACTCCTCTGAGTCTGAGAGGAACCACACACTCCTGAGTCTGAGAGAGGAACCACACACTCCTCTGAGTCTGAGAAAGTGGAAACACACACCTCTCTGAGTCTGAGAGAGGAACCACACACTCCTGCTCTGAGTCTGGAAGAGGAACCACACACTCCTCTGAGTCTGAGAAGAGGAACCACACACTCCTCTGAGTCTGAGAAGAGAACCACACACTCCTCTGAGTCTGAGAAGAGGAACCACACCACTCCTCTGAGACTGGAGACACACACTCGGTTAACCACACACTCCTCTGAGTCTGAGAGGAACTTCTCTGAGTCTGAGAGGACACTCCTCTGAGTCTGAGAGGAACCACCACACTCCTCTGAGTCTGAGAGGAACCACAACTCCTCTGAGTCTGAGAAGGAACCACACACTCCTCTGAGTCTGAGAAGAGGAACCACACACTCCTCTGAGTCTGAGAAGGGAACACACACACTCCATCTGAGTCTGAGAAGAGGAACCACACACTCCTGACTCCTCTGAGTCTGAGAAGAGGAACCACACACTCCTCTGAGTCTGAGAGGAACCACACACTCCTCTGAGTCTGAGAAGAGGAACCACACACTCCTCTGAGTCTGAGAAGAGGAACCACACACCCTCTGAGTCTGGAGAAGAGGAACACACACACTCCTCTGAGTCTGAGAGGAACCACACACTCCTCTGAGTCTGAGAGGACACTCCTCTGAGTCTGGAGAGGACAACTCCTCTGAGTCTGAGAGGAACCACACACTCCTCTGAGTCTGAGAGGAACACCATCCTCTGAGTCTGAAGAGGAACCACACACTCCTCTGAGTCTGAGAGGAACCACACACTCCTCTGAGTCTGAGAAGAGGAACCACACACTCCTCTGAGTCTGAGAGGAACCACACACTCCTCTGAGTCTGAGAGGAACCACAAACTCCTCTGAGTCTGAGAGGAACCACACACTCTCTGAGTCTGAGAAGAAGAACCACACACTCCTCTGAGTCTGAGAAGAGGAACCACACACTCCTCTGAGTCTGAGAGGAACCACACACTCCTCTGAGTCTGAGAGAGGAACCACACACTCATCTGAGTCTGAGAGGAACCACACACTCCTCTGAGTCTGAGAGGAACCACACACTCCTTGAGTCTGAAAGGAACCACACACTCCTCTGAGTCTGAGAAGAGGAACCACACACTCCTCTGAGTCTGAGAGGAACCACACACTCTCTGATCTGAGAGGAACTCCTCTGAGTCTGAGGAAAGACACACTCACTCTCTGAGTCTGAGAAGAGGAACCACACACACTCCTCTGAGTCTGAGAGAGAACCACACACTCCTCTGAGTCTGAGAAGAGGAACCACACACTCTCTGAGTCTGAGAGGAACCACACACTCCTCTGAGTCTGAGAGAGGAACCACACACTCGATCTGAGATCTGAGAAGAGGAACCACACACTCCTCTGAGTCTGAGAGGAACCACACACTCCTCTGAGTCTGAGAGGAACCACACACTCCTCTGAGTCTGAGAAGAGGAACCACACACTCCTCTGAAGTCTGAGAAAGGGAACCACACACTCCTCTGAGTCTGAAGAGGAACCACACACTCCTCTGAGTCTGAGAGAGGAACCACACACTCTCTGAGTCTGAGAGGAACCACACACTCCTCTGAGTCTGAGAGAGGAACCACACACTCCTCTGAGTCTGAGAGGAACCACACACTCCTCTGAGTCTGAGAAGAGAACCACACACTCCTCTGAGTCTGAGAGGAACCACACACTCATCTGAGTCTGAGAAGAGGAACCACACACTCCTCTGAGTCTGAGAAGAGGAACCACACACTCCTCTGAGTCTGAGAAGAGAACCACACACTCCTCTGAGTCTGAGAAGAGAACCACACACTCCTCTGAGTCTGAGAGGAACCACACACTCCTCTGAGTCTGAGAAGAGGAACCACACACTCCTCTGAGTCTGAGAGAGGAACCACACACTCCTCTGAGTCTGAGAGGAACCACACACTCCTCTGAGTCTGAGAAGAGGAACAACACACTCCTCTGAGTCTGAGAAGAGGAACCACACACTCCTCTGAGTCTGAGAAGGAACCACACACTCCTCTGAGTCTGAGAAGAGGAACCACACACTCCTCTGAGTCTGAGAGGACACCACTCATCTGAGTCTGAGAAGAGGAACCACACACTCCTCTGAGTCTGAGAAGAGGAACCACCACACTCCTCTGAGTCTGAGAAGGAACCACACACTCCTCTGAGTCTGAGAGAAAACTCTGAGTCTGAGAGAACCACACACTCCTCTGAGTCTGAGAAGAGGAACCACACACTCCTCTGAGTCTGAGAGAGGAACCACACACTCCTCTGAGTCTGAGAGAGGAACCACACACTCCTCTGAGTCTGAGAAGAGAACCAACCTCTCGAGTCTGAGAAGAGGAACCACACACTCCTCTGAGTCTGAGAAGAGGAACCACACACTCCTCTGAGTCTGAGAACTGATGGAGGAACCACACACTCCTCTGAGTCTGAGAGGAACCACACACTCCTCTAGTCTGAGAGGAACCACACCACTCCTCTGAGTCTGAGAAGAGGAACCACACACTCCTCTGAGTCTGAGAGAGGAACACACACTCCTCTGAGTCTGAGAAGAGGAACCACACACTCCTCTGAGTCTGAGAAGAGGAACCACACACTCCTCTGAGTCCTGAGAAGAGGAACCACACACTCCTCTGAGTCTGAGAAGAGGAACCACACACTCCTCTGAGTCTGAGAAAGAGGAACCACACACTCCTCTGAGTCTGAGAAGAGAACCACACACTCCTCTGAGTCTGAGAGAGGAACCACACACTCCTCTGAGTCTGAGAGAGGAACCACCACTCCTGAGTCTGAGAGGAACCACACACTCCTCTGAGTCTGAGAGGAACACACACTCCTCTGAGTCTGAGAGGAACCACACACTCCTCTGAGTCTGAGAAAGGAACCACACA
The DNA here is from genome assembly GCA_036326025.1 of Chrosomus eos. Classification (NCBI taxonomy): domain Eukaryota; kingdom Metazoa; phylum Chordata; class Actinopteri; order Cypriniformes; family Leuciscidae; genus Chrosomus; species Chrosomus eos. Next base: position 2,287,440 of record CM070837.1, on the reverse strand, counting down.
CTCCTCTGAGTCTGAAAGAGGAACACACACTCCTCTGAGTCTGAGAAGAGGAACCACACACTCCTCTGAGTCTGAGAGGAACCACACACTCCTCTGAGTCTGAGAAGAGGAACCACACACTCCTCTGAGTCTGAGAAGAGGAACCACACACTCCTCTGAGTCTGAGAGGAACCACACACTCCTCTGAGTCTGAGAGAGGAACCACACACTCCTCTGAGTCTGAGAAGAGGAACCACACACTCAACCGCCCTCCCCGGGCTGAGAAGAGGAACCCCCCCCCCCCCACCTCCCCCTAGTCTGAGAAGAGGAACCCACACCCCACCCCCTGGTCTGAGAAAGGAACCACACCCCCTCGATTTTGAGAAGAGGAACCCCCAACACTTCGGGGTCTGAGAAAAACCACACCTCCTCTGAATCTGAGAAAAGGGGGCCACAACACTTTTTGGTCCCAGAGGAAAACCCCACAAAACCCCCATCCCGAGAAAAACCCACACTCCTCTGAGTCTGAGAAAGGGAAAAAACCCCCCCCCTGATTGGAGGGAAACCACCACACCCCTGATCAAAAAAGGGAAACCCCACACCCTCATCTGAAAAAGGGAACCACACACCCCCTGATCTGGGAAGGGAACCCCACACCCCTTTTCTAGAAAAGGAAAACCCCCCACCCTCTGAAACGAAAAGGGAAAAACCCCCGACAAAAAACCACACACCCTCAGTCTAAAAAAAGGGGGAAAAAAAACACCCTCCCGAGTCGAAAAGGAACCCCCAAAAACCCCTGATTGAGAAAAAGGGGAAAACCCCCCACTCCCCCTGGGCGAGAAGAGGGGAAACCCCCCACCCCTGAAACTAGAAAAAACCACACACTCCTCTATCGGAAAAGGGGAAAAACCCTCTATCTGAGAAAGGAACCCACACTCCCTGATCTTTTAAAAAGGAAAAACCCCACAACCCCCTGATTTTGAAAAGGGAAAAACACCCTCCCCGATCCGAGAAAGGGAAACCCCAAAATCCCCTGATTGAGAAGAGGAACCCCCACACTCCCCCTAGTCTAGAAAGAACCACCACCCTCTGAGTCCCAAAAGGGAAACCCCCCCCTCCCCGAGTCGGGGAAAAAAGGGGAACCCCCCAAAAACCCTCTATCGAAAGGGAAAAACCCCAAAAAAACCCCGAAATTGGGAAAGGAACCACACACCCCCCCTTTTAAAAATTTTGAAAAGGGGAAAACCCACACTCCTCTATCGGGAAAAAGGGAAACCAAAACACCCTCTTCCGGGGGAAAAAAGGGAAACCAACACACCCTCTGGTCTGGGGAAAAGGAAAACCCCCCACTCCCTGAGCGAGAAAAGGAACCAAAACAAAAATTTTCCCCTTTTGGGTGGAAAAGGAACCCCCTTCTGAGGGAAAGGGAAACCCCACACCCTTTGAGTCTGAAGGGAAAACCCCACACCCTCCCCCGGGCGAGAAAAGGGGAACCCCACACCCCTGAGTCTAGAAGGGGAAAAAAAACCTCCCCTGAGTCTGAGAGAAACCCCAAAACCCTCTGGTCGAGAAAGGAACCACAAACCCCCTGTCTGAGAAGGGAAAAAAGGGGAAAAAAAGGGAACCCACCCCCCCAACCCCCTCTAGTCTGGGGGGAACCACACACTTCCCCTGATCTTAAAAAGGGAAACCCCACACCCTCTGAGCGGAAAAGGAAAAACACACCCTTTTTAAAAAACAAAAGGGAACCCCAAACCTCTGATTGGAAAGGGGAAAAAACTCCCCCAAAAATTTAAAAAGGAAAAAAATTTGCGGAAGGAAAAATTTTAATTTAAAAAAACCACAAAACCCCCGGGGTTTTGGGGGAAACCCCAATCCTTATCTGAAAGAAAAAACAAACCCCCCAAAAGGGGGAACCCAAATTTTTGGTCAAAAAAACCAAATCCTTGATTAGAAAAAACACACCCCCAGTTAAAAAAAACAATCCCCCCCCAAAATTGGGGGAAAAAACCCAACCCTTTATTTTAGGGGGGAAACCCCCCCTTTTTAAAAATTTTTAAAAGGAACCAAATTTTTTGATCTAAAAAAGGAAAAACCCCAAATTTAGTCTGGAAAAAGGCCACAAAATTCCCCGAAATTAGAAAAGGAAAACCCAATTTGTTTTAAAAGGAAAAAATTTTCCCCACCCAAAAGGAACCCCAAATCCCGGGGGAAAAAAGGGGAAAAACCCCCCCCGACAAAGAGGAAAACCCCCCAAATCCCCTGGTCTAAAAAGAAAAATCCCGGGGGCCCAAAGGGAAACCCCAAAACTCCCAAAACGGAAAGGGAACCACCACCCTTGAGTCTAGAAGGGAACCCCAAATTCTGTTTTGGGAAAGGAACCCCCAAACCCCTTTTATTTTCCCAAATAAAAAAAAGGGCCCCTTTTTTTAAAAAAAAAAAATTTTGGGGTTTTAAAAAAACCAACCCCTTTTTTTAAAAAAATTTTGGGGAAAAAAAATTTTTTAAAAAAAGCCCTTTGGGGGGGAAAAAAAACAAAACAAACCCTTTTTTTAAAAAACAAAAAAACCCTTTTTTTTATTTTAAAAAAGGAAAAATTTTGATCAAAGGAAAACCCCAAAAATCCCCCTTTTTGGTTTTTTAAAACAATTTTTATTTAAAAAAAATTTTTTTCCCTTTTTTAAAACCAAAAAAATTTTTTTTTTTAATTTTTAAATTAAAAAAAAATTTTAAATTAAAAAAAAAATTTTTTATTAAAAAACCACACAAACACCCCCCAAAAAAAAACTTTTAGGAAAAAGGAAAAAAAAAAAAACCCCTTTTTTCTTTTTTAAAGGAAAGGGGAAAAAACCAAAAAAATTTTCCCCAGTTTGAAAAAGGGGAAAAAAACAAAAAACCCAATTTAAAAAAAAAACCAAAAAGGGCCCCCCCTTTTTTTTTTTTTTTTTTTTTTTTTTTTTTTTTTTTTTTTTTTTTTTTTTTTTTTTTTTTTTTTTGGGGGGGGGGGGGGGGGGGGGGGGGGGGGGGGGGGGGGGGGGGGGGGGGGAAAAGGGGGGAAAAAAGAAAGAAAAGAGGAAAAAAAAGAGGAAAGGAAAAAAAATTTTCCCTATTTTTTTTAAAAAAACCCCAAATTTTTCCCCTTTTTTAATTTTTTAAAAAGGAGGAACCAAAAAAATCCTTTTTTAAAAAGGAAACACCTTTTTTTTGGGCCGGGAAAAGGGAAAACCCCAAAAAACCCAAAAACTTTTAAAAAAAAAAGGGGGCAAAAACCCCCCCGAAAACTAAAGGGAAACACATCCCTTTTTTGGTTTAGCTACATTTATTTATTTATTTATTACAGTTTTTGAGTTATGTTTGCTTATATCTATACTACATCTAATCAAGCGTTTCTTTAGAGTACATCACTTCTGAATTGTCCTTGGCCAATCACACTGATCCACAACAGCAATGAATCAAATGCGCAAAATCACTGTTATCAGAATCAGCTTTATTCGCCAAGTGCGCAAACCTTTACAGTAGACTATATGGCGCAAACACATACGCGTTTTGTTGTGGTTTCCAGGAGCTTTGGGGACATTCATACATAACCTACATACAGACACAAGGGAATAAAAATAGTATTTAAATAAGTAAGATTATTTAAATAAGTAAGATTAAGAATTAATTAATAAAAAAATTAAGTAGCTAATAGGCTATACATCAAGTCCAGAAGACTTACTAGCTTGCTATGTGTTGAGTCTTGCTAACAACAACGTATTATGTGCTTCGTTTTAATTGATTATTTGCCAGGCTGTGCCAAACGGTTTGTTTCATTAACAGAATGATTTATGGACGTGAATATAGGGCTAATGTAATGCATATGAGACAGCATGGGTGTCTCTAGAGCCCGTGAACACGCCCAGAGGTATAAAGCCGTCTTCAGTGTGAGGATGAAGAGCTCAGATCAGACACTTCTGCTCGACCTGTGCCGATATGCGCTCTCAACACGTGAAGGTGCACACACTGACACACACCTGGACACACCGTGAGGTGGACACACACCTGGAGACACCGTGAAGGTGGACACACACCTGGAGACGCCGTGAAGGTGGACACACACCTGGAGACGCCGTGAAGGTGGACACACACACACCTGGACACACACGTGCGGGGAAACTATCCTTGCGGGAACTTTAGTGCAGACTGACTGCATTTAGACTGGCTATTCAAGTTTCTCGTTCCTTTTGAGCGAAAACGAGACAGGATCAAAATGAGCAGAAAAACACGACGCTGGACATTTCACATTTTCCTTTGTCTTGGAATAATCTACTTGAAAATGGGGTGAGCTGATAAAACTTTACTGTAGGTGAATAGGTCATGCTGTTTGGTGTATAAGTTCTACTTTTCTAGTTCCAGCTAAAGTAAAATTGATGTTTTATCAGGTTATTTTTTTAACAACGATAGTGAGATATAGAACAAATCAAATTGTTTTTATTCAGTGCGAAATGCACTTTTTGGGGGGAATACTGCGCACAAACCTGTGGACGCCTTCGGTGCGCGCGTGAGCGCGTGAGCTGCCCAGTGCTCGTCCACGCGCAGTATAGAAACTGCACTAGGCTGTAGGCTATATACATATAGGCTATGTCCTACGGGTCGTCCAGTTTTTAATCCCATATTGATCACGCATTCAAAGATTAGTTTGATTCGCGCTGTTCTCTGATCGCTTCTAGGGGGTTCTCCACCGTTCTGGCGCTGGGAGCGAGCATCATATGCAACAAGATCCCGGGCCTGGCGCCCCGTCAGCGGCTCATCTGCCAGAGCCGGCCGGACGCGCTGATCGTGATGGGCCAGGGCGCACAGATGGGCATCAGCGAGTGCCAGTTCCAGTTCAGGCACGGCCGCTGGAACTGCTCCGCGCTCGGAGAGAGGACCGTCTTCGGGAGAGAGTTGAAAGTGGGTATGTTGGACATCTTCTCATGTATGTCAGTCAGTCTAAAGCAGTGTTTGGGGGAAATGTGTCACTAAAGATAGGAGGGAAGTGTTTACCAATGTGGTTACGGATTATACAGTTTGTTTAATTTGGGGTAAAACAGTTACCTCCTTTACTAGTCACAGTTCATTGGCTTCGATATAAAAATCGACCGGTTGAAGTTAAGATTTCCGCGACACATGCCTGAAATGTCGGCGCGCATGTTTCTCACCTGCGGTCATAGGTATTCATGATGCGCTATACAAAAAATGTCATCGAAGAAACCAATCATCAAAGATGTGAATAAAATAATAATAATAATATAAATAATATGTTTATAAATGTCTTCAGGAAAGATTCAAGTACATAAATGGCTCTTTTTGGATAGGCCAACTTGAATTGTTTAGGCCTATTTGTTTATTGTTTTTTTTATTGTTTTTTTTATTTTTTAATAAAACATGCTTGAAGTTTAATAGCTTTGAGATCAGTATTTGAGTGTCTTGGGCTCTTTAAAGCACAGATGGTTTTGTGAAGACAGAAGTTCTCCGACAGAAGGACTATTTGGTTCTTGTTAGAACTTTTATTTTTGTTAGAACTGAGAAGAACTGTGTTGTGAGTTTGGTACTGACATGTTTCATGCATGTGTCAGTGTTTGGGTTAGTATTCGCAGCCTGAAGAGTTTTTCCACAGGTGTAAATTACAGAGCATGAAAAGATGTCACCTGAGACAGATGGACTTTTACTTTGCCAAACCATCCTGCTCAAAAATATGCCACAACTACTGTAGTTTATAACAATTCATGAGCTCTTCCAGATTAAAGAGTAAAGTTAAAGACCTTGTGAGCGCAAGCAAGTTAAATCTCCTTTATTTATGTTTTAAAGCAGCTTTACAGGAATAACAGGAAAAGAGTTCATTGTTCAGAGTTCATTACGGCTGAAGTCAGTTCAGTGTGGATTCAGTTCTGATGTAAAGATCAGCAATTATTAAATTATTAAAACTCATAAATGTATGAGTTCATAACGCAGTTCTGCAGAAAACAGTGATGTCATCATCCAGCTCTCATCCAATAGTGTCAGCGCAGTCAGGTCAATACTGTTGAATATTAAGTATATGTAATGACATGGACAAAAATATATAAGTATTTCTTTGCAACTTTTAAAAAGTCACAGATGAAATTGTTATTTCTGTATGGGGTCTGCGAGAGCTCAGATATAAAACAATAATAAAAAAAATATTTTTTTTCACATTTTTGACTATACAGTACATTCATTGATGTATCACATTATCTTGGATGACAGCTCTAATTTACAATTCGAGTTAATGGTTATGTATCTGCCGATTATGCAAATACTGCGATGTTTGTCAGTGATTTCTGAGAAGCGATGATTGATAACCTCAGGAAGTAGATGTGCGGAAGATCATTGTTTGTTTTACTTCGAGCTCATTCATATTTTGTCTAATTCAATGTATTAAATGTTCTCTGTCTGTGAAATATTTAAAAAACTACCTATATAAAAGTATTTTAAAAAACACACACACACACTTATTAGTCAAGTCAAGTCACATTTATTTATATAGTACTTTTTACAATGCAGAGTGTTTCAAAGCAGTTTTACAGAGATAACAGGAAAATAATGCAACAAAGTTTGTTTCCAGAAGAAAATAGCGTCACAGTCCAGCTTAAGTAAGTTCAGTGGTTCAGTGATGGTTTATTTTTATTGTAAAAAAGTTATTATGTGTATGTATATATATATATATATATATATATATATATATATATATATATATATATATATATATATATATATATATATATATATATATATATATATATATATATATATATATATATATATATATAGCCGCTCTGGAGAAAACAATGCTATCATCGTCCAGCTCAGTTCAGTTCTCATATAATAATGTCAATGCAGGATCAATAATATCGTTGAATATTAGGTGTCCCCAACTAAGCAAGCCAAAAGCCAAAGGTGTTCGTTCATGTTCCAAAACAAGTAGTGTAGCGAAATACAGTTTGTGTCCTGTTTTATTTGGCATTTTGTAAAATCGCATTGATGTCTGTTGGAGCCTCAGTGCTGGTTGATATTACTGCGCTACCGGAAACGGAAAGGGGTCTGTTTACATTTGGTTGTAGTCTTAGTTGTAGGTTATACGTGGTTGTGAGGTATCTGAAAAAATAGTTCCACTATAGTAAATAACACTGATTGAAATCATACATTGCGCCGATATATTTGTTTTGGAACATCAACGAACACCACTAACCACTGGGTGAGTTGCAGTTTTGAAAACGAACGTTAAGGGTTGTTTTAAAGGTGCCATATGTAATAATTGAGGTAAAAATATCCCAAAAATGAGCTACACGCATCAAAAGAATGAAAAGAAATAAGGGTGATGATGTCATTAAAAAAATGAAAAGTTATAGTGTTGCAGAGATATCAACCTAAATTAGCATTAGCATTACTAGCCCCGGCCCAACAGGTGTTGTAATACCAGTTTCGGTCATAGGAGGCGGTATGCGGGCAACATACATAACCACCAGCCAAACTGCAACACACGAATAACTCGCACTGCTTGTATCTCTTTAATCTCTAAAAATCTCCAAATGCTCCACGTGAAACTGCGGTCTTACTATCGTGTCAATTGATTTGATTAATATGCGTGAGGGAGAGAGAGCAGGGTCGCTCTCGTGTTGTTTGAAGACGTGAGAGTGCGCGTGCGCGCGGCCGAGGCTCTCTTTCTCTCTCTCTCTCTCTGTTCGTAACGCGCAATGTCAAGCGCAGCGGCAGCAGTCATTCTAGTCTACATCCCTCACCGATCAAAATAGGCTTTGGCGGGACAAAGCGGACTATTTGACGGTTTTAATTCAATTCAATTCAATTCAATTCAAATTTATTTGTATAGCGCTTTTCACAATACACATTGTCTCAAAGCAGCTTTACAGAAAGTGCATTTCAGAAATGTACATAGAAAAATACAGTTAGTTAATCATGTATTAATTTAGGGCATAACATATCGCCGGCGTTGAGTCGTCTCATCACAGGCGTCGAGTCGTCTCTCTACAGGCGTTTAGTCGTCTCATCACAGGTGTTGGGGCATCTGAAGTCTCCGTGAGAGGCTGGATACAAACTGGAGCTGACGAACGCTATTTACCTCGGGACTAGCGTCCCGAGATAACAGCAGAAAGACAGATGGGAAATAATTAGCATAGCTGATGTTCATAATATTAATGCATTCGAACTGATTCAGAAGTAGTATAAAAGGTAAGCATTAAGTGAATGCTTGGTTAAAGAGATGCGTCTTTAATCTAGTTTTAAACTGGGACAGCGAGTCTGAGTCTCGAACAATATCAGGAAGGCTATTCCAGAGTTTAGGAGATAAATGTGAGAACGCCCTCCCTCCTTTAGTAGACTTAGATATCCTAGGAATGACCAGAAGCCTCGAATTTAGTGATCTTAAAGAGCGCGATGGATTTTAGGGCGATAGAAGGTCTGTTAAATACACAGGAGCTAAACCATTTAGGGCTTTATAAGTCAGTAGTAATACTTTGTAATTGATACGGAACTTTATAGGTAACCAGTGTAGAGATGATAAAATTGGTGTTATATGATCATATTTTCTTGACCTATTAAGAACTCTAGCGGCTGCATTTTGCACTAACTGAAGCTTGTTTATTGAGGATGCAGGACAACCAGCTAATAAAGCATTACAGTAATCTAGCCTCGAGGTCATGAATGCATGAACTAACTTTTCTGCATCTGAAACAGATAGCATGTTACGTAGCTTAGCAATGTTTCTAAGGTGGAAAAAGGCTGTTCTTGTAACATATGAAATATGATTTTCGAAAGTCAAGTTGCGGTCTAGTATAACACCCAGGTCTTTTACTGTAGTGGGTAAAGTAACAGGACATCCTTCTAAATTAAAGTTGTATTGTAAGAGATTTTGTGGGTGTCAGGGTTTGTGCAGGTGCTGAAGACGAGGACACGGAATTTCCATATAATAGGTTTAATAAACAAAATGAAACTTCCAAAAATGAAACAAGAACAAAACTCCAGGAAATCAGGATTTACACACAACCACACATGGACGACGATCGACAAACACTGAGGGAAAACACAGGGCTTAAATACACTGAACCAAACAAGATAATTAACTGAAAACAGGTGCATAAAATTGGACACAAACGAGGAGCGGGAAAACTTAACAGGACTAAACCAAAAACCACAAAGACAGGGGGAAAACAAGATCTCAAAACATTAACAGAACACATCAAAACGTGACAGTACCTCCCCCCTCCCCGAAGGCGCGTCCTCGCGCCGTATAACATCCAAAGGGGTGGGAGGGTGGGCGCCCTGGAGGCTGACGAGGGCATGGTGTAGGTCCAGGAAGCCTCCAGGGCGGAGCAGGCTGTGGGCGTGGCCACGGCGGTGCAGGCTGTGGGCGTGGCCACGACGGTGCAGGCTGTGGGCGTGACCAAGGCGGAGCAGGCTGTGGGCGTGGCCAAGGCGGAGCAGGCTGTGGGCGTGGCCAAGGCGGAGCAGGCTGTGGGCGTGGCCAAGGTAGAGCAGGCTGTGGGCGTGTCCAGGGCAGAGCAGGCTGCGGGCGTGGCAATGGCGGTGCTGTGAGACTCTCGGGCGTCCAGGGCGGAACTGTGAGACCCTCGGGCGTCCAAGGCGGTGCAGGCTCTTCAGGTGGCCACGGCGGTGAAGACCCTTCAGGTGGCCGTGTGGTGGAAGACCCTTCAGGTGGCCATGGCGGTGCAGACCCTTCAGGTGACCATGGCGGTGCAGACCCTTCAGGTGGCCATGGCGGTGCAGACCCTTCAGGTGGCCATGGCGGTGCAGACCCTTCAGGTGGCCATGGCGGTGCAGACCCTTCAGGTGGCCATGGCGGTGCAGACCCTTCAGGTGGCCATGGCGGTGCAGACCCTTCAGGTGGCCATGGCGGTGTTATCTTTTCGGGCCTCCGTGGATCTTTGGCCGGCCACGGCGAAGGCGTATGGCGCCCCCCCAAAATTTTCTTGGGGAGGACAGGCTCATGATCGGGAACTGACTTGACATCAACAGGCGCTGGGTCAACGGGTTCTGGGTCTGGGTCAACGGGCTCTGGGTCTGGGTCAACGGGCTCTGGGTCTGGTGCTGGGTCAACGGGCTCTGGCTCTGGCGCTGGGTCAATGGGCTCTGGCTCTGGCTCTGGGTCAACGGGCTCTGGCTCTGGCTCTGGGTCAACGGGCTCTGGCTCTGGCGCTGGGTCAACGGGCTCTGGCTCTGGCGCTGGGTCAACGGGCTCTGGCTCTGGCGCTGGGTCCACGGGCTCTGTGCTGGATTGGACCAGCATATCAGGAAACTCGGGGCTGGACGGGACCAGCATATCAGGAAACTCAGGGCTGGACGGGACCAGCATATCAGGAAACTCGGGGCTGGACGGGACCAGCATATCAGGAAACTCGGGGCTGGACGGGACCAGCATATCAGGAAACTCGGGGCTGGACGGGACCAGCATATCAGGAAACTCGGGGCTGGACGGGACCAGCGGTGAAGGCTTGATTGGGCTGGACGGGACCAGCTGTGAAGGCTCTGGGGGAAGAAGCTCAGGAAGGTCGGCAAACGGGTCAGGCTCTGGCGTGCATGTAATGGGCTCAGGCCATACTGGACTCGGGATCACCTGAACTCGGTCACATCCCCTACTACGACCTCCACGGGTCCCACGAAATATGGCCATCCGGGTGCCTACGAAGGCCTGCTTCCAGCTCTCCATTTTTTTTTTTTGTTATGGTCGATCGTTCTGTCAGGGTTTGTGCAGGTGCTGAAGACGAGGACACGGAATTTCCATATAATAGGTTTAATAAACAAAATGAAACTTCCAAAAATGAAACAAGAACAAAACTCCAGGAAATCAGGATTTACACACAACCACACATGGACGACGATCGACAAACACTGAGGGAAAACACAGGGCTTAAATACACTGAACCAAACAAGATAATTAACTGAAAACAGGTGCATAAAATTGGACACAAACGAGGAGCGGGAAAACTTAACAGGACTAAACCAAAAACCACAAAGACAGGGGGAAAACAAGATCTCAAAACATTAACAGAACACATCAAAACGTGACAGTGGGTAGTTTTTTGGACCAATAAGTAATACCTCCGTTTTATCTGAATTTAATAGCAGGAAATTACACGTCATCCAGCATTTTATATCTTTTAGACACTCTGTCAAGTTAGATAAGTTAGTGTTTTCATCTGGTCGTGATGAGATATATAATTGAGTGTCATCAGCATAACAGTGGAAATTAATTCCATGTTTTCTTATAATATTACCAAGTGGCAGCATATATATTGAGAATAGCAGAGGGCCTAGGACAGATCCTTGCGGCACTCCATAGTCTACTGATGTTATCTTCGATTTTTCCCCATTTAAACAGACGAAATGGTAACGGTCTGATAAGTACGATCTAAACCAGCTTAATGCCTGTCCCTGAACACCAGTGTAGTTTTGTAGTCGATCTAAGAGTATTTTATGATCTATAGCAGTACTTCTCAAAGTCCGGACTCCGGTCCGGATCCGGACCCGGAGGGAATTCAATCCGGACCCGCCTCCATTTCGTATTTCAAGAGCACTAATTGTGTGTAAGGGATTAAAAGTGTGGATTTCCTACTTTGATAAACGCATGTTAAAATCATTTGTTTATTTTTTGAGATGGTCCGAAATTAAAACGAAGGCGAGATATTTAATGTTTTCCTCCGTGATTTAGTTGGCATGACATCCAGTAAGCGTATGACTTTTGACGTAATCAGGCTGTAAAAAGGGGCGCAACGCGACACTTCACCGCAGTAAGCGTTTGAATGGGTGTGGAGGATGTCATTGTCCAGGAAAAGAAAAGCTGATGAAGAAAATAGAGTTTTCAAAGATGATTGGACAGAGAGGTATGCGTTCACAGATTTCCCAAGTCTCCCGGATATTGATAGCGGTTCCCTGATGCCCGCGAATTAGTTCAAATCTCCCGCAATCTAGAGCTCGCGAGCTCCAAACGCGCAGAGAGGGGAGAGCGACCTTACGTGTGTGTGCGCAAATGTGCTTGTGTGCCTCATGGGTTGCCAACCGTTCCGTATAATACGTATTTGTTTAAGTTAAAAATAAACATATTATGAACTAAACAAATACATAGTACATTTTTGGCAAAATGATCATGATAGCCTTTATAATCTGAGTTGTTAAGTCTTGTATATAGATTAAGCCTACTTTGCTATACAAATTTTTTGTGCAACTTGTAAAAATATAAAAAAATATATAATGCAACTTTGCAATAAGTTGCATTTATAATGTGCTATAAAATGTATGAATTTCAGGGGTTATTTTTCAAAATTTTCTCCTGTGGGGGCATGTCACTACCCAATCAACCCCCCCCCCCCCCCCCCCCCAACCACCACCCCCCCTACTTATTTTCAATTCAGAAAGTTGGCAATCATACTCATGCCCCATCCAATACAATCGGTCAACAAAAAAAAGTTTTGGACCTTTGACATTGACGAAAATTCGGATTTGGACCTTTGGATATAGACTTTGAGAACCCCTGATCTATAGTGTCGAACGCAGCACTAAGATCTAGTAGAACTAGTATTGAGATGCAGCCTTCGTCAGAGGCTAAAACTAAATCATTTGTAATTTTAACTAGCGCAGTTCTCTTACGAGAGTATCTCTCGTACTGCGTATATCTTACGCTATGGGGAAAACTCTTTTCCACGAGATATTGAAGCCAAAAATTATCCTTAATTTTTTACTAATGTAAAACGCTTTGCAGCAGCAAGCAGACCTAGGCGAGACAGCTCGCGCGCCTATTGGCTGCTCTGCGGCAATAGCAGCAGCCTATCGAGAGAGGCTCTGCGTGACGTCACGACGAATGGGAGCCTTTCGCGCCCATATCGTCACGTCCCGCCAGAAAGGGCGTGGTCTCGCCCTATATCTAGGCTCGATAGCTGCTCTTACGTCGATTTTCATCTCTTCAGCGAAGCCTCCCGCATCGCTGGATCCAGGGTGAGAAGCCGCGCCGTCGACCTGTAGCCTTCAGCGGGACGTGCCATTGAGCCTGGAGTCGCTGGCCTCGCCGCCTTCAGCCGCCGTACCTGCTGTGCTTTCCGGCGTTATATCCTTTCCTCTGCCTAGAGTGTGTGTGTGTGTTTGCATTTCTGCTTTTTCCCACCCCTCTAAAAGAGCGGCGTCTTTTTAAAGATGCCTTCCTGTGGTTCTTGCCGAGCCCCACTCAGCGACGAGGACCGACATGTCATCTGCGTGTCCTGCCTGGGTGAGGATCACGCGGCCATCGCGCTCGCTGATGGCGGATGCCATCACTGTGAACGTTTGCCTATGGTGACTCTGCGGACTCGCCTAGCTTCGTTCTCCCAGCCTGCCGTGACGCCGCGTCGCAAGAAGCGCCGCGCCCAGCGCGCTCCCGAGCTATCTCCAGCCCGCCAAAGCTCGCCGGCTCGCCCGCCAGCTTCGCTCGCTTCGTTCTCCGCTGTCGACGGTGCGGGAAGTAGAGGTTACCTCGCCATTCCTCCGGTGGAGACGGCTGTCGCGTCGCATCTCTGCCCGCCCTCTGCGGGACGGCGGGTTCAGACGACGCTCCCGTCCAAAGCCTGCCGAGTGACATCATCGCTGCACGGACGCGCTTACACCGCAGCCGGGCAGGCAGTCTCAGCGCTGCACACGATGTCTATTCTGCAGATCTACCAGGCAGACCTCCTCCTCAAGCTGGACGAGGAGGGACCCGGCGCTATCTGTGTGGCGGACCTGAGGAGCGCTACGGACCTCGCTCTACGCGCTTCTAAAGCCGCTGCGCAAGCCATGGGGCGGAACATGGCCTCTCTCGCCGTTGCCGAGAGACACTTATGGTTGACGCTGTCTGAGATGACGGAAGCCGAGCGCTCTGTGTTCCTCGACGCGCCCATTTCCCCGGAGGGCCTTTTCGGAACGGCCGTCAAAGACTTCGCGGACAGGTTTGTTGAGGTGCAGAAGACTTCTCAGGCTATGAAGCACTTCCTGCCGAAGCGCTCGAGCTCCGCTACAGGCCGCACCAAGCCGCCTGCTCGCAGCTCTCAGCCCCAGCCTGCACCGCCCTCTGCCGCCGCCGCCTCACAGCGCCGCCAGGCCCGGGATCAGAGACCGCGGTCTCGCTCCGCCGGACGCCGCCCCCCTCACCGCGGGCCCCGGCCGAGGATTGAGATCAAGCCCGAGGCCTCAAAGTCTTCCTAGCCGCTCTAGGAAAACGACGGTGTTCAGATCCCGCTGCGGCCGGATTTCCACCAAAACTTCTCGCTCGTTCAGCCCCATGCGTTGTGACTGTCCCAGTGTATTTTGCAGTGAAGCAGCCGGTGTCTCAGCCCGCTTGCCTGCACACAAAAGCTGTTTTTACGGCTACCCAGAAAATCCAATAAAGAGTGTATTTTCTGGTGTTCCGGCCTCGGCCGATGGTGTTATGAGTGTTGTAAGAATGCCCACGCCCCAGTGCCCATTCCCACACCCAGACACAGCCCGCCACGGTGCAGGGCTCGCACAAATAAAATCGACTCCGGTCGATTGTGCAAACACTGTAGTGAACGCGCCCATATCCCCATGCCCGCTTACACTACACGCTGCGTGTCCCTCGGTTTCTGTAAAAACGAAACCAACACACATTCAGTCGGCCCTAAACGACAGTGTTTTCAGTGTAGCAAATGTGCCCGTGGTCCCGCGCCCACATTTCCTCACAGACACGCCGAATCCCACGGGATTCGCCCCGCTCGCTCTCTCGGCGCCACCCGCCTCAGAGGAGATGAGCGCGGCCAGGCTGCCCGCTGTGATCAGCGCGCCCCCCGCCTCGAACGCCGTAAACACGGCGCTGTGTTCCCAGCACACACGGACTCTTGTGCCGCCGCTTTCCCGCGGCCAGAGCCCAGATTTCATTCTACCCCTAGCTATTCACGCGGATGCGTGGTCAAGGCTTCCCGGGGTATCAGAGTGGGTGCTGAACACTATAAGGAGAGGCTATTCGCTACAATTCGCTCGACGCCCTCGCCGCTACACGGCGCGCGTCGAAACTACGGTGAAAAGCGAAGTATCTCATCTACTTCGAGCCGAGATAGCGAAACTACTGAGGAAAGGGGCTATAGAACCTTTATCTCAGGCTCAGAGCGAAGGGGGCTTATACAGCAGATATTTTCTGGTACCGAAGAAAGATGGTGGGCTCAGACCATTCTAGATCTGAGGCTGCTGAACAGAGCGCTCGTGAAGCGCCAGTTCAGAATGCTTACGACCAGGAAAATCCTCGCGCAAGTGCGCCAAGGAGACTGGTTCATGTCAATAGATCTGAAAGACGCGTATTTCCAAATACAAATAGCGTCCCATCACAGGCGATTCTTGAGATTCGCCTTCGAGGGCCAGGCGTATCAATACACAGTCCTGCCGTTCGGCCTGTCCCTAGCACCCCGTACGTTCACGAAGTGCATGGACGCGGCCCTCGCCCCCCTGAGACTTCGGGGCATGCGAGTTTTGAACTACTTGGACGATTGGCTGATTCTAGCTCGTTCACGAACGGAGCTCTTAGAACACAGGGCCGCATTACTCGAGCACCTCGAGGAGCTGGGCCTTACAGTCAATTGGGCGAAAAGCTCACTGCTCCCCAGTCGGAGGATTTCCTTTCTGGGAACAGTGTTAGACTCGCTATCCATGACGGCACGCCTGTCACCAGAGCGCGGATTGAATATTCAGCACGTCGCGAAATCCTTCCGCCACGGCTCTATAGTCCCGCTCAGAAGGTTTCAGAAAATGCTGGGTCTCATGGCCTCAGCAGCCTCTGTACTCCAGTTGGGCCTGCTCCGCATGCGCCCACTGCAGCTATGGCTAAAAGCACGAGTTCCCCCCAGGGCATGGACCGCAGGTCTGTTTCGCCTCAGGGTCGACCTTCAGTGCATTTCGGCTCTGAAACCGTGGAAAGCAACCGACTGGTATCAGTCAGGTGTGAGCCTGGGGATCCCCTCAAGTGTGAAGGAGGTGTCTACGGACGCCTCCACTTCGGGGTGGGGAGCGCTGCTCGAGGGCAGACCGCTGGCTGGCCTGTGGACAGTGCGGGAGAAGCTCCTTCACATAAACTGCTTGGAATTAATAGCAGTCGACAAAGCGCTAAGGCGCTTCTGTCCCCAGATAACAGGCCACCACGTATTGGTCCGGTCGGACAACATGTCAGTGGTGGCATACATAAATCGCCAGGGCGGCGTCAGGTCCCGAAACCTTTACAGGCTGACGGAACGCCTCCTGGTCTGGGCTCAGCACAACCTGCTCTCGCTGAGAGCGGCGCATGTGCCTGGTCACCTAAATGTGGGACCAGACAGGCTGTCCAGAAACAACGTTCCAGCAGGAGAATGGTCTCTGCACCCGCAGACGATCCAGCTGCTGTGGGAAACGTTTGGCAAAGCGCAGGTGGACCTGTTCGCGTCCCAAGAAAACGCTCACTGCCCGAGATTCTTCTCGAAAAGCCGGGACGCGCTGGCCCATGTTTGGCCCCGCCGCCCCCTTTATGCTTTTCCCCCTGTCTCACTCCTGCCTCAGGTGTTGGAGCGAATCAGGAGGGAGGGATGCCCAGTGCTACTCATAGCTCCGCTCTGGACAAACCAGTCGTGGTTCCCTGTCCTGATGCAGCTGACCAGCGCTGCTCCATGGCCTTTACCGTTGAGGAGAGACCTCCTCTCTCAGGCGGAAGGCTCGATTTGGCATCCTCGCCCGGATTTGTGGTCCCTGCACGCATGGGCCATCAACGGGTACCCGCTGACCTCCCAGAGGGAGTGTTAAACACGATGGCGCAGGCTAGAGCCCCGTCTACCAGACGGCTCTACTCCTCGAAGTGGTCTGTGTTCTCTGCTTGGTGTGAAGCGCAGGGCTTTTCACCTGTAGACTGCGGGGTTACGGAAGTGCTTTCCTTCCTTCAGGAGCTACTGGATAAGGGCAGGTCCCCTTCCACGCTCAAAGTATACGTGGCGGCCATAGCAACGTTTGCAAAACCGGTGTCTGGCCAGTCACTAGGAAAGAGCGACTTAGTCGTGCGTTTCCTTAGAGGAGCTCGGAGGCTAAACCCTCCCAGGCCCCCTTCAGTCCCGACATGGGACCTTTCCACGGTCTTGGAGGCCATGAAAGGCGCCCCATTCGAGCCAATCCAGTCGTCAGACATGAAACACTTGTCTTTCAAGACAGCGTTTCTTATGGCTCTCGCGTCAGTGAAGCGCGTAGGGGACTTGCAAGCGCTCTCAGTAAGCGCGTCATGCATGGAGTTTGGACCTAACGACTCAAAGGTCATACTCAAACCAAAGCACGGTTACGTGCCGAAATCCCTCAACACACCGTTCAGGGCCCAGGTGATTTCCCTGTCTGCCCTTCCGGTTCTCAATGAGGAGAAGGACGCGAGTCTCCTTTGCCCTGTCAGGGCACTAAGGGCTTATGTGTCCCGCTCGTCTGGTTTCAGACAGACTGAGCAGCTTTTCGTTTCGTTTGGCGGCCGTGCTAAGGGACTTGCCGCGTCGAAACAGAGCCTATCCAGATGGATAGTTGGTGCCATAGCGCTGGCTTACACTTCTAAGGGCCTACAGTGCCCTTTGGGTGTTAGAGCGCACTCCACAAGAGGCATGGCCTCCTCGTGGGCATGGTCTAGCGGGGTTACCCTGCAAGATATTTGTATGGCCGCGGGCTGGGCCTCGCCGTCTACATTTATAAAATACTATAATCTGGAGGTCCCCGCCTTACAAGCTAAGCTTTTGGCGGTATGAAATTCAGTGCTATCTGCCCGCTGTGCGGCTCGGATACTGAGTTTGACCTGCGTATTGCTCACTGACCGGTACAGCAGCTCATTTAAAAGTTGACACACTTGTGGCCACCCAGTTCAGGCTGAATGTTCACCCTGACGCTATGGTTTATTGTCACATGATTAGCTCCTTTCGGATGCTATTTACAGGGAATGATGCTTCTAGCCTCTCTTCCCTCACTCTCTGTGAGTTTATGGTGATTATGCACTATATGCGCCCCGGGCTTCGGCCCCTGGGACTTTGGTGTTGGATCCCTACCAGCACGGCGTGTTGCATTGTGTTCCCCATAGCGTAAGATATTACGCAGTACGAGAGATACTCTCGTAAGAGAACGTACTCGGTTACTAACGTAACCTCGGTTCTCTCTAGAGAGGGAACGAGTACTGCGTATCTTGCCGTGCTTGGAATACGCTCTGGTTCGCTTCGGCGATGAAAACCGACGTAAGAGCAGCTATCGAGCCTAGATATAGGGCGAGACCACGCCCTTTCTGGCGGGACGTGACGATATGGGCGCGAAAGGCTCCCATTCGTCGTGACGTCACGCAGAGCCTCTCTCGATAGGCTGCTGCTATTGCCGCAGAGCAGCCAATAGGCGCGCGAGCTGTCTCGCCTAGGTCTGCTTGCTGCTGCAAAGCGTTTTACATTAGTAAAAAATTAAGGATAATTTTTGGCTTCAATATCTCGTGGAAAAGAGTTTTCCCCATAGCGTAAGATATTACGCAGTACTCGTTCCCTCTCTAGAGAGAACCGAGGTTACGTTAGTAACCGAGTACGTTTCTGTGCTATGATGCGGTCTGAATCCCGACTGAAATTTTTCATAGATATCATTTTCTTGCAAGAAAGAACACAATTGAGCGGACACAATTTTTTCTAGGTTTTAGAAGATTAACAACCTGAAACTAAAAAACAGACTAGAGTAGGCCAACTTTCTGGAGGTATACTGCCCCCATCTGGTATGGAATATGTGGAGTATTAATTGATTTTTTGACATATGGCACCTTTAAGCACATGTTTGTGCATGCCCATAGACAGCCACTCTGAAGCGATTCTAAAAGAGTCAAAAAGTCGAGACAGGACCCATCGTCAACATTTCTGTGTCCACCACTCTAGTTCATCCAAAACACACTAGACAATAGACTCAAAGTGCTAAATACCGGAATTATCCTTTAATTGTCTGCACATAACCAAACGTTTACAATACATATGCACTAGTTATCACACATTTATTTGGACATGGATGTGACAAATCTGCAAAATTTGTTTTTGCGCTTCTAATCACATAAAATTAGACATCATTTGATCTTAAGTATTTAACTCTTGGCCAGCCACTGTTCAACGCTGATCGATAAAGAGCTGTTGTGATGTGCAGTTAATAAGCGTGTGCGTGTGTGTGTGTGTGTGTGTGTGTGTGTGTGTGTGTGTGTGTGTGTGTGTGTGTGTGTGTGTGTGTGTGTGTGTGTGTGTGTGTGTGTGTGTGTGTGTGTGTGTGTGTGTGTGTGTGTGTGTGTGTGTGTGTGTGTGTGTGTGGCAGGCAGTAAAGAGTCTGCGTTCCGGTACGCCATCCTCTCGGCCGGAGTGGCCCACGCCGTGACCTCGGCCTGCACGCGGGGGACGCTCAGCGCCTGCAGCTGCGACCGGGACAAGCAGGGCTTCCACGGGCACGCCGGCGGCTGGAGGTGGGGCGGCTGCTCCGCGGACATACACTACGGCCTGGGCTTCTCCAAAGTCTTCATGGATGCCAGAGAGATCAAACACAGTGCCAGGGCGCTTATGAATCTGCACAACAACGAAGTCGGAAGAAAAGTATGTATTTCAAAGTCCCCTTCATCAGCTCTTTCAATCATGCATGTACAGCTCATATCTCTTTTAATGGGGAATTAAATTTCATATCTGAAATCACCAATCAAATCTGGCATGAACTGTCTTCCTCACAAATGTTATGTCTTGCGCTCATATGGCGTATATTTCAGGTTGGTCCAGCCAATGAGCCTCGGGTTTCTCTGACTTTACCAACTCCTGATTGGCTCTTTTATTTAGAAGGCGGGACTTATTCCGCCATATTGGCAGATGCGATTTCCCCCATTCATAGTGATACGAGAGAACCGTCTTTGTATATCTTTAGTCTTCAATGTATTTTATTATCAAGGAAAGGTTTCCATTTGTATGTTTGTTGTAAATGAAAGATGCCAGACACGCTTTAGTTTCTAGTGCTTGATTTAAAAGAACAGTTGATAGTGTGACTATTTTACCAGATGACGATTTCATATACATTGGATGTGAATTGGATTTTTAGAAAAAAAAAGTAGGATGAATGTACACCCCTAAACATAACTATCAAAAGAGATGGTACAATAACGTGTGAATGAGATTGGGCAATAGCTACAGTAGCAGTAACTGCAAGCACTCTCTCATTTAAAGTTTGTCATTTCACTGTTTTTACTCAATATAGTGAAGTTTTAGCTATATAAAGTATTTAAATGCAGTGTAAAGTTTAATTGTGTATTAACAAAATATCATTGTTTTAGTGGACTCAATAAACTAAGTTCAGAGTACTCATAACTATTGTTTTTTATAAACTTAATTGAATTGAGGCAATCGGTTTCCTCAAATGAAATGAGTTAGCTTAACTTTTACAGTGTATGAATTAGCCACGAGTTCATCAGTTTGTTCCCCTTGTGTAGATGAAGGTTCACCCCTAAACAGAACTATCATTTGGGGGAAAACAGATGGTACAATAACGTGTGAATGAGAATGGGCAATTTCATATGAACCACCCACGAGTTCACCAGTTTGTGTTGTGCATGATGACTCTCTCTCTCTGTGGAGTTATTTTACGTTCACTAAAAGCATACAGTTACTAGTGACAAAACACACGAAGAAGTTTCATAAACTTGCAGTTTGGTTAATAAACACTACTTTAGTGTGTATTCGACCACATAATAAAGATAACTGCAACTTTTTATCTCACAATTGCAAGTAAAAAAGTCGCAAGACTTTATAACTTTATAACAATTCTGACGTGAGATGTAAACTCAAAAAAAGTCTGAATTGTGAGATAAAAAGTCGCAATTACCTTTTTTATTTTTAATTCTGTGGTGGAAACACTCCTCTATATGTTCAGCTTTGAGACGCATGGCGTCCGCTCATGTTACGTCACGTTGTTAAACGAGGATATGTGGATGACACGCGAGAGCTATACGGGTTTTGAATGGCATGAGGGTGAGTAAAACCCAATTTACATTTTTGGGTGAAATATTCCTATAAGAGGTATTATCTCTCAGTGAAGTGATGTTTTGGTTACACTGAACGGATCAAGTGAAAGTCAAGTACAGGGAAGGATTCAGTAACTATGGCACTGCGGTTTACAGCCGTCAGCAATCCGGCAGCGAAGCCAAGACTGGCACAGCGATAATAGGAAGCTTTTAGGGGTAAGAGCAGGATAAGTGCTCGAGTTTGATTACAAATCAGATGAGCTCCAACACACCGAGCTCTGTACAAAACACTCCCATCCCATGCTCAGTTAAAGAGACCCTGGCTTACACCAGTATCCCCTATCTCTGCCTCGCTCATCTTTGATGGTGTGCTTTTGTCTCAACTTTCAATGCTCAATATTGCTGGAGGTCCTACAAGGCTTTTTCACTTTCACCTGCATTTGGAGCCTGTGCTTTTCCCCGCATACACCGCTCAGACAACTGTAGGTCGTCTTTGATGTGGAATAAGGGATACAGTCCCTTGGGGGGAAAAGTGTGCTTAAATGTGCACTTTTTTTAATAACTGTACAGTACTTAAGTACAGTAGGCTACTTTAAAGAACATTTTAAATGTTTTAATAATCTTTTGTCATTCTTTAAGAAAACACATATATTGTGATGCACTGCTTGACACACTAAAGCACAGGTATTGTGCGTCATGCATCATTTAACATGTTATTTTACATTATATTTAAAGTTAAATACATTTTAAATGTGTTAAATTGCAACTTCTTTACAAATATATACATAATTACAAATATATTTCAATATGTGAATACAAGTTTCAATAGAAATTACATTAAAGTATACATTAGTTTGCCATAAACACTTGTCATTTGGCAGTACACTTTAAACATATTTCAAAGACAATCGAATTATGAAATGAGAAATAAAGATGCTAAATACTAAAGTCCTGTTTAAGTGGGTCACAAATGCTCTCTGAAGTTCAGCTTACTGCATTTAAATGTAAACTATAATACAGTTTATTTACTTGTAAATATCATGCAATTAAAAACATTCAGTTTGGCTTTGAGTATTTTATTTCCATAATAAGGACTCTTTCTAAAAGAATTGTGCAAATTTGTGATGGGAACGCGTTTTGTGATTTCTTGTTGCATTTCTTTATCAATAGGAGGAGAAATATAATAATATAAAGTTTCAAGTGCCCAACCAACGGGACACTGATCACCATAATGGCGAGGTCAAACATAATTTTTTTGTGGAAAATCTGCATCAATTTATGAAGTCAGCTTATGTGTTGTTTCTCTCAAATCGTTCAGTTGCATTGACAATTCAACATTCAAGATGACTTTGGGAAATTAATGAATGCAACTAGAGAAATAACTGCAGAAATGGAGGAAATGTGTGAAACGTTTATTGCCCTGGCTCAAAAACAAAATGGCACTCAAACCAATCAATTAATCTTAACTTGGGTTTTCTGAGTAAGCAGGGAATAGTATGTGAATAGTAAAGTTTACTAGGTTTTTTTTTTACAATCAAGTTAAGACATAAAGTGTTAGTTAGAACAACTGTTGGATTTTACAGTGCATTTAATCCAAGCCTTCTGAAGCTTATGGCTCAGTTCAGACGTCAGTGAAATCAAACATTGGTTCTCGCATGATCAAACATCAACAATGTCAAAGCTGTTAAATACAGTTTGACAGAAATCGCATTTATCATACAGCGTTTTCATTTTAAATGACAGAGAGACAATCAGTCAAGCTTAATGAGGGGTAAAGCATCTTCAGCGTATATCTAGGCCACAGAGAGCTGATTCATGGCACCAACACTTCTCCTCATTCACCCTGACATTGTGCATTTCTGTGGGACTGCGCTCATACGCTCTTATCTGAGACGCTAAATTGCCTCTTAGTGAACTGACTATCCTCACAGGATCATTCTCGCTGCAGGTTTTGTGTAGAGCGAACTAAAATAGTGCTCTGTTTGAATGCCTCCTCCCTGTCTTAAGCCAGCGAGTAAAAGGGCATTGGCTCTCTGAAGAACAGATAGCATAAGCTCTCGGTATGATGAGAGGATGGGCGGTTTCACTGGGGTTATTGCTGTTGGTATTCTGTGGAGAAAAATATCATTATTATGTGCAATGACAATACAGTTATTGTACTTTTTTTTGTTGAATGTGAAGTCATGTAATTATCCGTTTTGCTAAGTGAAGCCTCACTTTTGCTATTGCTCTTACAGGGTTTTTAATTTAAACAAGTAACTTTTTTTTTTAATTTTTATCAGTATTTATTGATCCTTATATTAATTTCAAATACAGTGAAATGTTATATACCTATTATGTTATTCATATTTAAGTACCCAGCAAGCAAAATTACATTTAAAAGACGTCTAACAGCCGTCCAAACACAGCCCTGACGTCTAGGCTAAAACATGGCAACATCAGGGAAAATGTTATAGACGTCTAACCATAGCCCAAGAATAGACTAGCCATCAATTAGATAACATGTCAAAGAAATTAAATCAAACACCTTGTAATCACTGTTGACTTTGATTACACAATGAAATCTCACAAGTTATTTTGGCAAAAACGACATGTAACCAAATTCAAGGTTGGGGGCGGCAGTGGCTCAGTGGTTCATGTAGGTTGTCTACAAACCGGAAGGTTGGTGGTTCAATCCCCGGTTCCACCTGACCAAGTGTCGAGGTGTCCATGAGCAAGACACCTAACCCAGATGCTCCCGACGAGCTTGATGGCGCCTTGCATGGCTGCAGTCGCCCGTTGGTGTATGAATGAGAGAGTGAATGGGTGAATGTGAGGCAAATTGTAAAGCGCTTTGATGGCCATTGGGTCTGTAAAAGCGCTATATAAATGCCCTTTACCAAGGTTATTTTGGCTAAAAGTGGGTTACTCATAGCCGGACTATATCGGGTCTATAGTTAACCTAGACAGTGACATGACGGCTATTGACTGCTGAGTAGTATCATATTTCAATGGGAACATATTTTTCCGGTAGTTATGTGAAGCAAAAAAGAATAAACTTCAATGCATTCCAGCTCAACTTCTGCTCATGTATTTGAAGGCTGCTGTTGGATCATTGAGGGTAAACGTCATATTATGCGACTACGGAGAGCTTAAGAACTACTTCTGCATTACGGCCCTACGTTCTGCCTTAAGAACTAATGGTGTGATTAATAATGAGCGACACTTGTGCGACACACCGCTCTCATATCTCTCACGGAGGAGCTGAAGCATAAAGGAGGAGCGATGACAGTGGAGATCGAGAGAGGACCAGCCCTGGATTTATGTTGTGTTTTGTTATTTGTCCGTGAGGGGCTGATGTCTTTACTTTCGTTTTGTATTTGTTTATTTTACATTATAGTCTTTGAATGACGCCGGTTCCCGCCTTCTTCCCACAACATCTAACCTTGCTACAGTTACAAACTAGCTAGGTCTCTAGTGTGGAGTTTATGCTCCTAATTTAAGAAAGAATGCTAGTTGACATGTAGTTGCAATGTTACTCATCGTTAGTAGAATGTCTAAAGTGGACTATTAAGTCTTACCAGAAGAAGTGCACTTTAAGCAACTACATGGTAAAGGTGTGAAAACAATCAGAAGACTTTAGCACCAGCAGCAAATTCTAGTTCTTTGTCTTGTGTAAGTGTACCAACAGCTTCATGTTTTCATATTATTGAAGATTTTATACCTGCTTAAAGGGATAGTTCACCCAAAAATGTAAACTCTGTCAGTAATTACTCTCCCTCATGTTGTTCTACCCCGTAAGACTTTCGTTCATCTTCATAACACAAACAAGATATTTGTGATTAAATCTGAGAGCTGGATCACTCCTCCATAGGCTTCTAAGGGATTGAAACTTGCCGGCCCAGAAAAGTCATTAAAGACATCGTTAAAATAGTCCAAGTGACTACAGTGGCTTAAGTTTATCAAGCGACGAGAATACTTTTTGTGTGCAAAAAACAAACAAAAATAATTAAACTATTCATTTCCTTCTCTGTGGGCCTTGAGATAGTTCACGTAGTGTAACAGCGCAGCGCTTTCGTTGTTGTACATCACACGCATCACACACACACACACATGACCAGCGTCGGCCAATAGTGAGCCTACGTCTGACGTATAACACAGAAGCATTACGCTGTTACACTATGTCAACAGCTCAGGAGAATGACATGGAAGAGAAGAGATAGTTGAATAAAGTCATTATTTTGGCTTTTTTTGCGTAAAGTATTCTCGTCAATTGATAAATTTAAGATTGAGCCACTGTAGTCACTTGGACTATTTTAACAATGTCTTTGATAACTTTTCTGTGCCGGCAAGTTTCAATCCCTCAGAAGCCTATGGAGGAGTGATCCAGCTATCAGATTTAATCGCAAATGTCTTAATTTGTGTTACGAAGATGAACGACAATGTTACGGGGTTGAACAACATGAGGAAGAGTAATTACTGACAGAATTTACATTTTTGGGTGAACTATCCCTTTAAGCAAACCTTTTTAATCTGAATACTGAAGTTCAAACAAAACGTCAACATGAAGCGATATTGCAAGCTCCCAAATTTGTGCAGTTTATACAATGTAGGTGTATTTGTATGACATCATTTGAGTGTGTTGATGACAACATGTGCTGTGTTCATATTGAGTAATGAAGCACTCGCTTAATTAAAGCGCTGATTTTCCCACTCTTGCTGCTGTGTTCGACCCAGGTCCTAGAACGGAGTATGCGTCTGGAGTGTAAATGTCACGGTGTGTCTGGATCCTGCACCACCAGGACCTGCTGGATGACCCTGCCCAAGTTTCGAGAGCTCGGCTACATCCTCAAAGACAAATACACCAACGCTGTCCTCGTGGAGCCAGTGAAAGCCACCGCCACAAACGACCAGCATTTCTCAAGATCAAAAAACCCTACTCGTACCGCAAGCCCATGGACACAGACCTGGTGTACATCGAGAAATCTCCCAACTACTGCGAGGCGGATCCGGTGAGCGGCAGCGTCGGCACTCAGGGCCGAGTGTGCAACAAGACGCTGATGCACCATCACAACGGCTGCGACCTCATGTGCTGCGGACGCGGGTACAACACACACCAGTACTCACGCGTGTGGCAGTGCAACTGCAAGTTCTTTTGGTGCTGTTATGTCAAATGCAACACGTGTAGCGAGAGGACAGAGGTGTACACGTGTAAATGACTTTGACAGGGTCTTTTGACTCCCTGACCTAAAAAATGACTCAATTTATTCTTTTGCACAAGACCTTAATTTAGACATGCTTCCTTCACTTTAATGGACGATCATCGAGATAACTGGAGAATTAATTCACAGTGAGAAGGAACTGAAAAGTGTATATTGCTTTATTTCTGATGCCACGCAGTTTTACCTGCTTTCTTCACTAAATCTAGAGCGTGACTCGTGTCTGCAGGATCCTGAAACTATCTGGATTCAAATACGGCTTTCTTGTCTTCGACCTGCTGTAAAACTGATAACCACTATCTGCACATTGATTTTACAAATGGAGTTACTGGGACATGGACGTCTTGCAATGAAAATAATGGAGAAAATAGTCCAATAGAGTACAACAGCAGGTTCCAGAAGTAAATCCTATTCATCTTCTCTGATAATGTATGACGTTTCAAGACAGACCTACTGTGAGTCAAGTCAAGTCACATTTATTTATATAGCGCTTTTTACAATACAGATTGTTTCTAAGCACTTTACAGAGATAACAGGAAAATACGCTTTACACTATAAAAGCTGTTCTGGAGACCAATCAGAGAAGTCACTGTTACTAAATTGCTGCAAAATATCTCAGCAGTGGATGACACATTCTCGTTGCTCGACTCTCAAATAACTCAATTTTATTCAATATTTTTCAATTAAACAGTTTTATATTTGGAAGTCAATTTTAATAGATTATATAACTTGATATTTTTATATACATACATTCTGATTCTGTATATATACTTAAAATCAAGATGTTGATTGTTGATGTTGTGAAGCTGGTGGGTTCGGTTCATGAATCTGAATGCCTTACTGAAGAAAATGAATGGGAAAACTATTTCCGGAACCAAGGATGCTGAAAACGTTGGCGATAATTTTTGTTCTCTACTGTTTAATTCTTCCAAACAACTGATTTTATTTATTTATTAAAAAAATGTTGATAACTGTAATTAATGAAACATTGAGCAGAAATAATGGTTAAATGTAGCTCTGCATGTTTATGAATGCTGAATTTATTCAGAAAAACACTGAGATTTTATCCGAAAGAATAGCTTTTTTTAGTTTACATAATACATTGTTATAAGACAACAAGCAATATTTTTTCTTTGAGAAATGTCCTGTATGCTGCTACTAGTCTGGAATAATCACATTTGCTGTAATATTAAGAGACTACTGACCACAAGCTTTTTGTAACTGGTATAGTGATAAATCCAGACATAGAATTTACACTGAAAATATCGGTAAGAGAGTATATTTTGTGAAAGACTATTTTTATATGAATGTTTTATTTATACTTTGTCATTTCGGACAATTCAATGCCTTCCAGTAGTATTTTGCAGTCATTTTAATTTGTGGGTGACAAAGTTGGAATGTGAATGTTAATTATTAAAATAAAACTTCTAGATCTAATCATGCAAACATGGTTGTCATGAAGATGAAGGTACACAGGATCCAATGCGAAGGTATTTTAATAAAATAATAAACACAGGAACAGACTGAAGGTTTAACAGTGCGTTTGTGAAACAGGGGTAGACACACACACACATACACACACACACAACAAACATCGACGACAACTGAAGACTGAACAAAGAGGAACTAAATAATGTGCAGATTAGTGTCCATGAACAGATGAGTGACGGGAAACAAAGAAACATGTGACTGATGAAAAGTGGTGGGTGTCTGGTGGAGCCGTAAGGCTGAGGCTGTCTGGTGGAGCCGTTAGTGAGGTAGGGCTGAGGTGTCTGGTGGAGCCGCAAGGCTGAGGGTGTCTGGTGGAGCGTAAGGCTGAGGGTGTCTGGTGGAGCCGTAAGGCTGAGGGTGTCTGGTGGAGCTGTAAGGCTGAGGGTGTCTGGTGGAGCTGTAAGGCTGAGGGTGTCTGGTGGAGCCGTAAGGCGAGGTGTCTGGTGGAGCGAAGGCTGGGGTGTCTGGTGGAGCCGTAAGGCTGAGGGTGTCTGGTGGAGCGTAAGGCTGAGGGTGTCTGGTGGAGCCGTAAGGCTGAGGGTGTCTGGTGGAGCCGTAAGGCTGAGGGTGTCTGGTGGAGCCGTAAGGCTGAGGGTGTCTGGTGGAGCCGTAAGGCTGAGGGTGTCTGGTGGAGCTGTAAGGCTGAGGGGTCTGGTGGAGCTGTAAGGCTGAGGGTGTCTGGTGGAGCCGTAAGGCTGAGGGTGTCTGGTGGAGCCGTAAGGCTGAGGGTGTCTGGTGGAGCTGTAAGGCTGAGGGGTGTCTGGTGGAGCTGTAAGGCTGAGGGTGTCTGGTGGAGCGTAAGGCTGAGGGTGTCTGGTGGAGCCGTAAGGCTGAGGGTGTCTGGTGGAGCCGTAAGGCTGAGGGTGTGTCTGGTGGAGCCGTAAGGCTGAGGGTGTCTGGTGGAGCCGCAAGGCTGAGGGTGTCTGGTGGAGCTGTAAGGCTGAGGGTGTCTGGTGGAGCTGTAAGGCTGAGGGTGTCTGGTGGAGCTGTAAGGCGAGGGTGTCTGGTGGAGCGTAAGGTGTCTGGTGGAGCTGTAAGGCCGAGGGTGTCTGGTGGAGCTGTAAGGCCGAGGGTGTCTGGTGGAGCTGTAAGGCTGAGGGTGTCTGGTGGAGCCGTAAGGGCCAGCGAGGGTGTCTGGTGGAGCCGGTGGGACGTGGGTGTCTGGTGGAGCTGTACGGCAGAGGGTGTCTGGTGGAGCCGTAAGGCTGAGGGTGTCTGGTGGAGCCGTAAGGCTGAGGGTGTCTGGTGGAGCCGTAAGGCTGAGGGTGTCTGGTGGAGCTGTAAGGCTGAGGGTGTCTGGTGGAGCTGTACGGCCGAGGGTGTCTGGTGGAGCTGTAAGGCCGAGGGTGTCTTGTGGAGCTGTAAGGCTAAGGGTGTCTGGTGGAGCTGTAAGGCCGAGGGTGTCTGGTGGAGCTGTAAGGCTGAGGTGTCTGGTGGAGCCGGTGGGACGGGGGTGTCTGGTGGAGCTGTAAGGCCGAGGGTGTCTGGTGGAGCTGTAAGGCTAAGGGTGTCTGGTGGAGCTGTAAGGCCGAGGGTGTCTGGTGGAGCTGTAAGGCTGAAGGTGTCTGGTGGAGCTGTAAGGCCGAGGGTGTCTGGTGGAGCTGTAAGGCCGAGGGTGTCTGGTGGAGCTGTAAGGCCGAGGGTGTCTGGTGGAGCTGTAAGGCCGAGGGTGTCTGGTGGAGCAGTAAGGCTGAGAGTGTCTGGTGGAGCCGTAAGGCCGAGGGTGTCTGGTGGAGCAGTAAGGCTGAGGGTGTCTGGTGGAGCCGTAAGGCCGAGGTTGTCTGGTGGAGCCGGTGTGACGGGGGTGTCTGGTGGAGCTGTAAGGCAGAGGGTGTCTGGTGGAGCCATTAGGCCGAGGGTGTCTGGTGGAGCCGGTGGGACAAGGGTGTCTGGTGAAGCCGTAAGGCAGAGGGTGTCTGGTGGAGCCATAAGACCGAGGGTGTCTGGTGGAGCCATAAGGCAGAGGTTTCTGGTGGAGGCCGGTGGGACAAGGGAGTCTGGTGAAGCTGTAAGGCCGAGGGTGTCTGGTGAAGCCGTAAGGCCGAGAGTGTCTGGTGGAGCTGGTGGGACAAGGGTGTCTGGTGGAGCCAGTGATCTGGTGGGAGATGATAGCTCCGCGCTGAAGTGCATCAGCCAGTCATCAGTCTGTATCTCCACCAGTATACGCTCAGCCGCAGATGTCGTAGACTCACACCCCTGGTCTACCGGGGTAGACACTCTTCAGACACTGGATGATGGCGTCGCTCCACTTCAATCTAAAGGTGTCTGGGAGGTCTACGGGGTGATGGTAATTCGCCCTGATACAGAACAGTGACTCGGGGGTCTCGTCGCCAAATGGGAAGGTTACGGCCAGACGGCAGAAGTTCTCGGTGAACATAAAAAAAATAACTAAATACACAAAGGTAACAAACTAAATGGTGGGCAGCTGTGGTGGAAGATTAGTGTCCATGGGAATAGATGAGTGGCAGGAAACAAAAACTGATGAAAACAAACACAGTGAAAGTGAAATTGAAAATGAACAAAACTGAGTGCGTGTGACAATGGTAATATTATTAATTGTGTTGTAGGGCAAACATCTCTGTTATTATTGCTCTTACATTGGCTTAGCGATTGGAACAAATAGTCCCAAGTATTGAACATTAGTGTGTTGAATATAGTTGTGCTGTGTTGCTTTTCTAAGAGATGGTGGATGTTAAAAGGGGCAAAACAATTGGGACATAATCCATATAAATATTACAGATAGAAGCATAGAGTCATAGGGTTTAATCTCTTTTGACTTGAGCCAGTAACCATCACCCAAAAACCTCAGTGACTGCAATGCACTAAAACACTTTAGCAAACAAATACACATCACATTATACACCCTAACATCGCACAACACGAGTTTTCCACTCACATTTCCTTGACAATATGTAAAAATGTTGATAGTGATAGTGTACCTCGTGTGTCTTAGCATGTGTGAAACGTCTTGGAATTCAGGCCAAATAAAAAGTGATATGCACAAATGCTCAGTTTAGGACAGTAATTCTGGGCTCTGGTGTAATTGATGAGCGCAGTGAGTGTTATAGTGATGACTTGCTTAAGTGGGCGGAGCTGGAGCTGTCAGGTGATTGATGACTCTGACATTTCTTTCATTCAGACCTTTGCTACTAGTTGCTAAACAACACCATTGCCTGCTGCAAAATGTCAGCCAGTCTCTCAGGGAAAGTCAGCTTGCCCATTAATGCTGACGTGTGTGAAAGCATTCAGATACACACACCGAGTGGAAGGAAGGACAGTACAAGCTATTACTTTCAAGGTCAAATTGAATTAAGATAGATAGATAGATAGATAGATAGATAGATAGATAGATAGATAGATAGATAGATAGATAGATAGATAGATAGATAGATAGATAGATAGATAGATAGATAGATAGATAGATAGATAGATAGATGCTTGCAGATTATTTTCTCCATCCTGATCCTGTCATTGAAACACAAGCTTCTGTTTGTTATTTCATGGTTCGCATTTGCCAAAGATTAGTAAAACTATTACTTATTTAGCAATTACATTCTCAGCTGTGTTTGTACATAAACATTTCCATTTCACTGACACAGATTGAATATGATGTAGGATATAGGCTGTGAGGCCTATAAATGTGAGGCTATTTCTGCATTATAATTTATTGTATTTTTCAGAAAGGCAGTTGATCTTATTGGAAACTATTTTCAATGCACAAAAAGTCAGAATATCCAGTACAATCAGAGCATAGACATATAAAATGAATGTGAAAAGCATAGGTCAAAACTCATAGATCATTTGACTTTTTTGTTTGATGAGTAATTTTGAGTTGATATTGAAATCTCAGACTGCAGACTGGTCTAGCTGGTCATATGCTTAATCTCACCATTTTTCACTTAAATTGAGGGTAAAAAACCACAAAGTATCAGTAGTCTAAAGATAATAATAACAGCAGTAATAGTGAAGAGGTGGAAGAAACGTGTGTTTTGCACCCGCTGCCTGTCTATAAATCACCCAACACATAATTCCATCAGTCATATGTTTGTTTTTCCTCTGGTTGAGACATGCACATGCATCTTAGAAGAGCTCGCAAATTGCAAGGCAGTCTTTCTCTGGTTTTCATACATGTGCAAAGAATAAGTGTGAGTTTGACTTCTCCACTGCATTTCAAAGGAGCAGTTTTCACCAGCAACACCAGAAACATATTATGTTATGCGATATGAACTGTTGTTTTTGACAGCTTTTCTTTGCCTGTAACCTTTCCAAAAGGTTCAAAGCTTCAGAAACCCCACAGGGAACATTACTAGACGCTTAGATTATACTTGTAAAGTTGCAGCTCTCAGGCAAGCAAAGCTGATATTGGTTAAAAAAAAAAACTTCCCTTTAGGTCTGTATTTCGCAAGACTGTTTGAGATATGGGAGATGGATTTGTGAGTGAAAGTAAGTAACAATCGCCTTTGAAGATCATCATAAACTCCTGCATGTGTTCTGGGATTCATAATAATCGTAGGGTCCCATATGATACTGTTCATCTTCTGCTGTGTGGGGTATGGTGGTCCCTCACATTTACAGAAACGATTACTGTCTGATGAATAGCCATGTGGAAAACAAACATAACCTCAATGCTGAGAGATATTCAGGAATCATGCCATTTTTCTCTTCTGATGTTTCAAACCGGACACAAACCCCACGTGAACATTGAGAAAGCCATGCTTCTTATTGCATCAATCATTTACATGAACACTTTTCATATTCATTCATATTTAACTGATGTTTTGAATGATGATCTACATCTACATAATTAAAACTGCTTTTATTCAAGTCATACATATTGTCATGATGAAAAGGCGGAAGCAATAGTGCAGATAACTCGTTTATTAATCAATAAATGAACAGTCACAAGAGCGTTTGGTGACGCCGGGACAAGATGGCAAGTCCAACAGATGTGTGCTGAGGTGACGAAGAGTGGTGGTGAATAATCCAAACACGAACAGAAACCGGAACCAGGACAGGAACGAATCGCAACACAACTGGGATGACAGGAACAGGACCAAACACGAACGAGAACATCAAACAACAATCTGACAAGGAGAGAAGAATGCAGTGAGTATTTATAGGAGACTAGATAGGATGCAGCTGGAGGGGAGATTGATCAGCTGATCGCTGATCAAGTGCAACAAGCCGTCACGCCCATAATCACACACGCCCACACACACATAACAACAACTACACGAGACAAGAAGGAAACAATGAATTTATGAACCGTGACAGTACCCCCTCTCCTAGAAACGCCTCCTGGCGTTCCCAGACTCCCTTAACTGTCGATTGTAATCATCGATAAGAGAGTGATCCAAAATGTCTCTAGCAGGTACCCAACTTCTCTCCTCTGGACGGTAACCTTCCCAGTCCACCAAATACTGGAATCCGCGTCCCCTCCGCCTCGAGTCCAGAATACGATTAACGAATATGTGGGTTCCCCTTCTACGAGTCGCGGCGGTGGGGGAACCGGGACTGGCGGATTAATGAGTGAACGAAACATGGGTTTAATTTTAGACACATGAAAGACGGGATGTATCCTCCTGTACACTGGAGGAAGGTTGAGGCGGACTGCCACTGGACTAATGATCTTGGCGACAGTAAACGGGCCGATAAATTTGGGAGCAAGTTTATTAGAGACGGATCGGAGAGGAATGTTCTTGGTAGAAAGCCACACTTTTTGACCAACGACGTATACGGGGGGCCTAGACCGGTGGCGATCGGCTTTGGCCTTGGTGCGCGCTCCCACTTGGAGTAGAGTCTCACGGGCTCGAGTCCAAGTGTGATGACACCTCTGGACGAAGGCGTGGGCGGAGGGAACCGCGACTTCGGATTCCAGGCTAGGAAAGATAGGTGGCTGGTAACCTACACTACACTCAAACGGAGACAGGCCCGTAGATGACACTGGTAACATATTGTGGGCGTACTCCACCATAGACAGTTGTTGGCTCCAGGAAGAAGGATTCTTGGAGACCAAACATCGTAACGTTCTCTCTAAATCCTGGTTGGCTCTCTCAGTTTGACCATTGCTCTGGGGATGGAACCCTGAGGACAGACTAACCGTCGCACCTAGTAATCTACAAAATTCTTGCCAAAATTTGGACACAAATTGGGGTCCTCTGTCGAAACCACGTCTGTCGGGAGGCCATGTAAGCGAAAGACGTGATCCACGACGGTCAACGCTGTCTCCTTGGCTGAGGGTAATTTGGGCAAGGGAATGAAATGGGCCGCCTTCGAGAACCTGTCCACCACGGTCAAAACTACCGTGTTCCCTCGAGAGGGTGGGGGGGGGTAACAAAATCTAGCGCAATGTGGGACCAGGGTCTCGAAGGGACTGGCAGCGGTTGAAGTAACCCATCAGGAGGACGATTGGAAGTCTTACCAATGGCACAAACTGAGCAAGCCAAAACAAAATCGTGAATATCCTGAGCCATAAGTGGCCACCAGAATCGTTGCTTGACCAAAAACTTAGTTCGACTGACTCCTGGATGACAAGCCACATTGGAGCAATGCCCCCACTGAATGACGTCGGACCGTAATCCCTCCGGTACAAACAAAGGTTCGGTGGGCAACCGGGCGGAGGCGTTACCCCTTCTAAGGCCTTCCTGACCTTCGATTCGACCTCCCATACGAGAGTGGAGACAAACATAGTCTTGGGTAAAATACACTCAGGAGTAGACAATGCTCAAAAATGCGCGACAAAGAATCGGGTTTAATGTTTTTGGAACCCGGGCGGTACGAGAGAGTAAAATAAAAACGTCCGAAAAAAAGTGCCCACCGAGCCTGCCTGGAGTTCAATCTTTTAGCAGTCTTAATGTATTCCAGATTCTTGTGATCGGTCCAACGATAAAAGGTACCCCCGACCCTTCTAACCAGTGACGCCATTCCTCCAATGCTAACTTGACTGCCAACAACTCTCTGTTACCAATGTCATAGTTGCGTTCGGCAGGGGATAAACGATGAGACAAAAACGCGCATGGATGCATTCTGTCGTCTGTGGAAGAACGCTGGGAAATCACTGCGCCTACCCCCACCTCTGATGCGTCGACCTCCACCACGAACTGACGTGATGTATCAGGGGAAACGAGAATGGGGGCTGAAATAAACCGGCCTTTGAGTTTAGCAAACGCAGCTTCCGCTGCGTCTGACCACCTGAACGTCGTTCTGGGGGAGGTCAAAGCGGTCAGAGGCGAGGCTAGTTGGCTGAAATTGCGAATAAACCGCCGGTAAAAATTGGCAAACCCCAGAAACCTCAGTAGGGCCTTACGGGAATCTGGACTTGGCCAATCCACCACAGCCTTAACCTTCTCAGGATCCATACGTATACCCTCAGTCGACACAATGTATCCTAGGAAAGGGACAGACCGTGCATGAAACTCGCATTTCTCCGCCTTGACAAAAAGCCCATTCTCTAGCAACCTTTGAAGCACTCGTCGAACGTGCTGCACGTGTTCCTGGAGAGAAGATGAAAAAATCAGTATGTCATCCAGGTAAACATATATGAACTGATCAACCATATCTCACAGCACGTCATTGACGAGCGCCTGGAAGACTGCTGGGGAGTTGGACAGCCCGAAAGGCATAACCAAATATTCAAAATGACCCCTGGGGGTGTTAAAAGCAGTCTTCCATTCATCCCCCTCCCTGATGCGGACCAAATGATAAGCGTTACGTAAGTCCAATTTAGTAAAGACAGATGCTCCCTGCAACCTCTCGAAGGCTGAAGACATCAACGGCAAAGGGTAGGTATTCTTTACCGTGATGTTGTTCAGCCCTCGGTAATCAATACAAGGTCGCAGGGATCCATCCTTCTTCTTCACAAAAAAGAACCCCGCCCCCGCTGGAGAAGAGGAAGGGCGGATGAACCCCGTTGCTAGAGAATCAGAAATATATTTCTCCATAGCCTCCCTCTCTGGGACAGAGAGCGAATAGAGTTTGCCTTTAGGCGGAGACTTACCTGACAATAAATCTATGGCACAGTCATAGGGACGATGCGGAGGGAGAGAAGCAGCACGAGACTTACTGAACACTTCCTTCAGGTCTAGATACTCCGTGGGCACGTTAGATAAATCCATTGCCTCCTCCTGAAAGACAGAGACAGAAACAGACGAACAAGCAGACACAAGACAGGACTCATGACATTTACTGCTCCACTCCAATATTGCTCTCTGCTGCCAGTCTATTTTAGGGTTGTGTTTGATGAGCCATGGGTGCCCCAGCACAATGGGTGCAAGAGGGGAATCCAGAACATAAAATGAAATAGTTTCCGAATGGTTGCCAGAAGTAATAAGCGTGACGGGTCCGGTGATAAGAGAGATGGTGGGTAGGTCTTGGCCATTGAGTGCGTGGACTGATATCTTGTGTGTGAGGGGTAAAACAGGAACTTGAAGTCTACGTGCAAATGAATGGTCCATAAAATTACCTTCGGCTCCTGAGTCCACCAGTGCTTGACAATTGTGATCGTGAGTTGACCATCTTAGTCTTCCCGGGAGGAGAGTAGATGTAGATGAGGTCTTCGCAGCGGAGATCCCACCCGACAGTAGCCTCATATTACTGCCGGGTTGTGCCTTTTACTGGGCAGTTATAGGCGAAATGGCCCAAGGCCCCGCATTTACAAGCAGAGCCCTTGGGATCTCCGCCTTTCCTTCTCCTCCCGAGAAAGCCGAGCTCGCCCAACCTGCATGGGTTCGTGATCGTAGACGGGGCTGACCGCGTCCCCGCCGCTGGACCGCTGACTCCCGACATCCTCCAGCGGCCGACTGGGCAGTCTCCACCGTTCCACTCTGGTCAGACGAGCATCAACTCGGAGGGCCAGGTCCACCAGATCATTCAGCGAAGTGGGAAGGTCCAGGGCATAAATCTCCTTCTGGACGCGGTCAGCCAACCCATGCAGGAATACATCCCACTGCGCCTCCTCGTTCCATCGGCACTCAGCCGCCAGGGTTCTGAATTCAATAGAATACTCCGATACCGATCTTTCCCCCTGCTTGAGTTCGGTGAGCATGCGAGCTGCCTCTCTCCCGGCGATGGCTCTGTCGAACACCCTCTTCATTTCGGCGGCGAGTGCCTGGAACGAGGCGCAACAGGAATCTTGGTTCTCCCACACCGCCGTCCCCCATAACGCTGCCTTCCCTGTGAGCAGCGTGAGCACAAAGGCTACCTTCGCCTGTTCGTTGCAAAAGGTTCTGGGCTGCAATGAAAAATGCATAGAGCACCGAGTCAAAAACGCCCTGCAGAAATTAGGCTCACCGGCATAGGATTGAGGAACAGGTAGGCGGGGTTCCGATTGCAGAGCGTTCTCCGGTGGTGTGGGGGGAACGGGCGGTGTGGGCGGCGCAGTGGGAGCTCGCAGATGTTGTAGTTGCTGGGTGAGCTCGGACACCTGCGTCACCAAAGCTTGCACGGCACGAGCAGTGTCGTTAAGACCCTTTTCCTGGTTGTCCATGCGTCTAATGCTGGTGTTCACAAAATCCTCCAACGCTGACGAACTACCCGCTGCTTCCATCCGAGGGTCAGATTGTTCTGTCATGATGAAAAGGCGGAAGCAATAGTGCAGATAACTCGTTTATTAATCAATAAATGAACAGTCACAAGAGCGTTTGGTGACGCCGGGACAAGATGGTCAGAGTCCAACAGATGTGTGCTGAGGTGACGAAGAGTGGTGGTGAATAATCCAAACACGAACAGAAACCGGAACCAGGACAGGAACGAATCGCAACACAACTGGGATGACAGGAACAGGACCAAACACGAACGAGAACATCAAACAACAATCTGACAAGGAGAGAACAATGCAGTGAGTATTTATAGGAGACTAGATAGGATGCAGCTGGAGGGGAGATTGATCAGCTGATCGCTGATCAAGTGCAACAAGCCGTCACGCCCATAATCACACACGCCCACACACACATAACAACAACTACACGAGACAAGAAGGAAACAATGAATTTATGAACCGTGACACATATGATCTAATATGAATCAGAATACTATATAATACAGATACTCTAGCATTACACCAACATAAATCTTTAAGGGGCCAATCTGAGAAACAACAGCACATTTCCCTTTTACAATCTATGAAAGAGTATAAAATGTCCACTTATTAAAGTGTATAAGAGCTTGTGTGATCAGTCAACAACACACATTGTTCTCCACATCTTTTAGATATCTTTATGAATAGATATATCTTATGAAGCAAGGCTAGCATTAGTGCTGGCGAACGTTGCTGAATCCTTGTCTGTGAGCTGCTGTATATATGTCCTCTGGCTTAATGAGCACATGTGCAGATCAACACTGTTGTGACAACAGCACAACGTCTACTCCAGATTACTGCTGAATTAAAGACATGTTTACTGTGTCAACAGTGCTTTAAAATACAGGAAAACTGCTTTTTGCTCTCAAATGAAATTTGGTAGCATTTTATATGGTAAAAGATAAATACTCATTTGAATCATTTCTAGTCTGAACTACAAGGGGGAAAATCCTCACATTACGTTGTGTTTGCCTTATTAAATTTTGCAATACTACATACTGTATTTCTAATGGCATAAATTAATAAAATTGAATACTAAAGGAACAAATAAGAATTGTGTAATCTGTGAAAGAATCAAATAAGATCTGGCCCTGGCCAATCCTGATCAATATATCAGTATATGCTCTTCTTCAGAATCATAAACATTAATACACAGAAGTCTCATTTGGCTTCAGTTTCATCGGATAGGATTATTTGCTCATTTCTCTCCTTTAAACAGCGACTGTTCTTCAGATATACATAGAAATAAATTATATGTAAATGATTACGGCTGCATGAGTTGATAATCAAGTCAAGTCACCTTTATTTATATAGCGCCTTATACAATACAGATTGTTTCAAAGCAGCTTTACAGAGATAACAGGAAAATAATGTTGTAATAATATTGTTAAATATAAAATTAAATGTCCCCCATGCATAATAAATGTATGATTTTAATAAATCATGGTTTCATTGATGTTTTTGGACCATTGGATTAATTTATGTTGCATATATACTCTCTAGTCTCACCACTTTAACATGATTAGAAGCTTTTTTACCAATACTTTATTTTGAATTTTATATCATTTGCAAATATGCAGAAGAGTCTGATGTTTATTACAAACTAAATCTTGTGAAATCCACTAGGTTGGAATGATAGTTGAAGATCCCCTCATACAACATAACTCAGCATAACTTATTCAGTAAGGAATATTTGGTAGATTAATACACTTTTTTTTTACTTTTATTAGGATAGGACAGAATGTGAGTTAGGAAGGGATCGGGAAAGGTCCACGAGCCGGGACTCGAACTCGGGTGGCCTGAAGCACAGCGGCGCTACATGTCAACACACACTGGCCCACGATGCTATCAGCGCCGACGTATTACAATTTTAAAGGATCCCCATCATCCTCACTGATTATTGTAAGTAGTCATGCTATGAAATGAGCAGAACAGGAGGACAAACATCCACAAATCAATGTGGAATGTGTTTTTTTTTTTTTGTTCGGATGTCATGATATTTATTTTACCATACACACAATGTTTACGCATTCCCTCCCCTGTTTTTCTGTCTCTTTTTTTTTGTTTGAAGTTAATGTAAGTTAGAGGAAAGATTGATGCCATAATGACTATGATGGCATGCTTTAGTCATTTAAACTGGCAGTATCATCTCAAATTATTTCATGGCTTTCTGCAATGATACATTCAGAACAGGTCCAGACAGGAGCGGAGGTATACGAGTGAAAGCTGAGAGAGGCTGTGTGTTACAGTGCCTGGAGGACATGCCTCACTCGTTCGAGGAGCTCACTGTAAGAAACATCTGCAGAGATGGGTTATGATTCCTGCTCATAGTCATTTTCAACTGCATTGAATTGAATCTGGAATTTGCTCTACATATGTAGGATAGCAAGCTCATAGTTCCCATTGCGTTTAAAGACGCAGTGAAACAGAAGAGCAACAGATTTTTTCTCTTCCATATTGTGACGGATAACCGAGTTTAATGGACTATCGAAAATGTAGAGCTGGGTTCTGTGGATTGCTTGTTGATGTGGATCAACAAGATGTGGATGTTGTAACTTCTGTCTCATTCGCTGTCCCTAGGGGGCTGTCCCTTATGAGCTGCCTATGAGCATAAGAAGCAGAAGAGAAGAAGCATGAGGTAGGAAGGGTGGTTATTTTCTGTACATCCTCGCTCCCTTTCCTCGCGTCTCAGCTCCACCCCTGTGGAGACGAGGGAAAGGGTGCAAGGAAAGAAAATGAGGACGGAGGAATCAAATGAAAGCTTTTTTTTATACATTGGAATAGTTGATCACTCGAGCGTCAGTTTGGTTATTTAAGTTTGGTTATTTAAGAAATTCATAATAAATAATAATAAAGCAAGATACCCTGTAGCAATATGTGAAATGTGTGGTATTCTATAAACTGCAAAGGTAAAGTTAAATTAAAATTATGTGATGAGTGGAGAATTTATACGGCGTCACGTTTGGTCGATAAAACTCTTCCTCAAACACCTGTGTCTCCTCGCTCATTGCGCCTCAGGAAGATCCTCACCAGAGGAGTCATTAAAGAAGTCATTAAAATAGTCCAAGTGACTACAGTGGCTCAATCTAAGTTAATCAAGCAACGAGAATACTTTTTGTGTGCAAGAAAAACAAAATTAATGACTTTATTCAATTCATTTCCTTCTCTGTGGGCCTCGAGATAGTTGACGTAGTGTAACAGCAATGACGATGGAGGAGCGAGGAGACGAGGAGGGATTTTTTATTTAACCTTTATTTAACCAGATGATCTCATTGAGATTTATGGTGCGTTCTATTATATCCAACGAACCGACTCGGACCTCGGATATGACGTCACGTCCACACTTCAAGCGTTCTATTATGTTTTGCGCGTCCGAGTCGGAGAAAAAAATGGACGCCACCCCGAAAACTGTTTGTAATGGTAGCACTGGCCGAGTACCAGTGTAAAAACATATTATGACTACACCTTACCAAAACGCACCCATTTGAACTTGAAAATGTTCACTTTATTTCATGTTTTTCATGTTAATCTTCTGTTAGCAACGCTAGCAACGTTAGTAATTGCACTCACACAACAACCGATTCCCATACCTACAGGGGACGCAGTAATACGAGTGATTATAATCGTCATTAAAAATACCAGCGCGGTTCAAAAACAAGAAAACAATCAAAATTAAGGCGCACTCTTGATTCCGAAACAATTCCTTGCTCGTGGTCCTCGGTGTTGCGTAGGTACCGAGAGGATGAGAGCGAGGAGAAGGAGGGATGTTTGCTATTAACCTTTATTCATACCCGAGACGATATAATGACGATTTAAAACCGCTTCTTCAAGAGAGACCGTGCAGTCATGCGTGCTGCCATCTTGGATTCGATTATTTTCAATTCAATATTTTCATATATTGAGAGGCACCCGGTGTGTTAACCACATGGAGAAGCTTTCTCATCAATGCTATTGTGAAGTTTCGTTTGTTTAACATTCATTGTATTTTTTTTTTTTACATATTTTTGTTAAGGACTTTTATTTTGGTGTTGAATCCTCAGAGGGAGGATGATGTAATGAGAAGCGGGAGTGCAAAAGGGTAGGAGTAGAGAGTGTGTGAGCGAGGAGCGTGTGTTGCTCTTCTCCCCTAAGACTCTGCTTAAGTTATTAAAGGGGTGGTTTACTGCTTTTTTTCTTTGCATGATTGTGTTTATGGGGTGCAATATAACATGTATTCGTGGTTTTTCTTTTTTAAAGGGTACCTATCATGGAATTTTGAAAATTACCTTTCATGTAGTGTGTAACATAGATCTAAAAAAAGAAGATTAATATGATAGATCAATTAGTCTCAAATAAGAATCTATCTGATATGAATCGATAGACGAACGATGCATTTTCTCTAACTTTCGTACGTCACTTGTACAAGTTATTTGAATTCGACACGCCCACTCAGTGCGCGCGCCGAGCAGACAGAGAAACCTGACAACAACATGTCGACGAGACTCTGTTCTGAAGTGCGAATCAAAAGCAAACTTTTTTTTTCACTGCCCAGGGAAAGCATGTGAAGACTCAGTGGCTAGAGTTTATATTTACAACTATACCACACAAGTATAGCCACCTTGAGCTGTGTTCGCGTTATTTTAATGACGATCGCTTCACAAACACAAATGCTTTCAAGTGTGGATTTGCGAGTCGCCTGATATAGGAAGGTTCAATACCAAGTTTATTTGGATCAGCTTCCTCCTCCGAATCACAACCTGTAAGTACTATTAATAATTGTTGCTTTTATTGTGTGTGTGTGTGTGTGTGTGTGTGTGTGTGTGTGTGTGTGTGTGTGTGTGTGTGTGTGTGTGTGTGTGTGTGTGTGTGTGTGTGTGTGTGTGTGTGTTTTGTGTGTGTGTGTGTGTGTGTGTGTGTGTGTGGGTGTGTGAGAGTGAGAGTTACGCTCAGCAGCTTCTAGGTCTCCAATGTCATTTTTTTTGTTTTTTGAAATATGTGAAATTATGTGAAGCGTATTGTAGTACTGCAGTGCAATCAATATGTTTAAGCTTTGGGCTAACGCAAAATATAACTGACTGCGTCATCTGACCAATCACCGATAGCGTCACGAAAGGAGGGGTTTGGACAAATGAGTCGTCAAACGAATCATTAGGGAGTCGGTGAGCAAATCAGGTAAAAATAAATGCATATTATAAGACAACAAAAGTGTTTTTTGTCATTGCATGCATGTAAAACGTACTCGGTTACTAACGTAACCTCGGTTCTCTCTAGAGAGGGAACGAGTACTGCGTAATATCTTACGCTATGGGGAAAACTCTT
The DNA here is from genome assembly GCA_036326025.1 of Chrosomus eos. Classification (NCBI taxonomy): domain Eukaryota; kingdom Metazoa; phylum Chordata; class Actinopteri; order Cypriniformes; family Leuciscidae; genus Chrosomus; species Chrosomus eos. Next base: position 2,244,893 of record CM070837.1, on the reverse strand, counting down.
TTCCACGAGATATTGAAGCCAAAAATTATCCTTAATTTTTTATTAATGTAAAACGCTTTGCAGCAGCAAGCAGACCTAGGCGAGACAGCTCGCGCGCCTATTGGCTGCTCTGCGGCAATAGCAGCAGCCTATCGAGAGAGGCTCTGCGTGACGTCACGACGAATGGGGGCCTTTCGCGCCCATATCGTCACGTCCCGCCAGAAAGGGCGCGGTCTCGCCTTATATCTAGGCTCGATAGCTGCTCTTACGTCGGTTTTCATCGCCGAAGCGAACCAGAGCGTATTCCAAGCACGGCAAGATACGCAGTACTCGTTCCCTCTCTAGAGAGAACGCGATCGTGTTTAACACTCCCTCTGGGAGGTCAGCGGGTACCCGTTGATGGCCCATGCGTGCAGGGACCACAAATCCGGGCGAGGATGCCAAATCGAGCCTTCCGCCTGAGAGAGGAGGTCTCTCCTCAACGGTAAAGGCCATGGAGCAGCGCTGGTCAGCTGCATCAGGACAGGGAACCACGACTGGTTTGTCCAGAGCGGAGCTATGAGTAGCACTGGGCATCCCTCCCTCCTGATTCGCTCCAACACCTGAGGCAGGAGTGAGACAGGGGGAAAAGCATAAAGGGGGCGGCGGGGCCAAACATGGGCCAGCGCGTCCCGGCTTTTCGAGAAGAATCTCGGGCAGTGAGCGTTTTCTTGGGACGCGAACAGGTCCACCTGCGCTTTGCCAAACGTTTCCCACAGCAGCTGGATCGTCTGCGGGTGCAGAGACCATTCTCCTGCTGGGACGTTGTTTCTGGACAGCCTGTCTGGTCCCACATTTAGGTGACCAGGCACATGCGCCGCTCTCAGCGAGAGCAGGTTGTGCTGAGCCCAGACCAGGAGGCGTTCCGTCAGCCTGTAAAGGTTTCGGGACCTGACGCCGCCCTGGCGATTTATGTACGCCACCACTGACATGTTGTCCGACCGGACCAATACGTGGTGGCCTGTTATCTGGGGACAGAAGCGCCTTAGCGCTTTGTCGACTGCTATTAATTCCAAGCAGTTTATGTGAAGGAGCTTCTCCCGCACTGACCATAGGCCAGCTAGCGGTCTGCCCTCGAGCAGCGCTCCCCACCCCGAAGTGGAGGCGTCCGTAGACACCACCTTCACACTTGAGGGGATCCCCAGACTCACACCTGACTGATACCAGTCGGTTGCTTTCCACGGTTTCAGAGCCGAAATGCACTGAAGGTCGACCCTGAGGCGAAACAGACCTGCGGTCCACGCCCTGGGGGGAACTCGTGCTTTTAGCCATAGATGCAGTGGGCGCATGCGGAGCAGGCCCAACTGGAGTACAGAGGCTGCTGAGGCCATGAGACCCAGCATTTTCTGAAACCTTCTGAGCGGGACTATAGAGCCGTGGCGGAAGGATTTCGCGACGTGCTGAATATTCAATCCGCGCTCTGGTGACAGGCGTGCCGTCATGGATAGCGAGTCCAACACTGTTCCCAGAAAGGAAATCCTCCGACTGGGGAGCAGTGAGCTTTTCGCCCAATTGACTGTAAGGCCCAGCTCCTCGAGGTGCTCGAGTAATGCGGCCCTGTGTTCTAAGAGCTCCGTTCGTGAACGAGCTAGAATCAGCCAATCGTCCAAGTAGTTCAAAACTCGCATGCCCCGAAGTCTCAGGGGGGCGAGGGCCGCGTCCATGCACTTCGTGAACGTACGGGGTGCTAGGGACAGGCCGAACGGCAGGACTGTGTATTGATACGCCTGATCCTCAGTAGTTTCGCTATCTCGGCTCGAAGTAGATGAGATACTTCGCTTTTCACCGTAGTTTCGAAGCGCGCCGTGTAGCGGCGAGGGCGTCGAGCGCATTGTAGCGAATAGCCTCTCTTTATAGTGTTCAGCACCCACTCTGATACCCCGGGAAGCCTTGACCACGCATCCGCGTGAATAGCTAGGGGCAGAATGAAATCTGGGCTCTGGCCGCAGGAAAGCGGCGGCACGAGAGTCCGTGTGTGCTGGGAACACAGCGCCGTGTTTACAGCGTTCGAGGCGGGGGGCGCGCTGATCAAAGCGGGCAGCCTGGCCGCGCTCAGCTCCTCTAAGGCGGGTGGCGCCGAGAGAGCGAGCGGGGCGAATCCCGTGGGATTCGGCGTGTCTGTGAGGAAATGTGGGCGCGGGACCACGGGCACATTTGCTACACTGAAAACACTGTCGTTTAGGGCCGACTGAATGTGTGTTGGTTTCGTTTTTACAGAAACCGAGGGACACGCAGCGTGTAGTGTAAGCGGGCATAGGGATATGGGCGCGTTCACTACATTGTTTGCACAATCGACCGGAGTCGATTTTATTTGTGCGAGCCCTGCACCGTGGCGGGCTGTGTCTGGGTGTGGGAATGGGCACTGGGGCGTGGGCACTCTTACAACACTCATAACACCATCGGCCGAGGCCGGAACACCAGAAAATACACTCTTTACTGGATTTATCTGGGTAGCCGTAAAAACAGCTTTTGTGTGCAGGCAAGCGGGCTGAGACACCGGCTGCTTCACTGCAAAATACACTGGGACAGTCACAACGCATGGGACTGAACGAGCGAGAAGTTTTGGTGGAAATCCGGCCGCAGCGGGATCTGAACACCGTCGTTTTCCTAGAGCGGCTAGGAAGACTTTGAGGCCTCGGGCTTGATCTCAATCCTCGGCCGGGGCCCGCGGTGAGGGGGGCGGCGTCCGGCGGAGCGAGACCGCGGTCTCTGATCCCGGGCCTGGCGGCGCTGTGAGGCGGCGGCGGCGGCGGGCGGTGCAGGCTGGGGCTGAGAGCTGCGAGCAGGCGGCTTGGTGCGGCCTGTAGCGGAGCTCGAGCGCTTCGGCAGGAAGTGCTTCATAGCCTGAGAAGTCTTCTGCACCTCAACAAACCTGTCCGCGAAGTCTTTGACGGCCGTTCCGAAAAGGCCCTCCGGGGAAATGGGCGCGTCGAGGAACACAGAGCGCTCGGCTTCCGTCATCTCAGACAGCGTCAACCATAAGTGTCTCTCGGCAACGGCGAGAGAGGCCATGTTCCGCCCCATGGCTTGCGCAGCGGCTTTAGAAGCGCGTAGAGCGAGGTCCGTAGCGCTCCTCAGGTCCGCCACACAGATAGCGCCGGGTCCCTCCTCGTCCAGTTTGAGGAGGAGGTCTGCCTGGTAGATCTGCAGAATAGACATCGTGTGCAGCGCTGAGACTGCCTGCCCGGCTGCGGTGTAAGCGCGTCCGTGCAGCGATGATGTCACTCGACAGGCTTTGGACGGGAGCGTCGTCTGAACACGCCGTCCAGCGGAGGGCGGGCAGAGATGCGACGCGACAGCCGTCTCCACCGGAGGAATGGCGAGGTAACCTCTACTTCCCGCACCGTCGACAGCGGAGAATGCCGCGGAGGTAGAGGTACGCATCCTGGCGGAAAAGGGGGCCTTCCACGACTTTGCAACCTCCTCGTGAAGTTCCGGGAGGAAGGGCGCGGGCCTAGATTTTGACGGAGCCTCGTCTTTCCCGAGAAAGTGCCCATCTAATCTGTTGCGCGGCGGCAGCGTGGGTGCCTCCCAATCGAGGCCGATGCTTTCCACGGCCTTGGTGAGCAGACGCATCAGCTCAGTCTCAATGCCGGCTCTCTTCCCAGAGGGTTGGCGGGGAACGTTAGCGGAGGGGAGGTCCACAGAGCTCGCCCAATCCTCGCTATCCGAAGCCAAGAGAGAACATGCCTCGGTGTTGTCGTCCAACTCGATGGCGGACGCGGCGGCGGACGGCGGCCGCTGTCCGTCGGTGAGCGACTCGAGCGAAGCTGGCGAAGCTGGCGGGCGAACCGGCGAGCTTTGGCGGGCTGGAGATAGCTCGGGAGCGCGCTGGGCGCGGCGCTTCTTGCGGCGCGGCGTCACGGCAGGCTGGGATGCGGGCTCGGAGAACGAAGCTAGGCGAGTCCGCAGAGTCACCATAGGCAAACGTTCACAGTGATGGCATCCGCCGTCAGCGAGCGCGATGGCCGCGTGATCCTCACCCAGGCAGGACACGCAGATGACATGGCGGTCCTCATCGCTGAGTGGGGCTCGGCAAGAACCACAGGAAGGCATCTTTAAAAAGACGCCGCTCTTTTAGAGGGGTGGGAAAAAAAGGCAGAAATGCAATCACACACACACACTCTAGGCAGAGGAAAGGATATAACGCCGGAAAGCACAGCAGGTACGGCGGCTGAAGGCGGCGAGCCCAGCGACTCCAGGCTCAATGGCACGTCCCGCTGAAGGCTACAGGTCGACGGCGCGGCTTCTCACTCTGGATCCAGCGATGCGGGAGGCTTCGCTGAAGAGATGAAAATCGACGTAAGAGCAGCTATCGAGCCTAGATATAGGGCGAGACCACGCCCTTTCTGGCGGGACGTGACGATATGGGCGCGAAAGGCCCCCATTCGTCGTGACGTCACGCAGAGCCTCTCTCGATAGGCTGCTGCTATTGCCGCAGAGCAGCCAATAGGCGCGCGAGCTGTCTCGCCTAGGTCTGCTTGCTGCTGCAAAGCGTTTTACATTAATAAAAAATTAAGGATAATTTTTGGCTTCAATATCTCGTGGAAAAGAGTTTTCCCCATAGCGTAAGATATTACGCAGTACGAGAGATACTCTCGTAAGAGAACTGTTGTTGGGGACTCCCAGAACATTATTAGGAACATTTTAAATGCCATAATAGGTACCCTTTAAAAAGTCTTATTTTTCATAAATTTCACCTTTATTGTAAGCCGCTTTCTCCTCTGTCATTTGAACGACCAGTTGACTTCCTGATTCTATGAAACCACTCCCTCAGAAACAGGCAGTGGGCTCAGATTGGTTAGTTTGGGCCGGTGTGTTGTGATTGGCTAAACTACATAGCGCACGTTGTCCGGAACCGCCACGCCCCTTACCTTTACAGGCGTGAGTTTCATGTGCTCCGGTTAATGTAAATAATGGTGGTGATACTGCCGTATCAGTTTGAGCCCGAATCAGACCCAGAAAGCGGCGATGAAGAGTCAAGCAGAACCTCGCCAAACACGGCTGTTACAAAACATTTCTGATGGTACGTTTTTGAATTATTATTATTCTATTCTTCTATTATTACATAAGAAGTTTGATACCCTGTTATACTTGAAAATGCTGCAGTGTTAGCTTTTTGAGATACATTTTTATCTTGATTAAACATTTAATACAAATGATTACATGAGTAATACCGTTTTTTAAAGTTATTATCTTATCAATATAATGAACAACCGTTTAGCTATTAACAAAACTTAGTTTACTCTGTGTATCGTTTTCTTTAGGTGTACATGGCTACTATAAACAAACACTGTTGACGTTGATCGCGTTCATGATCAAATCGAAAAATTACGTCATAAAGTAGCAAATACATTTACAAAATCTATATGATTACAAATTCAGGTCCAAAATGTTTGTACCCGTTTGCCATAGAAACACGAAATAGCATAACCAAGTGACTATAAAGCCAGCGCTGGCATTTGTTTACGTCCTTGATAAAACGAAACCATTACGTCTACAATTATACAAATACATTTAAAATTATTAAGTCTTACTTACAGGTTGTGGCCCAACAACTGCTGCATCTGGTTCACAGCTTCAGGTTTTAGCAACAGTTTCTTGTGGAATCCGGTATTGAATTGTTGGAGATTCAGGAAGCTGTCTTCAGTGAAATGTGCCGCACAAAGAGCTAAATTACGATTGTAATTGTCAGAAACATTATCAAACATAAATTGTAGCCATTGTTGGCGAACTACAGCGTCCGTAGTAAGCCCGAGCACAGAAGACCTGACAGCTGGATGAAAATAACACACTTTCGACGGCATGGCTAGCTCTCCCCTGTAACTCTTCCTCTTCGACAAAGCTGCAGAAATATGGCCATGCCCTTTTTTTGCGTATTCCGGAGGGAGGGTTGATGCAAATGTATGGGTTAGTGACGTCTAAAACCCAGCTGTAGTCCCAATCGAGTCGTTTTTGTAGGCATTAACACTTCCTGATTTTTAAAAGAATATATCTCTGCTTACATTGAACTTTCAGCGCTGCAACTTTGCAGATAATGTTCATGCACAAATCTGTTGATTTGAGGTGTAAGCTTGGACGTCTCTGCAAGTCTCTGGTCCCTTAATTCTTTATGCAGCATCAGAAATGTTTTAAAAGCAGGTGTTACAACATGTGAGCGATGAAAGCGAGCTTGCTGTTGAATTTACATGATTGGAGAAGTCTGTCATTTTTACCTGAGGATTGAGTTATGACATTGTGATTACAAGCATTGTAAGGTTTAAAAAAGTGATATACACACATGGACGTATCATTCACAATATACAGAGTCCCATGCATAACTTCCAGGGAACAAATATGTATACCGTGGCCACGAATCAATTTCTCCAATGATTTACTAATACGTCAGCATTTGTTCCCATTTTAAGATAATCATGTGTGCGATATAATAACTCATTTCATAACTCATAACTCATTTCAATAACTCATTTTTACTCAAGTAATATTCTAAACAGTGACTTTAACTTCTACCAAAGTCTACCAAAAGTGTGGCTTTCAGGAACTTCATCCACCACTGGTTGAGTGTCACGTTTGACTGCGTGTTAGAAATATGGCTAAGTCAAAAGAGTGGTCCAAAAAGTTAAGAGAAGATATAATCGCCCTTCACAAACAAGGAACAGGATACAAAAAGATAGCGAATGCACTAAATGTTCCTAGTCACCATTGGAAGCATAGTTCACATGTTCACACGGTGGTTACACTACCTGACGGGCAGAAACCCCTCAGCGACCCGCAGCAGGACTCGATGGCCACAGCACTGGGGCTTCAGCTGCACAGTAAGGCCCGTTCACAACGCATGCCACTCTCAAAAACAATGTTTTAAATTTAATGAATTAAAATAAGCAAAAGTAACACAATTGTTTAATATTTTGTTACAACTTAAATTAATTGTGTTCAATCAACCTAATACATTTAAAACTGAAGTTTACTTAATTCATTTGTGTGAAAACTCCATGAATTATTTTTTTTGCACAAGTCATATCTAATATTACTATGTAAAAAGTAGTTTGGTTCCACTTTATTTCGATAGTCCACTTTAGACATAATACTAACTATAAATAACTTTGCAACTACATGTTAACTAACCCTCATTAGAGTATTATAGACTGTAGTAGAGTAGTAGACTGTTAGGTTATGGTTAGGGTTCGGGTTAGGAGAATAAGTTGACAATGTAAATTATTATAATGTCTATTGGGGAGCATCAAAATAAAGTGTTCCCAGATATTAAGCAGAGAGTCTACTAATACTCTAATGACAGTTAGTTGACATGTAGTTGCAAAGTTACTTATAGTTAGTAGAATGTCTAAAGTTGACTATCGAAATAAAGTGTTACCAGTTGTTTTAATTAAATTAAACGCTAGTAGCTTCAATCATTGGAAGTAACTGTAGAGTCAAATTAGCTAAAATTATAATGTTGGTGATTTTAGGCAGGACAAAAATGAAATCTAGGTAACTTGACAAAACTTTATTTAGTAGGAATGACACAATTATTTTAGTAGTAGTCTTGACAAAAATTATTTTAAGTTCATACAGCAAGATTGCAACAAGTCATTTCAAACAAATTAATCTGTGTAGGCTATATCAGGAAATCTTAGGAGAAAAACGTCAAACTCCACCAAAGCTTGGTTGCAGAAGAAGTCCTGGAAGACCACCTGACCTTGAACCTGACCTTGAAATGTGGTGGGATTTGAAGAAGGCAGTTGCAACACGCAAACCCAAGAATATTCCTGAACTGGAGGCATTGCTCATGAGGAACGGGCTCAGATCCCTCAGAAACGCTGCCAGAAGCTGCTGTCTGGTTATAGGCCTACTTCTCGTTTACAGCAAAAGGCTGTTCTACAAAGTACTAAAGATGCTTGCCTGAAGGGGTCGAATAATTTTGAGACTGCAGAAGTCATTAAAAGTTGCATTTTCAGTTGAATTTAAGGGAAACCACTTGAAACATTTGTTGTGTTGAGCTATTTCAATGACTTTTGCTTGATTTGTTCTTTGCAGACAGTTAAAAGTCTGTACATTTTGCCAATAAACCATCAGTTTTATTGGCAAAATGTACAGGCTTTTAGCTGTTTTACAATGAACAAATCAAACAAAAACTTGTATAGATCTGTGTGATAATACAGTCACACAGTCGAGATTTGCTAAGCCTGTGCTGGTTTTGATGGAGAGTTAGTAAAAATTTGGACTCAGAGATTTATAATAAAACCCGTTATCAAAAACAGATTGACAAAAATATTGAGTGTAAATTGTAAATGTGATGATCAAAAGTTCAAATGATCAAAAGTTCAAAACCTCTACTTTTAGTGACTTCATGACCTCTTTTAAGAAGAGTTCAGAGTAAGGTCAAAGGTCAGTGTTGATGTGGCACTGCTGAAGAATAGGAATGTTAATGAGTCAAATTTGATGTGACAAAAGGCATAATGGGTAAAAAGAGAAAAGTCTTTGTATGTCACCAAAAAGACAGAGACCCTGGAGATACAGCGCTGATGAACATTAACCTGAACTCACAGACAGCCAGTTTCACACTAACTAACTCTTTCAGCTCAGGTTAGAGAGATGTACAACAGTGTCCGACAGAGACGGATTTAGTCAGAGAGGCTATTGTCTTCGGTTGTGCTCTATCAGGGTTTCTCCTGGCTCACAGAAGCAATCTTTTCCATTTGAGGGAGCTGTCAGTGGTTTTGGCCAGTCGCTGAATGTGGGAAGGTGTCAAAGGAGTCTTTTCAAGCGGCGTCTCGGAGGGGAAAGTGAACACCGGCAGAGCGATCCTCCATTGTCCCGGGTGTCTCGGGAAAAGAAAGTAGCACACTGGCAATCTGTGCTGTAACTGGTGTCATAACCCTCCTTTGTACATGAGAGACTTTCTAAAGACTGAATCTCCCATTACAGTAAAGACAGAAGAACCCAGAAGGGAAGACAGGGAGGAGTCGACCGCATCTGAATGCAGCGGCTGTAAAGGAGACGTGCCGTAAAGACATTAATTAACCACAGGTGTCTCCTGAGCAACATTAGCAGACCATTGTCTTTTTCAGCCAGTTGTCTTAAGGCACATGAGACACTGATGCTGGGCTGGGCAAACCACCAAACTATTGGACTTTTTAGTCTTATTCAGCTTTCAGCAGAAAACCGTTCTTAAAGGGATAGTTCACCCAAAAATGTAAACTCTGACAGTAATTACTCCCCTCATGTTGTCCAACCCCGTAAGACTTTCCTTCATCTTTGGAACACAAATGAAGATATTTGTGATCTTTTTATAAACTAAATTTTCAATTTCACTATAGTTTTTGTAGCAGTTGGAACACAAGTGAACACAATAAAATCACACTGGCATTCTCTCACACAAGTGTCTATAACCATAAGGGGAACATACACTTGAAAAACATTTCTCAGGTAGGTATTTTTCATAAATGACAGATCAGGGCAAGTTATCCCATGTTTTTTTTTTTAATGTAAATTAATTGATTACAATATTTGTTTTAAAATGTCTTATGATGCCTTTCACATTTGACTGTTTTCTGAATTGTTTTGTGTGCCAATAATGTCAGTGCTAAACCATGTCACACTGTTACTTCAGTGAATATTTCTTAGCGATGTTTTAATCTTTGAAAGTAAATTTCTAGACATCTACTATTTTGCAGCACATGCTGAGAAAAATGTTTCTTTAAATATACTCTTCAAATGCGTGTCATTAAATGTTGTTTTGTAGAGTGATCTGATGAAATGAACAGGTTGGTTCTCGCCTCGGTTCATACGCCGCTCCGAAGCCTGTCAGATAATCACTCCCGATATGAAGACTGTTCCTCTATATAGCTCTCATTAACAAATATGACCCTTCAAAGACCTTTTTTGTTTTCAGAGATATGCTTGGCCAAGACTGAGACGCTTTCAATGCACATCATACTTGTTAAGACAAATACATTTTTATGGCTAGGCTTAAATTGGCAAGACAATCTAAATCCTCTGCAAGAAGAAGCCTGACAATATTTCCCAGGTAGAGTTGGGAGTGAAGCTTATGTCTGGACCGGACGGGTGAGGTCTTGCTGCGGGTGACAGTCGTCAGAATCCTGGAGAGAGGAACAAGTTTGCACACAATAAAAACACGCTGGATGTTACATAGACTGCTGTTGGTCTCAGGCCGTTCATACTAAAATTTTAATGCTGTTTATAATGCTGTCTAGAATAGCTTGTAAAAGCAAACCAACTGCAGAGTGCCTCTGTAAAATAAAGTACACAAGTTTTCAAGGCAATGTAGTCACGCAACTGATGCTTTTAATTCAATTCAATTCAAATCAATTCAAGTTTATTTGTATAGCGCTTTTCACAATACACATTGTCTCAAAGCAGCTTTACAGAAAGTGCATTTCAGAAATGTACAAAGAAAAATACAGTTAGTTAATCATGTATAAATTTAGGCATAACATGTCGCCGGTGTTTAGTCGTCTCTTCACAGGCGTCGAGTCGTCTCTCCACAGGCGTTTAGTCGTCTCATCACAGGTGTTGGGGCATCTGAAGTCTCTGTGAGAGGCTGGATACAAACTGGAGCTGACGAACGCTATTTACCTCGGGACTAGCGTCCCGAGATAACAGCAGAAAGACAGATGGGAAATAATTAGCATAGCTGATGTTCATAATATTAATGCATTCGAACTGATTCAGAAGTAGTATAAAAGGTAAGCATTAAGTGAATGCTTGGTTAAAGAGATGCGTCTTTAATCTAGTTTTAAACTGGGACAGCGAGTCTGAGTCTCGAACAATATCAGGAAGGCTATTCCAGAGTTTAGGAGATAAATGTGAGAACGCCCTCCCTCCTTTAGTAGACTTAGATATCCTAGGAACGACCAGAAGCCTCGAATTTTGTGATCTTAAAGAGCGCGATGGATTGTAGGGCGATAGAAGGTCTGTTAAATACACAGGAGCTAAACCATTTAGAGCTTTATAAGTCAATAGTAATACTTTGTAATTGATACGGAACTTAATAGGTAACCAGTGTAGAGATGTTAAAATTGGTGTTATATGATCATATTTTCTTGATCTAGTAAGAACTCTACGCGGCTGCATTTTGGACTAACTGTAGCTTGTTTATTGAGGATGCAGGACAACCAGCTAATAAAGCATTACAGTAATCTAGTCTCGAGGTCATGAATGCATGAACTAACTTTTCTGCATCTGAAACAGATAGCATGTTACGTAGCTTAGCAATGTTTCTACACACAAAAAAAAGTTGGTTCTTCAGCGGTTCTTCAGTGGTTCTTTGGGGTGATTGAGGTGCTATATAGCACCACTACCATAAAAAGAACCAGTTCAGCCCAGTATGGTTCTTTAGTGGTTCTTTGGTGGTTCTTTATATAGTTGAGGTGCTATATAGCACCTCAACTATACAAAGAAACTGTTAAGGCCCTGTATGATTCTTTAAAGGTTTTATAAAATCTGTCTTCTCATATTTTAGAAATGTATAAATATTGAATACAATAAAACAATGTATTTCCTGAGGATAACATATGGTTTTCAACCTTTTTTCCCCCAAGCTTCCCCAACATAAAGATATGTTCCAGGGCCCCCACAGGAGAATTTTGGCCTCAGAAAAGCATTCAAGTGATTTGAAACAGCTTGCCATTGTTGAAATTAATTAAGATTGAATGACCCGTGCTGTTAAAATGAGTTTTATATTATTAGTGACGTTCACAGCGCCGGTCAGCGTCGTCATTAACATTTTTATAAACCCTATTAGCAATTTAAAGCATGCATGTTAACATCACTGCAAAAATACATCTAATATTTATATTAAAAATATAATTTATATTTTATAAAAATCAATATTTATTCACCTAGTATAATAATAGCAAGTTCTCTCCCTCGTGTCCCGCAAAATCAGGTCTGTTGACCTGCAACAATAGCCAGGTGGTCTAGGAGTAACATAATATATGGAGATTGGGTGGCCAGGAGAATGCAACAAGACACGATACTGAAAGCTGTCAGTTGCAGTTTAAATTATAAGCACTTGTCATTAAAATGTGTTTTTGACACGGAACTACATTTGACCAGTCACCAGAGCACGCAGAGCAAGTACCCCTGCGCGCGCCTATGTGCAGGTCAGGTGCGCCCTCCGCCCTGGCAGTGCGCGTGCGCGAGCGCGGCGCGAAAAATCTGAAAACAAACAACTGCGAGGTTGGATCCGAAAACTTGGAGGAACCGGCTTCAGAGTTACAATACGCAGATATTTTTTGAGGTGAGTGTCTTAATGACAGCTGCCAGAGAAACAGACTATTAACGTAAAGTTACTTGCTTGTCAGGGGAACATTTTCATTGGTATTTTTTTCAAACGTTTAATGTGTTTTGTAACGTTGATGAGTTATGCTAACGTTAGCTGACCAACAAACATCGAATTAACGTTAGCTAGTCGAGCTAGTTGCAGATATTAAATTTCGATATTATAGTAACTTAAGTTACATTAACCAAATATAACGTTAACATTACTGAAATGCCTTTG
>CM070837.1:2187352-2227352 GCA_036326025.1 Chrosomus eos | reverse complement strand
CAATGTTCAATTTATTTATAAAGCACATATTAAAGGGGCTATGTGTAGCTTTTTACTTAAAAAAATCTTTAAGATAGAGTTGTCATTTGTACATTTATGAGCCAACCATAATGTAATAGAAAGAAAGACACCTTGACTGTCCTCCACGGTCGCCTCTATCAGCTTGTATAGTCCATTGTCTGTGGCCTCCATTGGCGCGAAAATTCACAAAATGTGACGTCACGCGCGTTCTCGTCTACTTGGGCTTACACCTGTCCGGCAGTCATTAGTGGCTAGCAGTGTTTCAAATGGACTCTGTGGACGGAAAGAAGCAACCAGCCTCCAGCACAATCCAGACACACACGGAAACTCCTCGTAAGTAAAAAAAATCCTTATCTAGTGCGGCCAACGAGCGCGCGAGCGTGCGCACCGAGAACGAGCTGCAGTTTCTCTAAAGGCCACTGGTGTCAGTAACGGTTAGAAATGTCAGAACTTACGCAATGCTCCTTTAATACAACACCAGTTGACCACAGGAAAGGACCAAGCATAAAATCACATTCAAATTCTATATCATTACAACACAGTCACAGACAAAACCATAAAATCAACGAGGCCTTAATAAAAACCTGATACACCATTAACACAACAGTCAAACGCCTGAATAAAAAAATACTATCTTAAGTGTCGTTTAAACTCTCTAAGAGTGAAACACTGCCGGATATAAGAGCAGATCATTTGTGACTGGGATGAGAGCTGTCTCAGTTCTGTGATACGGTCTAAAAACTGACTGGAAATCCTCACAGATATCATTTCTTTCTAGAAAGGAACACAGTTGTGAAGATACTGCCTTTTCTAGTGTCTCTGACAGAAAACGGAGATTGGAGATCGACATAACTATTTCTCTAGGATCAAGTTGTGTTTTTTTAATGAGAGGCTTAATAACAGCCAGCTTAAAGGCGCACCAGACACATCGAATACTGAAGTTCAAGCAGAAGTCCTAATATAAACAACCAATACTTCATGAATGAATAAAGTGGCATCGATGACATGAAGTTTGGTGTTTGGAAAAAAACACAAAGGGAAAGAGAAGGGGTGCTCTATAGTATTATATTTCTCTATAAAGCATAGACTTGTGCATTACCAACAATGTAATGAAAAACTGAAAACATCATTAGGTGTAAAGTGGGCCTTAAAACAAGAGCATTGGCTTTCTGAAAAGAGCCCATCACTGATTGAGAACAATTTTAGTTTTTCGTTGTAGTTCACTAGAAACCACAGGCAGTCTCTGAAGAAACATTCACATTAATGCATCTGACAGATGTGTTTATCCAAAGCAACATAGATTGCATTAAAACTATGTATTTTTTCAGTCAAGTCAAGCCAAGTCATCCTCATTTATATAGCGCTTTTAACAATGTAGATTGTTTCAAAGCAGCTTTACAGAGACAAACATAATTTAAGGTAACAAAGAATGGTTTGGTTTTATAGCGGTTCTTGAATATGTTGTTTCCAGCTAAAGTTAGTTTTGATTGATTCACTTCCGTCGAAATGATCATTTGTTATTAAATTAGGGGGCGCTAAGACGACGCCGTTCTCTAAATAGACTTTAAATGCGAACCTGTGATAAACGCTGATGGCGTTCACATGCGCGTTAAGAATTTATTCTATGTGCGTTTGAATATATGTGCAGCGGTTTGTAATTCGCTACAAACCATGCCTAAACAAACTACTTGTCTTGCCTATAAATTTTGATGCAGAATTTTATTTTATCAATTCGGGTAGGGACGCGAAACCGGAATTTCATAGCGCTTCAGGAGGCTATCACTTTAGAAAAAAGTTTTATAACATTAAAAATAAACACAATTAAAAATAAATTTAAAATTAAATTAAAAATGAAACTGATTTATTATTAAGATACTTTAAATGCTATAACAAATTCTAATTGCTCATTGTAAATTAATGTTACTTAATGCCTTAACTAACGTTAACTACACTCTTAACACTTGGTTTAAAAAAAGGCCAAATTCTGACAGTATTATACCATTTTCCATTAAAACAGTAATATACTGTAAAAAAAACAATGCATTCTGGGTTATATTTGTTGTTTTCGAGAAATTTGAAAGCAACAAAAATTATTTTAGTTGTTGAAAACAACTGTGTCAAGCTAGAGAAAAATCTCCTGCTTGACACACACACACACACACACACACACACACACACACACACACACACACACACACACACACACACCCCACACACCAACAATCAGTATATGAATCTCAACGAAGGTGACGATCAAAAGTTTCCTGTCGCAATGCATGCTGTGTTCCAGGAGAGAATAAAACTCCCAGCATGCACTGCAGTATGAATAAATAAAGAAAACAATTATTGCCACCAGAGATGTGTGCTGGTTTTTTATATCTCTGTATTTATACATCTCTGTATTTATACAACTGTGTTCCTTTTTAGAAAGAAATAATATCTGCGAGGATTTTCAGTCCGGATTTAGACCGTACCATAGTACTGAGACTGCTCTCATTAAAGTCACAAATGATTTGCTCTTATCATCCGATCGTGGTTGTATCTCTCTATTAGTGTTACTTGATCTTAGTGCTGCATTTGATACTATCGACCACAACATTCTTTTAAATAGACTAGAAAACTATGTTGGCATTAGTGGAATTGGACTAGCATGGTTTAAATCATACTTATCTGACCGATATCAGTTTGTAGCAGTAAATGAAGAGATGTCTTATCGATCACAAGTTCAGTATGGCGTACCACAAGGCTCAGTACTAGGACCGCCGCTGTTCACTCTGTACATGCTACCATTAGGAGATATCATTAGGAAATATGGAATTAGCTTTCACTGTTATGCTGATGATACTCAGCTGTATATTTCTTCAAAACCTAACGAAACATACCAATTCACAAAATTAACGGAATGCATAGCTGATATAAAAAATTGGATGACCAGTAATTTCCTACTACTAAATTCTGAAAAAACAGAGATTCTAATCATTGGACAAAAAACTTCCACATGTAATAACCTAGAATACTGTCTAACACTTTATGGCTGCTCTGTCAAGTCTTCGTCGTCAGTTAGGAACCTGGGTGTGCTCTTTGATACCAATCTTTCATTTGAAAGTGTCTAGTGTATGTAAAACCGCATTTTTCCATCTTAAAAATATATTTAAATTACGTCATATGCTCTCACTGACAAATGCGGAACAATTAGTTCATGCGTTCATGACCTCAAGGCTAGATTATTGTGATGCTCTATTGGGTGGTTGCCCTGCACGCTTATTAAACAAACTACAGCTAGTTCAAAACGCAGCCGCTAGAGTTCTTACCAGAACCAGGAAGTATGACCATATTAGCCCGGTTCTGTCAACACTGCTTTGGCTGCCTATTAAACATCGTATAAATTTTAAAATATTGCTGATTACTTACAAAGCACTAAATGGTTTAGCTCCCCAGTACTTGAGCGAGCTCTTAACTTAATGTTATAGTCCTTCACGTCTATTGCGATCTCAAAATTCTGGCCAGTTGATAATACCTAGAATATCAAAATCGACTGCTGGCGGTAGATCCTTTTCCTATTTAGCACCAAAACTTTGGAACAATCTTCCTAACACGGTCCGGGAAGCAGATACAGTCTGTCAGTTTAAATCTAGACTAAAAACACATCTCTTTGGCTTAGCATACACATAACACATTATAGATTTCTATAATTCAATGTTAGGCTGCATAGATTAGATCAACCGGAACCGGGAACACTTCCCATAATTCCTGATGTACTTTGTACATCATAAGAAGGATGGCGTCTACACTAATATTAGTCTCTCTGTTTATCCCGAGGTTTACCGCAAACCGCCGGATCCAGGCCATATCCAGATCTGAGGAAGGACCATCACCTGGACATGACGACACGCATTATCAGGGCTGTGAAGGCCCATGGACTCCTCAACACACTCATCTCCTCACCGCGGGATGACCCAACCTCCAACCAGATGAACTGGATAAATATCTTGAAAGTTCTGATTCCATCTGACTCCCGACATTATGCTGCCTAACTCATAATCATTCACTGTTCGTTCGTTGGCCAAAGGAGGACTGGGCCCCCGACTGAGCCTGGGTTCTCCCAAGGTTTTTTTCTCCATTCTGTCACTGATGGAGTTTTGGTTCCTTGCCACTGTTGCCTTTTTCGCCGCTCTTCGCCTTTGTCACCATTGGCTTTTGGCTTGCTTAGTTGGGGACATTTAACATTTAATTTTTAATTTAACAATGCTATTACAACATTGCTTTCCTGTTATCTCTGTAAAGCTGCTTTGAAACAATTTGTATTGTAAAAAGCGCTATATAAATAAAGGTGACTTGACTTGACTTAACTTGTATTTCTACGAGACAGTGTAGCTCTGTTTCTGTAGTTGTGTATGAGGTGTAAAAAGATGTCACTGTAACAAATTGCTGTAGTTTCACTTTTTATACAGGATTAAACTATGAATGAGATTATTGAATGAACAGGCTATGATGATTTTGTAATCATAATCAATATAACAAACTGCATTCACAAACCGTGTGTGTGTGTGCGCGCAGAAGTGACTTGCAAAAACACAGTTCAGGTAAGAGAAAAACTACTGTTATAAAGTCAATGGTCAGGATCCTAACTAAAGCAAACACTGATCTCTATAATGGAAACTACAAACCAAACATTTTCAATTAAACATCTCAATAACAACTTCTGTAGATGTGTGACAGAAATAAAGTCACACTTGGTAATAATAATTGTAATAATGTGTAAAGCTGGAAGTCAGTTGTAGTTCTTGTGTTTCTGTATTTTCTGTTCTTGTGTTGCTCTTGCCTTCCGTGATTCTGCTTGTTAACAACAGGTGTTCATCACTAATGCTCAACAATCACTTACATATTCCCTAATTTAACTCTCTGCAACACTGTCAATGTTACTTTTACTCTTTGTAGTGTGGATTTTCCTGTGGGGTTGAAAGGGTTAACAGTGATTTTTTAACAGTAATAAACTGTAAGTTATAAAACAGGGCCCGTATTCATAAAGAATCTTAATGCAAAGAGTAGCTCCTAGTGACACAATTCTAAGAAAATTCTTAGAAATGTGGGCGTTTACTCTTAAAATTAAAGAAAAAATCCTAGTAAAGAAAAAAGTAATTCAGAAAGCATCTTAACCCTTAAAAGAGGTCTTAAGGTCAAAATTGTTAGGAGCACGGACGAGGACTTTTAAGAGGCTTAAGAGTTTCTTTAGCAAAGGAGAAAATGGCAGAAAGACGAAGAGGGATGTGTTGCATACAATAGATGACAGTGAGTTTGGTACATTAAAACCAACATTCAAACCAGCACTTAAATAGACACGAATGCTATCAGTGTAATTGGAAAGAGTGGAACAATTTTTATCATTATAAGCCAAACAAATACCTTATAGGAAATAAACAGAATTGTAAATAAAACAAGGATTTATATACACATATATACTGTGTGTGTGTGTGTGTGTGTGTGTGCTGTGTGTGTGTGTGTGTGTGTGTGTGTGTGTGTGTGTGTGTGTGTGTGTGTGTGTGTGTGTGTGTGTGTGTGTGTGTGTGTGTGTGTGTGTGTGTGTGTGTGTGTGTGTGTGTGTGTGTGTGTGTGTGTGTGTGTGTGTGTGTGTGTGTGTGTGTGTGTGTGTGTGTGAAAACGGTCAAATAGGAAAAATTACGCATGTAATTTCAAAGTGAAGGCTTAAAATAGACCCAGGTGAAACTCAAAAAATTAGAATATCGTGCAAAAGTTATTATTTTGATGATTAACTACAGCTTATGAAAACCCCAACATTCAAAATCTCAGAAAATTAGAATGTTACATGAAATAAAAAAAAATAAAAAATAATTTTAAACATTCCACATCTTTGAAATATTCTCTCCCACCTCACATTCGTCACCTAGACTCACTTCTTTAATTCAAATCTCAACTTAAAACTCATCTGTTTAGATTAGCTTATTCAACATAGATTTTCATCGGGATTTCATTTTACTTAATTTTTTGATTGTACTTATTAATTTGATTTTACAAATGATATTATTGTTGGGCTAGTATTAATGTTCTGTTTTAAATTTGCTCTGTAAGGCGTCCTTGGGTGTCTTGAAAGGCGCCCTGAAATAAAATGTATTATTATTATTATTAAACACAGAAATGTCAGTCCTCTGAAAAGTATAATCATGTTTATAGTTATATATACTAAATATATTAGTTTCATCTTTTAATTTTAATTACTGAAATACATGAAGTTTTGCACGATATTCTAATTTTTCCAGTTTTACTTAAATCACTATTTTTTTCCTTCTTGGACAACCAACCAATCACAGTCTTCATAAGATTGTGTCATACATAGCAACGGGGTCAACCCCGACTCCTCACTAAGATAAAAAATTTTGTCTTTTCCTTACTCAGAGTTGCTCTCAGATCGATCCCGAATCGGTCTTAAGCTAAGACTCCTACGTAAAAGTTTTTAAGCTAAATTAAGAGTTTTCTGAGAGGATTCTTAGAATCTGTATGAATACGGGCCCTGGTATATAAGACTGTTGCCAGTAGTTTACTGTAAAATCGTGTTTTTTTCATCACCATTGTGCTGAAGAGTAGAGCCTGTGCTTCAAATCTATATCTGAAGATCTATACACATTGATCATATGCTGCGTGTTGCTTTATTTAACAGGTGGTGATTGTGTAGTTGCTGGTCCAGTGGAAATCTCTTTATTTACAATAGTTTTTAAAGGTCTCAAATGAAATAAGTTCACAGTAATACTTTGCTCGTATTATACATTTTAGTTAATACATTTAACATTTGACAGTTGGTCAGTTTATAGCAGTTGGTTTCTACAAGTGAAATAAGTTAACTTTATGGTATGTTTACAGTAACACAATGTTTTTACAGTAAAGAACTGCACAATAACAGTAAATTACTGGCATTAAGGTCTAACAGTGTTTCTGAATGACACCTTATTGTAGCGTGTTTTCATTTTATCAGCTGATATTTCCTTTGGCGTTGCTGTTTGAGCTACAGGAGATGTTTGACACTCACTGGTTAGATAATAATACAATAAACAACATGTTTCACGTACTTCAGTCTCACCCTCAAAACCATTACCAAAAAAAGCACTGTAGTGTTATCATGGCATAGATGGTACAGGATGATTACCATATTTAAAAAGTACACTATGCACAAAAAAGCATGGTAATACTGTTACTTTTTGTAAGTTTTTATTATAATATTTTGCTACTAGAAGTCAGAGACAGTAAGCAAACTCTTGTGTGTTGAGTTGGTTGTCCGTCACACAGTGGAAAGAAAGTGTTTGAGCTCAGAGAAGCTGGTCGGGCAGGTTTGCTGTAATCAGTCCCTGGAGGCTCTGAGCCCAGCGCAGGCAGAGCGATGTGAACCGGCACGCACACACACACACACACACACACACACACACACACACACACACACACACACACACACACACACACACACACACACACACACACACACACACACACACACACACACACACACACACACACATTGCACTGCCACTGTGCGCTTCACACACACACACACACACACACACACACACACACACACACACACACACACACATACATTGCACTGCCACTGTGCGCTTCACACACATCACACACACACACACACACACACACTCACACACACACACACACACACACACACACACACACACACACACACACACACACACACACACACACACATACATTGCACTGCCACTGTGCGCTTCACACACATCACACACACACACACACACACACACACTCACACACACATTGCACTGCCACTGTGCGCTTCCGCTTCACACACACACACACACACACACACACACACACACACACACACACACACACACACACACACACAACACAACACACACACACACACACACACACACACACACACACACACACACACACACACACACATTGCACTGCCACTGTGCGCTTCACACACATCACACACACACACACACACACACACACACACACACACACACACACACACACACACACACACATTGCACTGCCACTGTGCGCTTCACACACACACACACACACACACACACACACAAACACACACACACACACATTGCACTGCCACTGTGCGCTTCACACACACACACACACACACACACACATTGCACTGCCACTGTGCGCTTCACACACACACACACACACACACACACCACACAACACCACACACCACAACCACACACACACACACACAACACACACACATTGCACTGCCACTGTGCGCTTCACACACACACACACACACACACACACACACACACACACACACACACACACAACACATACATTGCACTGCCACTGTGCGCTTCACACACATCACACACACACACACACACACACACACACACACTCACACACACACACACAACACACACACACACACACACACACACACACACACACACACACACACACACATACATTGCACTGCCACTGTGCGCTTCACACACATCACACACACACACACACACACACACTCACACACACATTGCACTGCCACTGTGCGCTTCCGCTTCACACACACACACACACACACACAAACACACACACACACACATTGCACTGCCACTGTGCGCTTCACACACACACACACACACACACATTGCACTGCCACTGTGCGCTTCACACACATCACACACACACACACACACACACACATCACACACACACACACACACACACAGACACACACACACACACATTGCACTGCCACTGTGCGCTTCACACACACACACACACATTGCACTGCCACTGTGCGCTTCACACACACACACACACACATCACACACACCACACAACATCACACACACACACACACACACACACACATACACACACACACACACACATTGCACTGCCACTGTGCGCTTCACACACACACACACACACATTGCACTGCCACTGTGCGCTTCACACACACACACACACACACACACACACACACACACACACACACACACACACACACACTAATGTGCTGGATAATCAACATGTTTTAATAATCATCTGAATACATCTGTGCATAAATTAAATAATTAAATCATAATTGCTGATAATTATAGATTCATATTCAGTTACCTGTAAAGTGCTTCTGTCAAACATTTCTATATAACTTTAACATGAGTGTAGACATTTATAACATTTAGACAAAGCACAATTTCTCACACGACTGGGTTTGACGAATGCATGATTGATTTCACATGCATGTTTATTTCACTATCCTGGAAGACAGTAAGTTATTATGGATCTTGTCTTGTTTTTTATGCATTAACTCTCTTAACGTTTATGATGTTTACATGATTACATATTCAGATTGTAATTTGATCACAAGAGTTTCTTTTATCCTAATGCACTCTCATCTCCGCGCACAAGGGGAACGAGAATACAGATAAAGACACATAATGAAGCCATAATCTCTCCAGCTTTATTGTTGGTTGTTTCACCAATTTCAAAGCTTCATAAAATAAGAGTTTATAACAACACAATTCTCATACATGCTTGGCTAACGACATCACAGTTATCCATGTTACTAGGTTTGAATGTAGTGTCTTGCTTCTTATGCTTGTTGTACAGTGTTTGAGTTCTTTGGTCCTGTGGAGACAGGTTCCCATAAAGGAAGCCCATATTCTGCTCACTGAGGCAGAGGAGAAAACACGGCCCTGCAGGAGCCATATTCCCACAGCTCGGCTAATGCCAGAGCCACTCATCCTGAAGAAGAACTTGTGTTATGAACACATTCACATTCAACTGAGACAATTTCACATTTGAATAGTGTAAAGATCGACCACAAATGCAGAGATGTATTCAATTCAATTCAATTCAAGTTTATTTGTATAGCGCTTTTCACAATACACATTGTCTCAAAGCAGCTTTACAGAAAGTGCATTTCAGAAATGGACAAAGAAAAATACAGTTAGTTAATCATGTATAAATTTAGGCATAACATATCGCCGGTGTTTAGTCGTCTCTTCACAGGCGTCGAGTCGTCTCTCCACAGGCGTTTAGTCGTCTCATCACAGGTGTTGGGGCATCTGAAGTCTTCGTGAGAGGCTGGATACAAACTTGGAGCTGACGAACACTATTTACCTCGGGACTAGCGTCCCGAGATAACAGCAGAAAGACAGATGGGAAATAATTAGCATAGCTGATGTTCATAATATTAATGCATTCGAACTGATTCAGCAGTAGTATAAAAGGTAAGCATTAAGTGAATGCTTGGTTAAAGAGATGCGTCTTTAATCTAGTTTTAAACTGGGACAGCGAGTCTGAGTCTCGAACAATATCAGGAAGGCTATTCCAGAGTTTAGGAGATAAATGTGAGAACGCCCTCCCTCCTTTAGTAGACTTAGATATCCTAGGAATGACCAGAAGCCTCGAATTTTGTGATCTTAAAGAGCGCGATGGATTGTATGGCGATAGAAGGTCTGTTAAATACACAGGAGCTAAACCATTTAGAGCTTTATAAGTCAGTAGTAATACTTTGTAATTGATACGGAACTTAATAGGTAACCAGTGTAGAGATGATAATATTGGTGTTATATGATCATATTTTCATTTTCTTAGTCCTTCTACAGGAGCCTGTGTATGTATGTGTTTAATGACACCAAAGGCTTTTTATGACAACTTTCCCAAAATAGTTGTGGTTATAAAGGTGGTCTGATCGTAGTTTTAGAGACTTTCTGACACTCAGATGCAACTATAGTTCTCTAACCATTACTTGTTTGTAGCTAATAATCTGAATTATGAGCAGATCATGATTTCTCTTGCAGGACTAAATGTGCTTTATAAACAAAATGTTGGAACAGTCAGAGAAAAACTAATAGTAAAATGTAAAGGGTTAAGAGTGCAACTAAATCAAACACTGATCACCATAATGGTGAAAATCCCATAAAGCATTACCGTCTAAACTTGTGTTGAATCTCAAGAACTTCTGTAGATGTATGACAGAAATAAAGTCAAACTGGTTAATAATGGTTAATAAAGTGCAATAATGTGTAATGTCTCAAAGCCAGTTTCTCTTTTTTCTGTTCTTGTTGTTTCTCTTTCCTTCTATGATTCTGCTTATTAACATTAGGTGTCACCACTAATGGCCAATTATCACTTAATTATCTAATTAATGTTAACAGTGCTTCAGTGTTTACTTTAACACCTGTAGTGTAGACACATGTGCACTGAGGAGTGTTCATTTAACGCTGGGGGTTTTGCTGCGTGTATTTCCTTCATTTGAGCAGCTCAACAGCTTTAACTTATCCTTACTAATAGTGATATTAAAACACATTTTAGGCTTAATATTAAGAAATGTGAAGAAGTAATAAAGTTTAATTACAATATTTATATCAGTCTCAAGCGATGTCAGTAAATTTATGAAGAAATTAGTGTATTTTTAAATAATTTTTGGAATAGGGATTTTCCACAAGGGTAATCACTAAGGTAAACTTAAAAACATAACATTTGAATGGGGGTATATACTGTACTTCAGTGTGATCTTTACTCGAATTTGTAGGGGTGCCAAAAATGTTGGCAGAAAAACTTCCCTGTAAATATTTTGAATGAATCTTTTAGCAGAGACAGAGGAATAAAAAACATTTTTCACAGTCCGTTTTGTTTATATTGTTGGAAGCAAGGATGTCAATATTAGTGGAAGACACTGTATATTGATTACAGTTTTTTCAAATTGCTTAGACATTAAAAGTGGAACTGGAGACTCACTCAGTGAAACATGTATAATCTTCAGACCAAGCCTGCAAAACTGCAATGCACATTATATACACTTCACACTCACACTGTTAACCCTTGCTGTAAAAAAGGCCAAATTCTGACAAAATCATATTTACATTAAAACAGTAATATACCGTAGAAAACAAAATTAGCCTACAGGAATATACTGTGAATTAACAGCGCTCAAAGTCGACACTTAGCGGCTGTGTACCACACCCTATACCCTCATTCACTATTCCCTACACTAGTTCACTAATACAGTCACTTGACAGAGTGAATGAAGAGAAGAGAGTGACTGAGACATTGATGAACACCTGATCAGCAGAATCACTGAAGGACAGAGAAACGTGAACAGAAAAAAAGAGAAACACAAGAACTACAACTGACTTCCAGCTACACTGAGTGTGAAACCAGTTTACAAACAACATGATTTCTTTCATAAATGTACAAAAGTACTTGTTGAGAAGTAACAGATATTTAGTTGTTGAGGTTTTATTGAATATAATAAAGTGTGTAGTCATCATGATGGAGATCAGTGTTTGCTTTAGTTGGGCTCTTGACTTTATAACATTACTTTCTCTCTGCTGTAACTGTGAGTTTATAAAACACATTTATTATGGCAAGAAAAAGCCAAGAGGAAGATGATCAGGTGTTTATGGCTGTTGTGATGATGCATAATCATTCTGCACATGTCTGATTCACTGGTTTGCCAGTATATTACGGTAAAAAAAACCTGGTAAGGTCTAAGTGTAGTTTGAATTGAAAAACAAACTTTTTGCAAAACTCACAGTTCCCTACATGCCACACTCATTTACTGATGGCCCACACCCGATGATTATGTGTGGAAACACTTACATAAACTGATCACAGAGAAATCAAAACCCGTTTTGAGAAATAAATAGTTTTTACCCCCTTGAATTTCTGTTGATAATGTAAATATATGTATCTTTACATATATGTATGTATTTATATATATTTACAGTATGTGTACATGTATATACTACATACATACATACATATACTGTACACATACACACGCATATATATATATATATATATATATATATATATATATATATATATATATATATATATATATATATATATATATATATATATATATATATATATATATATATTGTCAGGACTCCAGCAGATCCACACTCTCCTCCCACTCATTCACCTCACTCCTCCCACTCATTCATTTACTCGTTCACTATCACCTGAGTTCTAATCACCATCACCTGCACCTCATCATCCCACCACCTTTAAATACCACACTCAGCCTCACACTCATTGTCTGGTCTCGTCGTTACATTGACACTCAGACTCTCCCATGCTCAACCAAAGACTTACCTGCTAGTTACCTGCTACTCACCTGACTCTATTGGATTATCTTCTTCATCGTCTGCCGTCTTCAGTTCCCAGCCGTCCAACTGCAACCCTTTCCAGTGACTATCCACCAGCATCTGAAAGAGAGACTCTTGTTATTCCTGTGGCTAAGTTCTTCCAATTATCATCTGTTAGAATACTCACCATAACTCCGTCTGCTTCTGCTGTTCTGAAAATAAACACTTATTCACTTACCAACTGTCTGACTCCTGTATCATCCGTGACAGAAGACCAGACCACAAAATGCAGAACCCAACGGAGCCCGGGGAAAATCCATCTCCTGATCCATTCCTGGAACTCGTGCAAGCTGTTCGACAGTCTTTACTTCCCTCACCACCAGTTAATCCGCCTATAATTCCCGAGGATATCCTTCAGTCTGCCCACCGACAACCACTTCCGCAAACACCCGCTGCTTCGTCAGCTGCCTCTGCAAGTCCCATGGCCCGACCAGCGACATACTCCGGTGAGGCGGAGGATTGCAGCGGTTTTTTACTTCAAGTTTCACTATATTTCCAGATCCAAGCACATCAATTCACCAACGATTCATCTCGCGTAGCTTTTATCACCTCACTGTTATCCGGTCGAGCCCTCCAGTGGGCTCAGTCCTTGTGGAATTCTGATTCCCCCGTGATTAAATCACTACCAAGTTTCATTCAACACTTCAAAGAGGTTTTCGGACAGACTGTTTCGGATTTGTCTGTACATTATCAACTGTTTAATCTCCATCAAGGCAAATCTTCTGTGAGCACATATGCTCTCCAATTCCGCACGCTGGCGGCGTCAAGTGGCTGGAATGAAACTGCATTGATCACTGCTTTTCGTCATGGTCTCAATCCGAACATCCGACAGCTAGTTGTGGTCTACGAGGATTCGTTGGGACTTGAAAATCTCATTCAGAAAACACTCAGAGTGTCTCAACGTCTGACGGCCTGTGAAACGCTCGCGACCGCTGTACATCCTCCGCCCACGGCTCCATCTGTCACTTCTCCAGCACCAGAACCCATGCAAATTGATTCCACGCATCTCTCTCCCACGGAACGTCAGCGACGCATACAGTACCATCTCTGTTTATACTGTGGAGGTAACGGGCATCTCATCGACACCTGTCCCATTCGGCCTCAACGCCCAGCGGTGAGTACAATTCAAATTCCACCCAAGATTGCTACCCTGAACCGAACAACAGTCCATTTACTAACCCCTCTTGTATGTGTCTCAGCACAAGCTCTCCTCGGCTCGGCGGGGAACTTCATATCAACGCAACTCCTCCAGAAACTGAATATCCGTAAACTCAAAAGTCATCAGGACCTTCGAGTTCAGACTATCCAGGGTAAGCCGCTGGGCCGAGGTCGAATTCGTCACGTTAACCCCCACACTGACGCTCCGCCTAGGATGTCTGCATTCGGAGGAGATTTCCTTTATGGTGCTGGAGGAGTCAACTGCTGAGCTCATCCTGGGACGCCCTTGGATGGTCCAACATCAACCTACCATCGACTGGAATTCTGGGGAAGTCCTTCACTGGGGAAAACAGTGTTTCCACTCCTGTCTAGCACCGGTTAAGAAAGTCAGTAAAGAATCCTCCATGGTATACTCACCTCCTGAGGGAAGAGCCAAGGTTTCCGTTTGCTCCACTAGTATCGAGAGCCCCGAGGTACAACACCAGGTAGAAATTCCAGTGGAGTACAGGGCGTTCCAGGATGTCTTCAGCAAGCAGTTGGCAACCAAACTTCCACCTCATCGGCCATGGGACTGTGCTATCGACCTGCTACCTGGAGCTACTCTATCTAAAGGCCGTGTATACCCTTTGTCCATCCCGGAGCAGAAGGCCATGGAGGAGTATGTGGAGGAAGCCCTCAATCAAGAGTTCATTCGTCCATCCACATCCCCTGCCGCTGCCAGCTTCTTCTTCGTGGCAAAAAAGGACGGGGGTTTGCGGCCGTGCATTGACTATCGCCATCTCAACTCTCAAACTGTAAAGTTCAGCTATCCCCTTCCTCTGGTCCCAGCAGCTTTGGAACAGTTGCGTGGAGCCCGAATCTTCTCGAAACTTGATCTCCGCAGTGCATATAACCTAATCCGAATTCGTCGGGGTGATGAGTGGAAGACGGCGTTCATCACCCCCTCTGGACACTATGAATACCGGGTAAT
Source organism: Chrosomus eos (assembly GCA_036326025.1). NCBI lineage: Eukaryota > Metazoa > Chordata > Actinopteri > Cypriniformes > Leuciscidae > Chrosomus > Chrosomus eos. The sequence continues at coordinate 2,212,019 of CM070837.1, read as the reverse complement.
GCCTTTCGGGCTGTCCAACGCCCCAGCAGTCTTTCAGGGGTACATGAATGAGGTCTTCCGAGAATACCTAAACAAGTTTGTGGTGGTCTACATAGACGACATACTCATTTATTCCTCATCTCTCTCTGAACACCATCGCCACGTCTCTGCAGTCCTGGAGAAGCTGCGAGCTCACAAGCTCTATCTCAAACTTGAAAAGTGTGAGTTTCATACCACTTCTGTCCAGTTCCTGGGTTACTTCATCGACCAACACGGAGTTCGGATGGACCAGAGGAAGGTGGAAACAATCCAGAACTGGCCTCAACCCTCTACGGTAAAAGACCTCCAACGTTTCCTAGGATTTGCGAATTTCTACCGGAGGTTTATCAACAACTACAGTCACATCAGTTCTCCATTGACTTCTTCTCTCAGAGGCCGGCCCAAATCTCTGTCCTTATCGCCCGAAGCCATCTCAGCCTTCAATCACCTAAAGGAAGCCTTCCAGACCGCCCCAGTTCTAGTTCATCCGAACCCAGAGATCCCTTTCGTTCCTCCACAGGTTCCTCCTGCTTCCTCCACCGGAGTTGGGGCGGTTCTGTCACAGCGGCAGGGTGATCCTCCCAGACTCCATCCATGTGCCTTCTTCTCTAAGAAGCTGTCCCCGGCGGAGCGGAATTACGACATTGGGAATCGAGAACTGCTCGCCATCAAGTTGGCATTAGAGGAGTGGAGGCACTGGCTGGAGGGAGCAAACCATCGGTTCGAGGTCATTACCGACCACCGCAATCTGGAGTACCTCAGAGAGGCTAAGAGGCTTAATCCCCGCCAAGCCCGATGGGCACTCTTCTTCACACGTTTTGACTTCCTCGTGTCCTACCGACCCGGTTCTAAGAACTGTAAGGCAGATGCTCTATCCCGCCTACATCATTCTGCAAGTGAAGACCCTCTCCCAGAACCTATCCTCCCTCCAGCCGTGTTCGTAAATCCTATCGCCTGGGACATCGACCAGCAGATATCCCAGGAGAACCGCCTTCATCCCGCTCCGCCGGGAGGTCCAGAGGGGTGTGCTTTCGTTCCACGTCACCTTCGTACGGCCCTTCTGGACTCTGCTCATACCACTCCGGGCTCTGGACATCCAGGTAGCAGGCGTACCCTCTCGCTCCTCAGTAATCGGTACTGGTGGCCGACCATCTCTCAGGATGTTTCCCGGTACGTCAAGGGATGCTCAGTCTGTGCCGTTACCAACACTCCCCGAAGACTCCCAGAAGGCAAGCTAGTCCCTCTTCCGCTTCCACGTCGTCCATGGTCTCATATCGGGGTAGACTTCATGACGGACCTTCCCAGATCTAACAATCATACCTGTGTCTTCGTGGTCGTGGATCGATTCTCAAAGGCCTGTAAATTGATCCCCTTACCTGGACTCCCTACCGCCTTTGAAGCCGCCGAAGCCCTCTTTACTCACGTGTTCCGAAACTTCGGCATCCCAGAGGACATAGTGTCGGATCGGGGTCCACAGTTTGTTTCAAGAGTGTGGCGAGCTTTCTTCAGGCTTCTCGGAGTAACTGTTAACCTATCATCTGGATACCATCCTCAGACTAACGGCCAGACTGAGCGAAAGATTCAGGAGATTGGACGTTACCTGCGGACTTATTGCCACCAGTACCAGGACTGCTGGAGCCAGTACCTTCCGTGGGCCGAGTACGCACAAAACTCCCTTCAACAGTCCACCACCGGTCTCACACCCTTCCAATGTATCCTCGGCTTTCAACCTCCTCTCTTCCCTTGGTCTGGTGAGCCCTCGGACGTACCAGCAGTGGACTACTGGTTCCAGCAGAGCGAGGGGGTATGGGACTCGGCTCACGTGCATCTACAGCAGGCAGTGCGGAGACACAAGGACCAAGCAGATCGTCATCGTGTGGAACCATCTCAATATGTGCCAGGACAGAAGGTGTGGCTTTCGACCCGGGACATGCGCCTCCGCCTGCCTTGCCGTAAGCTGAGTCCTCGATACATCGGTCCATTTACCGTGCAGAGGCAACTGAACGAGGTCACCTACAGACTCAATCTCCCTTGACAGTACCGGATTTCACCATCATTCCATGTGTCACTGTTGAAACCATTCATTGAACCTGTCTCCTCTCCTCCCACAGAACCTGACCCGGCCATCGAACCTCCTCCTCCTATCCCGGTAGAGGACGAGTCCATCTACAGAGTCCGCACCATCTTGGATTCGCGGCGACGAGGTCCTCGACTGGAGTATCTAGTGGACTGGGAGGACTACGGTCCTGAGGAACGGTCGTGGGTTCTTCGGGACGACATCCTGGACCCAGCTCTCCTTCAACAATTCCACACCAATCATCCCGATCGCCCAGCTCCCAGGCCCCGTGGCAGACCTCGTCGTCGAACTCATCCCTCTTCGCAGTCGTCAAGAGCCGCCTCGGAGGAGGGGGGTACTGTAAGGACTCCAGCAGATCCACACTCTCCTCCCACTCATTCACTCACTCCTCCCACTCATTCATTTACTCGTTCACTATCACCTGAGTTCTAATCACCATCACCTGCACCTCATCATCCCACCACCTTTAAATACCACACTCAGCCTCACACTCATTGTCTGGTCTCGTCGTTACATTGACACTCCCATGCTCAACCAAAGACTTACCTGCTAGTTACCTGCTACTCACCTGACTCTATTGGATTATCTTCTTCATCGTCTGCCGTCTTCAGTTCCCAGCCATCCAACTGCAACCCTTTCCAGTGACTATCCACCAGCATCTGAAAGAGAGACTCTTGTTATTCCTGTGGCTAAGTTCTTCCAATTATCATCTGTTAGAATACTCACCATAACTCCGTCTGCTTCTGCTGTTCTGAAAATAAACACTTATTCACTTACCAACTGTCTGACTCCTGTGTCATCCGTGACATATATATATATATATATATATATATATATACACTGATCTGAATATACTGAATATACAATATATATTGTTTCACAGCAGCTTCACAATAATAACAAACTTAGAATCACCAGAAAAGCAGCTTTAACAAGCCAATAGTATCAGTATTCACTTCAAGTCACTTCAGTGTTGATTCAGTTCAGTTCAATAACTGTAACATTCATCAGTTGTGCAATCATACTCTATATACAGTGTATTTGTGCAAATACATGTACGTGTGACAAACTCCTGCACACTGAACAAGCAGAAGACACAAGGTTACATTTTACACATCTGTGTGTAGTATGGTGTGCATGTGGCTAATCATTGTATGTTTGTGTGTAGAGTTACTACGCAAAAAACACAATTATTGGAAGAGTAAGTTTTTAATGATGTGTTTGCTTTTGCAAGAGATGTCTGATGTTTTGCATGCTGTGTGTGTGTTTTGTGGTTTTGTGTGTAGCGTTTCAAGAAATTTAGCCATAGTTTCAGAAATTGTGTTTAAGCAATTTGAAAAACTGTAATGAGAATTGCATATTTTACTTTAAACGTGCACCTTTTATGATGTATCTTTCCTATGCTGAACCACAATCAAATATTATAATGAAAGTCACAATAAATCATTGGTTTCCCAAGCAGATGATTTGGGATTTCTTGCCCATAAGAAATAGCCAGAATAAGGAAATATGACATTAAATATAGTGTATATTTGCTCCATCTTTCTCTTCAACATGTACATGTATTAATTCAGCAGACGCTTTTATCCAGAGCAACTTACAATTGAGGAATTCATCTTGTAATTAAAACCCTGTCAGAATATTTACCAGAATCCTGTAAGTCCAGAATCACTTTGTTGGGAGTCTTTAGCAGTCGGCTTGTCGCGCTCCAGGAAATTCCCATCTTCAAGAAGTGTTGTTGAAATGCCTAAATGTCCCGAGTAATGAGCCTTCACACCTGAAACATTGCAGATGAAAGACTTGACCCAAATTAAGCGTCTCTATTGAGGTTTTCCTAAATTAGAAGGAGCGGAAATTCCCTCGCAAAGATCAACACTGAGGAAAGCCTGGTCTCTAATGCATGTTTATGGATGTGGCATTTACCATGATGAAACTTGTGTCTTTAAGGTATTTTCATTTATTTTACAGTGTCTCACTGCACTCACTTGCACTTGTGTAAACAATCATCAGCAGGAAATTTCATAATGTGAAGGATTGCCGATATGTCTCGTCTTCAGTGTATCATTCCTGTGCCAATAGCGGCACCAAACGGTATTGCACCAATAATATGTTTGAACACACACAATTGTTCTGCCATTGTTCAGTCTATATTAGCTGGAGAGAGCTAATATACGTACACTTTCTGTCAGTATAAGTCAATTATAATTAAGTGTAATTTCAGAGGTACAATATGTAAGACTTTTGTCATAAAATATCCAAAAATCACTTGCACAGTGATATATTTCATGCAGTTGTGTACTTACAATATCCCAAAAGTCTCCAAATAGATTTTTTACTTCAGAGATTTTCCAATTTTAATTAATTGGCCGCCCCAAAAAAAAATGTCGCCTGTCAATGACGCAATATCCGCGCTATCCTCGGTTTCCCCTCACACTGCCATAGCATGACGTAACCATGGCGACAGACGTGGACAACTGCGTAGTGCGAAACGTTTAGCGGCACGCCGTTCTTGTTTCGTTCAAACATTATAGACCATGGCAAGCAGACTTTGGGACAAAAAAGGAGAACTAAAATGAGGATCAATATCGGCGTGGTGTTTTCGAGATGCTGAGAGCTAGCGTCCGCGACTAACTTCCACTCGACAGCGCATACTTTATTAGACAGGTCAGCAAATGTACATAAAACAAATCAATGTTATATAGCTCAAAATGTTAGAATATGATCAGTATGTTATTCTAGATCCATCAGCTTGACAGCAAGTCCCATCATTCAGCTTATCACTGCGTCATAAACCTACACCTTTGTTATTGTAAGAGGTTAGCGACCCCTAGGGGCGAATTTTTTTTTTACATATTGTAGCTTTAAGTATTTTTCTGAGAAGAACATAAGTGTCACGGATACACCAGCTTCAGCGCCAGACTTCTACACTCCGCCCACTCAGCCTCACCCGAATTCTGCAATCCGCACTCACTTAACCCACACCTTAAAAGCCACACCAGTTCACCTTCACAGTTGGCTGGTCTCGTCGATCCATACGACTACCTGACTCTCGCTAATCGCTACCAAGATACTCTACAAACCTGCTGCTTACTTACCCTTCTGAGAGACTCACCCGTCTGCTTCCAGGAACCAGTCTTCCTCTCCATCTTCAACCTGTCAGCCATCAGCCTTCCTTGTATCTTCTCCAACCTGCATCAGATAAGAGACTCAGTCAATCCTAACGATTCATCCACATCATTATTCATCTGCAAACCAGTTACTCACCTGCTGTATCTGTCCCTGAGTGCCTAATAATAAACCTCTTGTTACTTAACCTGTTTGTGTCGTTCTGATTTGTGACAGAAGACCAGACCATCATGCACGAACTGACAGGTTACGGAGGAGAGAAAGTTTCACCTCCGGTCTCCACCACGGATGCTTCGCGGGACGTTCATCACAACCCCTCACCATCCACCATCAGCTCTTCTTCATCTGCCTCTGTATGTCCCATGGCCTGACCAGCGCCCTTCTCAGGCGAGGAGGGGGAGTGCAGTGGATTTCTGTTACAGTGCGAGCTGTTCATGGAAATGAACCCGTCTCAGTTTCCCACCGAAAGAGCTAAAGTGGCATTTTTCATTTCTCTTCTCACTGGTCGAGCCCATCTCTGGGCACATGCTCTGTGTCCCAAGCCTCTGTGCAGGATCAACTATTTTCAACTCGGTTAAGACAAGGTAAATCTGTTGTTTCATCATATGCCTTACAGTTTCGCACCCTGGCGGCCTCCTGTGGATGGAATGAGTCGGCGCTTATTACAGCCTAATGTCATGGATTATACCCGGAGATTCGTTTACAGCTGGCCATTTATGACGATGTCATCGGGCTAGAGAGAGCCTCATACAACGCTCCATCCGCGTGGATCAACGCCGTACTGCCTGCCAACTCGACAGCCCTGAACTGCTTCCTCGTCCTGCATCTTCGCTCAGCCCTTCAGCCAACATCGCATCACTAATAGTCTGTGTCTGTACTGTGGATCCACCGGTCATGAACGCATTTCCTGCCCAGTTCGTCCCCCATGGCCAGCGGTGAGTACAGTCCGTCACCAGTTTTCTATTTCATCTATGAAATATACTCCAGTTATCCTCACTTACCAACAACGATCTCTTCCAGCACAAGCGCTAATCGACTCTGGTTCCGCGGGCAACTTCATTTCCCTATCGACTCTGCAAAGACTTCAGACCTGTCAAAAACCCATTCCTGAGACTCTCCATGTGCAATCAATCCTGGGGAAACCGCTCGATCGTGGGTGGATCGGCCATAGCAAATCGGCTGTCTACATGAAGAGGAGATTCCATTTCTGGTGCTGGAGGGTCCTACAGCGGAGATTATCCTGGGACGCCCGTGGCTGGAACTACACTCCCCCAACATCCACTGGTCCTCAGGTGAGATATTGCAATGGGGAGATGATTGCTTCAATCGCTGCCTGCACTCCGTCAAGAAGGTTCTTCATTCATCATTCTCTTCGGTTCCTGATGTCTCCATTGGCTCCACTTCTGTCGAAAGTCCTCCTACTGACAAACTCCCTGAGGTACCAGTCCCTTACCGGGCGTTCCAGGATGTGTTTGACAAGAAACTGGCTACCAAGCTTCCACCTCATCGGCCATGGGACAGTGCGATCGACCTGCTGCCTGGGGCGGTGCTCCCGCGTGGTAAAATCTACCCACTGTCCATTCCGGAGCAGAAGGCCATGGAGGAGTACATAGAGGAGGCACTCCATCAGGATTACATCCGTCCATCCACGTCCCCTGCCGCTTCCAGCTTCTTCTTCGTTGGAAAAAAGGACGGAGGCTTGCGCCCCTGTATTGACTACCGGACCCTCAACAATTCCACAGTAAAATACCGTTATCCCCTTCCTCTGGTGATTCCTCAGAAAAGGTGATGAGTGGAAGACGGCGTTCATAGCACCTGCAGGCCACTATGAATACCGGGTCATGCCTTTTATGACTGTCCAACGCTCCCGCCGTCTTCCAAGGGTTTATGAATGAGATATTCAGAGATTTCCTTAATCAATTCGTTATCATCTATATCGCTGATATTCTCATATACTCAGCCAACCTATCCGAGCATCACCACCATGTCCAGTCTGTACTACAACGTTTACGAGATCATTAACTCTATCTGAAGTTAGAGTAATGTGAGTTTCATCAGGAAACAATCCACTTCCTAGGTTACGTGATCACACCCCACAGCATCACCATGGACCAGAGGAAGCTGGAAGCTGTCTCCAACTGGCCACAACCCACCAATATCAAAGAGCTACAACGTTTCCTGGGCTTCGCAAACTTCTCTCGCCATTTCATCAAAGGATTCAGTCAAATTAGTGCACCTATCACTTCACTCCTAAAGAAAGAGGCCAAGTCTCTGTCCTGGACCACCGAAGCCACCAATACCTTCGAGAAGCTCAAAGTCTCCTTCCGCTCCTACCCTAGTCCATCCCAATCCTGATCTTCCGTTTCTCGTCGAAATGGACGCTTCCACCACCGGGGTAGGAGCGGTTCTCTCTCCACTGTCCCCGTGGAGCAGAACTATGACATCGGCAACCGGGAACAGTTTGCAATTAAACTCGCCCTGGAGGAGTGGAGACACTGGCTGGAGGGAGCAAAACATCCATTCGACGTCATCACCGATCACCGTAATCTAGAATACCTCCGAGATGCAAAAAGACTCAACACCCGTCAAGCCCGCTGGTCACTATTCTTCACCCGATTCAATTTCAAGGTTACTTACCGTCCAGGAGACAAGAACATCAAGGCCGACTCTCTTTCCCGTCTATACCAACCTGATACCATCACCTCCAACCCGGAATCCATTCTCCCTCCAGCCTTGGTTGTCAGTCCCATACAATGGAGTCTAGATGATCACATCGCCGATGCCACCCGGTTAGAACCTGCTCCGCCGGGAGGTTCTGAGGGACGGACCTACGTTCCTACTCGTTTGCGTCTGTCCCTCATGGACTCAGTCCATACATATCCGGGCTCTGGACACCCAGGCAGCCAACAAACCCTCTCGCTCATCCAACAACGCTACTGGTGGCCCGATATGACCCAGGATGTCTCCCGGTATGTGAAGAGCTGCTCAGTCTGTGCCATGGCCAAGGTTCCTCGTCACCTCCCGGAGGGAAAACTAGTACCACTTCCTGTACCCACAAGGCATTGGTCTCATCTCGGCGTGGACTTCATAACCGACTTACCTTCTTCAGATTCCCATACATGCATCCTGGTTATACAGGAGATCGGGAGATACCTGTGGTCATATTGCCACGACCATCAGGACTGCTGGAGTCGTTACCTTCCCTGGGCAGAGTATGCACAAAACTCTCTACAGCAATCCACCACAGGACTCACGCCCTTCCAGTGCATACTCGGCTTCCAGCCGCCTCTATTTCCCTGGTCAGGAGAGCCTTCCGACGTTCCAGCAGTCCACCACTGGTTCCAGGTGAGCGAGAGGGTCTGGGACTCAGCACATGTCCATCTACAAAGGGCTGTTCGGAGACACAAGAGCCAGGCCGACGCAAGATGATCTGCTACTCCTTTATACAAACCGGGACATGTGGTCTGGCTCTCCAACAGGGACATCAATCTCCGGCAGCCCTGTCGTAAACTGAGTCCCAGGTACATCGGTCCGTTCGCCATTCAGAGGCAGATCAACAAGGTCACCTACCGGTTGTCACTCCCTGCTCACTACCGTATCTCACCTTCATTTCACGTGTCCCTACTCAAACCCTACACTCATCCTCTCACTCCTTCTTCCCCAGGGTCTGGTGCTGAGGACGTACCTCCTCCTCCTCCTGTTTATCCCGAGGACGAGAACATCTACCGGGTCCACGACATCCTAGACTCCCGACGACGGGGCGGCCACCTGGAATACCTTATCGATTGGGAGGGATTTGGTCCAGAGGAAAGGTGCTGGGTCCACCGAGAGGATATTCTGGATCCCACTCTCCTACAGGAGTTCCACTCTGAACATCCCAATCGTCCAGCGCCAAGAGGTCGTGGTCGTCCCCGTCATCGGTCCGTTCCGCCATCAGGAGCTGGCCGTTGGTTACTGTCACGGATACACCAGCTTCAGGGCCAGACTTCTACACTCCGCCCACTCGTTCAGCCTCACCCGAATTCTAATGATCTGCACCTGTCATCACCACCTGTCTGCAATCCGCACTCACTTAACCCACACCTTAAAAGCCACACCAGTTCACCTTCACAGTTGTCTGGTCTCGTCGATCCATACGACTACCTGACTCTCGCTACCAAGATAGTCTACAAACCTGCTGCTTACTTACCCTTCTGAGAGACTCACCCGTCTGCTTCCAGGAACCAGTCTTCCTCTCCAGTCCGGTCCATCTTCAACCTGTCAGCTGTAACGGTGGCTGCCCCAAATCAAATTTAGGTTTTTATTTATGTAAATTAAACTTAAGTTGTTCGGGCGCCAGACAAGTTCAACTTGCCAGAAAAACTAAATATATATATATGCTGGATAGCTCCAACCACTGTTACACACAAAAAAATAATAATAATAAACTGATACCCACAATTCAATTTTCACAAAGTTGTATTATTCTTTTGTTCACAAAAAAAAATAAGGAAACAATTTCAAGTTCACATTTCACACAAGGAGAAATCACAAGAGTCCTTGGATCGCAAGTGTCAAATAGTTTGATATTTGTTTTGAACTCAGTCACAATAAACAAACACAAAGAAAATAAATAAACAAATACATATGTGTATTTAGTGTATACGCGTGCGTATACGGAGCGTGTATGTGTGTGTGTGTGTGTGTGTGTGTGTGTGTGTGTGTGTGGTAATGACCACGTGAAGCAGCAGTCTGTGCAATGGCCGGGAATCCCTGGCCGGGAAAATGAGCTTTGAGTTTTTATGTGAGGTTAAAAAGTTCGGATGAGAGTTCGAAGGCTTTGGCGTGAGGTTTAAAAGTGATGGGCAACAAGATCAGTACCTGAAGCAGGTGAATCAAACTGGATAGTGTTGTTCCAGGCAACGCAACGAACCCGGAAGAGCGGTATTTCTCCGTCACTTTGGCCGTCACACCCAGCAGCGCATACACAGAAACTCCAGCAGACAATAGCAGCAACTTTCTTCAGGTAACTTGGTCCCACTTCAATCTCCTACACGTGTGTTTCCTTTTTTTCGTTCTCTCGCTTCCGTTCTTTTTTTCTCTCTCTCACTTCCGTTTCTGGCTCTCTTTTATCCTCCATTTCTCCATTGGTTTCCGCCCATAAGGAAATGTGGAAAAGCTGATATGGATCATTTCTCCATATCGCCACACTCTCCCTCCCTGGAAAAAAAACAACCCAGGGTTGTGGCAATGTGTATCATTTAAAATCCAACGAACTCCTCTTCATCAGAAGATTCATTGAAAAGTTGACTGAGTTTTTTCGTCTCTTGGTAGTCTAGCTCTTCAGCTGTGGGAAAACATGGCTTTAGGTTGCACACATTCACGATGCGAACATCTTCGCCAGTGGACTCTAGTGCTACTCGGAAGTTCAAAGGACCGACCTGTTTGATGATACGGTAAGGCCCTTTCCACTTCTGAGCCAGTTTCGCCGTAAAGTGATGTTGGGCACTAGACTGGGGAAATGTTCTCATCCACACACGATCCTTTTCCTTGTGTGCGACATCTCGCCTGTTTTTATTGTAATTCCGAAGCTGTCTCTTTTGTGCTTTTTTACAGCATTCCATGGCTTTGGACTGAAGATCAGCCAGGTGGTGAACTGTATCGTAGGATGTGCAGTCTGGAGTTAGATTCTTGCCATGTAACAATTTGTCCATGGGACTTTGCAGTTTCCGCCCCAAATGAAGTTCTGCAGGGGTCATCCCAATTGTTTCCTGGACAGCTGAATCAGTGTTTCCCCTACCATTGTTTTGGGGGGGCGCCCCGCCCCCCCAAAACGACCCCCGCCCCCCCTAAAATGCTGACGAAATCCAGTCATAAAAAAGGAATTTACTGTAGGCTATAACGTGGAATTTAACGCGGAATTTGTAAATTTTTTGAGAAATAAAAAGCAGTTCAGTACACTTGAAATCAAATCGCGATGTAGACTAGTGTGTGTGAAAGACTATTTAAATACGAATCCTGCATGTTCGCTGTGAATGAATGGTGCAGCCAACGCGCAGTTTCATTTACCACACACACACACACACTGAAGCACGTGCGACGCTTGCGCTGTTTTTTTTGCCTATATGAAGACACACATGCATAAACTTTCTCTCCAGGCTCTAGATCCACTCCGAAAGTCACTTCGTGATCATTTAACCGCTTCATTTGAGAAAAACTATCATCATGACATAAACACACAGAAACTCAAAAGGTCTTCACGGCAACCCGTCAAAATAAAAGTTCGGTTTAACTTGACAGAAATATATTACTGTTGTACAGTAGAATTTAGATATGTCCCAATGTAATAATAATACTAACACTAATCCAAATAAATTATTTTTTTTAAGGAATAATCAATTTTTCTTCCATGTTTTAATTTTAACAGTAAAGCTCATTGTGCAGCACGTTATTTAACGAAAAGTTTATTCAATTTCATATGATTAAAATTGATGATAAATGATAAAATTTGTGTTTTATGTCTTCATTTTATTACCAGAAAAAAACACAACACAGAATTAGTGTGAACTTTATCATATATTTTTGTTTAAAGTTTAATGTTTAAAGTTTAATGATTCAAAATACATGATTTCAATTAATTAGACATGCTTTATGATTGCTAAAAAAATTTGATAATACACACATTTAATACACTTCTTAACATGATGTTTTATGTCAGTCCACATCCCAGGCCAGAATGCAACATCATGGATACGCTTGTAGGTCTTATAAATACCTACATGACCGCTCCAGGGATTAGAGTGGTAGTGGTGTAGAATAGACGACACAAGGCTGTGAGGAATGTACACTCTGTAATGAACTTGATTGTTCGTCAGGTGAGTTTTGTGATAGAGTTTATCCTCCACAATCTCATATTGATCCTTTAGAGGAGAATCATATTCTGCAAGTGCTTGAAGTGTGTTGGTGATGACAGGGTCTTTGTGCTGTTCCTCCCAGATTGTGGCTGGAGACATCGGAAGCTCAGCATCCTCCTGTTGGCTGGTGTACAGGTTACAACTGGTGTGAATACGAGACAGAGCATCAGGTGCCATATTCAGTTTTCCTTTGCGATATTCAATGATAAAATCAAACCTCTGAAGTCGCAAGGCCCATCGAATGAGGCGACTCGTGGTTTTTGTGGAAGACATTACCCATTGTAGTGCAGAGTGGTCCGTGATGACAGTGAACAGTTTGTGCTCTAGATAGTGCTGCCATTTTTCCAAGGCCCAGATTACAGCCAAACACTCTTTTTCTGTGGTTGAGTAATTGGTCTCTGCTTTGTTCAGGGTCCTACTAGCATAGGCAATAACTTGTTCCAATCCTTTTCCCTTGCGCTGGGTCAGCACAGCTCCCAAACCAGTGTCACTGGCATCCGTATAGACGGTAAAAGGAAGTTGAAGGTCAGGATGGCCAAGAATTGGAGGAGAGGTAAGACAGCATTTTAAATGTTCAAAGGCTTGCTGACATTGTTGTGACCAGATGAAGGAATGTCCTTTCTTTTTCAGTGCATTTATGGGTTCAGCGATACTGGAGAAGTTTGGTACAAACCGGTGGTACCACCCGGCTAATCCCAGGAAACGCTGGACCTCCTTGATGTTGGTGGGCACAGGGTATTCCCGTATAGCCTCCACTTTACTTGGGTCCGCAGCTATGCCTTGAACGTTGACGACATGTCCTAGAAAAGTGATTTCCTGAAGGCAGAACGTGCTTTTCTTTAAGTTAATGGTTAGGCCCGCTGTTTGCAACTTGTAAAGGACAACCTGGAGGTCGATGAAGTGCTGCTCTACAGATGGTGAGTAAATAATTATGTCGTCGATGTAGACAAAACAAATGTCTCCACGCAATTCTCCTAGAACACTCTCCATCAGCCTTTGGAAGGTTGCTGGGGCATTTTTTAACCCAAACGGCATAACATTAAATTGGAACAGCCCTGATTGAGTTGTGAAAGCAGTCTTTGCTTTACTTTCCTGATCCATGTTTACTTGCCAGTAGCACCTGTTAAGGTCGATGGTGGAAAAGATGGCCGCTCCAGATAATGACTCCAAGATCTCAGTGATGTTGGGTAAAGGGTAGGCATCATTCTCTGTAATGGCATTAACTTTTCTGTAGTCCACACAAAACCTAAGACTTCCGTCTTTTTTAGGGACCAAGACGACAGGTGAGGCCCATCCCGAGTGTGACGGTTCTACAATGCCAGCAATCAACATCTCTTCCAGCTGCTCTTTTATGACAGCTTGTTTGGCAGGTGTTGTGCGGTACGGTCTTTGTTTTATAGGTACTTGGTGGGTAGTGTATATGTGATGCTGCATAACTTCAGTACGTCCTGGACGCATGGTACAAACTTGAGGGTTTGACTCGAGGATCTGCCGTAACTGTTGCTTGCCTTCCGGAGGTAAGTGGGCGTCGTGTACAGCAGTGTCAATTAATGTCTTTTCATCCAGGTAGGCTGGTGGTTGAGCTGTGTTAAGTTGAGGAGGAGGAACAGAAGTTAGTAGTGAGAGGCTGTTAGGATTTACCGTCTTTCCCATCTTTCCCCTTAGATGTTGGGAGCTGATAACTGGTACACTGGCATTTGTTGGCTGGAAAGGATAATCCTCTTTAGGATGGGACTGAAATGAATACTTTTGATCTGCCACATTGATCTGCAGCCCACTGGAGAAGATAAAGTCCAATCCTAATACGACTGCATAGGCCAGGGCTTTGGCTGATAGAACAACAGCAGGTATGGTAAATACTTTTTGATGTAGGGTGATTTGCATGTCTATCCAACCTAAAGGAATTTCTGCTTCTCCATTGGCTAGGTAGAGCGGACCCTGGGTCCATGGAATGGAGTCTTTGAGAAGGGAACTCTTCTTTCCACAGGTTTTCATGTAGAAGGGTGTAACTAGCTCCAGTATCAACAATAGCCTTTCCTTTCCAGGTGCCAATACCAAGTGGTATCACTAATTGTTGTGGAACAACAGTAGGTGGTGGTTTCTTACCAGTTGTTGGTGACTTGCGAGAAGTAGTAGCAGACACAGAGCGATTTCCAGGTGGACAAGTACCTTTGGAGGCTGGAAATGTTGTCCGCTTGCTACTGGAGGAAGGGTGTTGGTTGGTGGACTGAGGTGACTGGGACTGAGAAGAGACAAAATGAGGACAACTGCCGGGTGAGTGATGGCCTTTACATCGCCAACATTGCACTAAAGGCTTCTCTGCCGGGCGGTTGGAGATAGGTCTTTGATGCATAGATAGGGGTTGTTTTGAACTCACACGTTTTTCGTATTGCAGTTGTTGTTCATAGTCTTTTTCAAGCTGTTGGCCTAATTTCACGAGTTCATCGACTGTGTTAACCCGACTCCGTATCTGGCTTGCAAGGTAGGGATTCATATTTTTTAAAATCATTTTCACCAATTCACTGTCCGTCAAATTGGGTTTCCACCTCTTGCAGAGCGCTCTGTAGGTGAATGCAAAGTCTCTAATGCTCTCTCTTTCTCCTTGTGTTCTTGTCCTTACTCTTTCAGCCAGCTCGTCTTCATAATCCTCTGATAGGAAAGCAGAGAGAAACATAGATCTAAACTCCTCCCACGTGGTTACTGAGGATCGTGCAACTTCCCACCAGTCCCGGGCAGTACCGTAAAGGACAGTGCGGAAAGTGGCCAGGATGTCGGCATCAGCAAGAGGATGTAACGCCAAGAAATCCTGACATCGGGTTATATAGAGCAAGGGGTCTAAGTCATCTGACTGTCTCCCAAAAGTAGGAAAAGTAATTTTAAGATGATCACTTTTTACAGCAGGAGCAGGATGCACTGGAGCGGAATGCACTGGAACGGTCACTGGTGATGCAGGTGAATCTGGAGTGGTCAGTAGTATTGGGGCTGCAAACTGGTGATGTAGGTAGAACTGGACTGGTCAGAAGTAAGGCTGAGTAATCTCTTGTCTGCAAATCGGTTATTTGTTTCTCTTGCCTTTCAAACCTTTTCTCAAGTTCAGTTTGTAAACTATTTACAGCTGCACATAATGTGTTAGTGGTTTGGGTGCACTGGGTGAGCTCTGTAGACAACTGGTCATGATTTCTTTGATGGGTTACCAGATAGGATTTGATGTCTTGCTGAAACTCCACTTGAAGTTGGTCAATCATGAACCGTACTTCAGACACATAGGTAGTCTTAGCTTGGTTAAGTTCATCAGAAATCATAACTTTAAGTGATTTAGTGAGTTGATCAGTCTCCTCCTTCGCATGCTTCTTACTTTCAGAAATGTGGGTGTGCACTTCTTGCTGGTTGTGCTTGAGTTTATCAGCAAGGGTAGAAATCAGGCTGTCGTGATGTGCAGACATGGTTTTCAGTTCTTTAGCGAGTTCACCTATGGTTTTCTCATGGGTTTGTACATGTTGTATCAACGTGTCCCAATTTCCTTTCACTTGAGTGAGTTGATGCATTCCTCTTCCAGGAGTTGATAAGATGCCAGGCAAGTCCTGCTGTGCCACTGAAGAGAGAGTTGAAGGCGCAGGTGACGTACATATCTGCATGAAGTCGCCATTCGGTTCTTGTTCCCATGTGAAGGGTTGTAACAGGAGCACTGCCATCAAGTAGTGAGCTTGCAAACTGCACATGGGTTCCTGTCAGGTCAGTGGTGCTGGCTTGCGTGGGAGTGAAGTGGAGGGGAGCATGAACAAGTCCATGTGAAGAAAGTGGAGGACGGAATGCTGGAGGCCAGACAGGGGTAGCAACGTCTGTTGCTGATGGTTCCATCTCCACAAAAGTGGATGGGGAGAGAGGGGGAGTGGCAGCCATCTGAATTTGTCAGTGTGTCAGTGTATGTATAGTCAGTGAGAAAAAAAAAGCACGTTAAATAAAAAAACAATGTAGAAATGTTTGAAAAAACCCACAACAGAATACACTTACAGCTCAGTGTGAATAAAGAATATGCTGTCTGTCACACCAATTCACATTAGTGTTCACTTATTCACCAAATCAATTAGGTTTCAAAACACAAAATGATTTCCCACAGTTTAGAAAAGTATTTTCTCACAAAAACCCTTTTTTTTTTTAAAAAAAACAACAGTTCCAGTTTAGTATATGAGAAAAAAAAAATTCACAAACAAAAGTGACAATAACCCCTTTAAGTATTCCTCTAGGGAAACTCAATTTTTTTTTTTTTTTTTTTTTTTTTTTTTAAGTTTTATATCTGAGTTTTACAGTTTCAAGTCCCTGTTCGGGCGCCACTTATGTAACGGTGGCTGCCCCAAATCAAATTTAGGTTTTTATTTATGTAAATTAAACTTAAGTTGTTCGGGCGCCAGACAAGTTCAACTTGCCAGAAAAACTAAATATATATATGCTGGATAGCTCCAACCACTGTTACACACAAAAAAATAATAATAATAAACTGATACCCACAATTCAATTTTCACAAAGTTGTATTATTCTTTTGTTCACAAAAAAAAATAAGGAAACAATTTCAAGTTCACATTTCACACAAGGAGAAATCACAAGAGTCCTTGGATCGCAAGTGTCAAATAGTTTGATATTTGTTTTGAACTCAGTCACAATAAACAAACACAAAGAAAATAAATAAACAAATACATATGCAGACATCCCAACCTGCAAGAAGTAATTTCAGGGAGGTATCTTGGTGACCCGATTGTTGACGGGGGGGGGGGGGGGGGGGGGGTGTTGACTGGATTGTTGACGGGGGGGGGGGGGGGGGGGGATTGGTGACTATACTGCGCGCATACATAGCGAGCGCACAGGAGGAGCGCGAGAGGACACTCGCAAGGTGTGTTTCCCTTTCTGTCGTGCGTGTGCGCGCGCGCGCTATATGTTTGTTAAGCCTGGTTTATACTCGACGCGTCCGCAAGGGCGCGAAGCGCGCGCGGCAGAAATGACGTCATTGCGGTGTGGGCGGTCGTGCGCGTTGGGTGCGCAAGACCCCATTTCGCCTGGCGGTGTGCACGGCACTTTTTGTAACTTCGCGCGCGGCGCCGCATCCGAAGATGAACGACTTCGAGCCGAATCTAGCCGAACTGGTACGTCTGTACCAGCATGTTTATGATCCTTCTATACACAGATACATTTGCATTGATGGGCGACCATAAAAGCCTCTCATTTTGTGAATAGGAACACATTTGCATTAAGCACCCAGTTTGCACTTGTCTAAAGTAATTACATTTACAAAATAAGCATACAATAACAGAAGTAAGCCCTGCTGATGAAATTAAGGTTTAAACACTCTTCAATAAGGCTTCAGTTGTTTAGTTTACATGCAGTGAAAGTAGGCTACAATAAACCTACTGCATTTATTACTCTTTTATGAATCGGCAATTAATAAACTACTAACAAACGGCAAACTACTTCTTCACTGCTGATTTCTGGTGGTTTAGAGGAGAAGTACTCCGAGTCGCCCCCTGTCGTTTCACAGAATAGCACAACGGCGAGCGCGTCAAGTATAAACGCCTCGTCCGTTTGGAGAGGGGCGCGCGCAGTCAGCGGAGACTCGCGCTCGTGCGGACGCGTCGAGTATAAACAAGGCTTTATGCGCGCAGTATGTTCTGTCTCGCACGCGTTATAGATTCCGGGAGATTTGAACTAATTTGCGGGCATCAGGGAGACGCTATCAATATGCGGGAGACTCCCGGAACTTCCGGGAGATTTGGGATGTCTGCATATGTGTATTTAGTGTATACGCGTGCGTATACGGAGCGTGTATGTGTGTGTGTGTGTGTGTGTGTGTGTGTGTGTGTGTGTGTGTGTGTGTGTGTGTGTGTGTGTGTGTGTGTGTGTGTGGTAATGACCACGTGAACCAGCAGTCTGTGCAATGGCCGGGAATCCCTGGCCGGGAAAATGAGCTTTGAGTTTTTATGTGAGGTTAAAAAGTTCGGATGAGAGTTCGAAGGCTTTGGCGTGAGGTTTAAAAGTGATGGGCAACAAGATCAGTACCTGAAGCAGGTGAATCAAACTGGATAGTGTTGTTCCAGGCAACGCAACGAACCCGGAAGAGCGGTATTTCTCCGTCACTTTGGCCGTCACACCCAGCAGCGCATACACAGGATTTCCAGCGGATAACAGCAGCAAGTAGCAGGTAGCGTAGGCGTCCCACTTCAATAACCCGAGGCAGGTGAAGCAAACTGGATAGTGGATGTGGCTCCAGGCAACGCAACGAACCAGGAAGAGCCGTATTTCTCCGTCCCTCCGGCAATCGCACCCAGCAGCACACACACACAAACTCCAGCAGACAATAGCAGCAACTTTCTTCAGGTAACTTGGTCCCACTTCAATCTCCTACACGTGTGTTTCCTTTTTTTCGTTCTCTCGCTTCCGTTCTTTTTTTCTCTCTCTCACTTCCGTTTCTAGCTCTCTTTTATCCTCCATTTCTCCATTGGTTTCCGCCCATAAGGAAATGTGGAAAAGCTGATATGGATCATTTCTCCATATCGCCACACAGCCATCAGCCTTCCTTGTATCTTCTCCAACCTGCATCAGATAAGAGACTCAGTCAACCCGATTCATCCACACCATTATTCATCTGCAAACCAGTTACTCACCTGCCGTATCTGTCCCTGAGTGCCTAATAATAAACCTCGTGTTACTTAACCTGTTTGTGTCGTTCTGATTTGTGACAATAAGAAGACTGTAGGCTTTCTTTTTTTCTTTTTCTTTTAGTTTAAAATAATTATACTAATAACACACTTGAATAAACTTCTTTTTTGTAAGGGTATGACTATAAAAAAAAGACAATAAAAAGATACATAAACAACAACAAAAACGCTAAAAACCCTTTTCTTTCGTTGTACCGTAGTTACTGTTTTTTGCCTTTAAAGTTCATCACAGTATTCCATTATTTTAGTTAATATTCATATGGGTCTATGCTAACTGGCTGACAGAACAATGTTTTGAAGACTGAGTTTTGACACATTTGATTTCTTTATTTGAATCCGCCAATCAAATTTCTTACAGAAAGGGTTCAAATATTTCTCAGAGATAACACAGCTTTGACATTCAAGGGTACATAAAGCATCGCTTACGCCACACCGCAAGGCTACCTATCACAGCAGATATAGAGCAAAATTTTGCCAGCTGTTTGGACTTTCTTTTTGGTAGCCCTGCCAGTCTTAGTCCACTAACAGCCGATTTGTGGACATGTCCCAGGCTGCCAAATATCAATGCCACAAACTTACATGCATATCCTAAGTCACTAATCTTTGCAAGGAGGGGTTGGTATTTAGTCATTTTTTCTAAAAAGGCTATGTCCATATACAAATCTAACCTGACTCCGCCAGATGGATTTGCTCCGCATATCCATCTGGAAACCTTCCGTCGAAGTAGTTTTGGTAAGGGGCGAAAATACTGGTTAGCTGATTGGCCTATGTTGGTGATAGACGGGCCAAATCAACCAATCAGATCAACGAAGCATATGAGAGCGACGACGAAAACACAACCACAAGCCAGGCTACTCTTGCTGCTGCAGGTAAAGGCTCGTTAGCTCTGTAATTCCGATAAAACTTGCTCGATAGCCACACTGATGCTAGTTTCATCCGCTGAAGCCGCCATGTTCTTAAGACTGAACTGTCGCGCTTCTCGTTGCGTCACTCCTCAACCCGCCTCAAAGCCAACGCTGATTGGACGTTCGTTTGGTGAACTGCTCCCAAATTTTCTTTAACGGAAAGTATCCAGACTGATCTGCGAGTGAAACCTTGAAAGCTCGCGAGATCAGGATGGTCTCACGAGGCTAATACAAATCATAAACACAACCTATTTCAAGGACTAGCACCTCCTTTCTATCTGTATCCATGAGCACAATATCAGGGGTGTTAGGGATGTTTCGAAACAAATCATCAGAGCTGTTAAACCAGTCCGGAATTACTCGTGAATGTTTGTACATAGGCATATTTTTTGGAAATATGTCTTGAACAGCGCTTGCAATGAGATCTACAATACGGTCATGGCGTGCTGTGTATAACCCTTTGAACATATTACAGCCATTTACGATATGGGCAACTGACTGGTACCATAATGCTAGGTTGTATCTGGTTGGTAACACCTGTAGTCTGGCCTTGACAGTGAAGTGAAGAATATCTTCCCCTATTGCAGCATTTCTGTACATAGAATGAGAGGTAGAATGGTCAGCAAAATCAAGACATGCCAACTTTCCCTGCATTCTTAGTCCAGTCCAGTGGTGTTTTGTGTCCATCTGTTTGATGTTCATTAAAGATCTTCTTGCTGTTGTGCTCTGTAGTGTGTGTTGTGTCTCGTTGTGACAGACTGTGGCCTTCACAGTAACAGATGGGTCTGTGACCACAGCGTCAGATACCTCTGGTGCAGTTTGTGAGTTGCTTTGTGTCCACTGTAGTTTAACTGCCAATCTTAATAGATCCAATCTCAAGTCGTTTAGGTCCGGCCCGTCTGAGCGAACTCCGAAACCTGCGGCTTGTGTGTCCAGTTTACCGTTGCTCTTCCTCCTGAAGCCTAGGAAGCTGTCTTGATCACCGGTGGCCAAAGGGACAGAACAATGTTTTGAAGACTGAGTTTTGACACACACACAACACACACACACACACACACACACACACACACACACACAACACACACACAACACACACACACACACACACAACACACACACACACACACACAACACACTTAGTTTCCTTCTACACAGAGCCCAACATCTCAGAAGTCTCTGCAAGATAACAAACGTGAGCGTCACACGTATCTTGTATTGTTGACTCAAGGCTGTGACTGTGAAAGACACGAATGCGGGACTCTTATCAGTTTTTGAGCAGTGAAGATGAACTCAGATCAGCCTGGCCTCTCCAGGTCCTCGACAGAAGGACACCGCACTGTTCTGGGATCAGCACACAGGGCCGTTGGATGATAGTGGTGTGTGTGAATAGGGAAACTGCTCTGAGATCAGTGAGTGAGGTAAAGCTACACATTCCATGAGCGTTGTGATGTGAAACAGCAAAGCAGAGGGAAACAATGATCACATTCATTAAATTCATCCGTCATTTTCCTCTCTTTTATCTCACGCTTTCATGAGCTTTCACCTGCACCTCCACGAGAGCGGCGCTTTGAAGAGGCCGTCCCACATCTGACCTCGTTCGAGCTGCCGAACGTCCCGCCTGTATTGTCATGTCGTCTACACAATTACAGCGGCCCCTCAAATATTTCACATTCGCACTTTCAAATTTCCTTATGTCATTGAAAAAAATGACAGTTTTTAAAAAAATCCGTACTCAGCCGGATCCGGGCCGTTGAATAAGTCCGGACCCGGACGATGAATAAGTGTCTTATCTAGCGAAGACCCTTTTTCATCGTCTGGTATCGTTTAAACCCCTTTGAAGCTAGCCTAGAAATCTAGACGCAGCCTAGCGGCAGCGAAAATCATTTCACTGGCAGCAACTCTCCATAGGCTTTTGAGCTGGAAAAACCAAAAACTGGTCAGGCCAATCACATCGTGTATAGAGTCGGCGGGCAGGCTTAACACAATGACGGCACAGTTCATGACGTTCCGCGTGATTTCCATAGATGATTTCCCTGCTACTTGAAAACAATGAAGATGCAGCGGTCTTTCGAATCGGCTTTGGCCGCGACTCTGGAGGACTTGGAGTTAGAGAACGTCACTTAAGTCATTCTTAAAAAAGGAAGATGTGTTCGGAGTTTTGCTGACCTGATACGGCAAAAGTTTAATATATCAACTAGCTCCGCTAGTGGGAAAATGCACCGGACTCACTCAGCCACAGCTGTTCGTTGCTCTGGTTGGTTGTAGCGTTATCCTATTACGTGCAGAGGGATTTTGAAAGACAACCGTTTATCCCGCCCCTCGGATTGAGGTATGTCAATGGAGAGTTCCCAGACCTAACATCTTGATGTAGGTCTGAAATGCCAGGCTACTTTGAAGCTGCACTGAAACTGTCATTTGGACCTTGAACCGTTTGGGTCCCATTGAAGTCCATTATATGGAGAAAAATCCTGGAATGTTTTCATCAAAAACCTTAATTTCTTTTCGACTGAAGAAAGAAAGACATGGACATCTTGGATGACATGGGGGTGATTAAATTATCAGCAAAAGTTTTTTTAAAAGTGAACTAATCCTTTAAAATGGACTATAACACTATTTTAGAAAATGAACACTTAAAAATTAAACATCAAATAAGTTAAATGAAAAAACACCTATGATAGGGTCTCTTATCATCAGGTAAAAATCTGGGGCAAAAAAGGCAAATGTTCAGATATATGCACCTTAGACAGTATTGTTTAAAATAATTCAGAGACACAGATTAATCAGATCCCCAAGCTATAAAAAATTCACACACACACACACACACACACACACACACACACACACACACACACACACAATATATATATATATATATATATATATATATATATATATATATATATATATATAATATATATATATATATGGTTTTTCTGTACAGCAGAAACAAACTTTGTTGCATTATTTTCCTGTTATCTCTGTAAAGCTGCTCTGAAACACTCTGTAGTGTAAAAAGTGCTGTATAAATAAAGGTGACTTGACTTGAGGCTGTCTCCCGCGGTCCGCCCAAAAACACTGAACACCAGTGATGCGATAAAGCCGTGAGGTGAGTGCTGAGCCTTTACTTCATAAATGCAATAAAAATTGTGATTTATATATTTTATTCTGCGATGAAATAACATAAAGGTTAATTTGGTAACACTTTATAATACCGTTCCTTCATTAATGAATAATTACACAGGAACAAATGAGTAATTCATTATTAACATTCTAGTAACTATTAACAAGAAACTCTGATTAATGAATTAGTAAGTAATAATTGAATGTGGAAAAACCATTAGCTAATCAATAACTACTATTTTTCATATCTCGCTGAATATACAGGTTCATAATTAACATGAACAATGCATAATTATTTTGATCAGTATTAAATGAAAAACATAACTAATATTGACTGAAGAAGCTTCTAAAGTTTTTGTAAGATTTTGAATATAGTAATTCCTTCTGATTTGGTAAACATTTTTAGTGTTTTCATGATCTTCACTTGATAATACTGATCCAAATTATTAGTAGTTACTTTAGAAGGATGTAGTAACATTTGATTCATACCTTTTACCTTTTATTATAAATTATGTATTATTTGTGTTAATTATGAACCTGTATAGTAGTCTTCAGTGAGGTATGAAAAAAGTAGTTATTGATTAGCTAATAGTGAACTTCCACATTAAATTATTACTAACTAATGTGTTAATCAGAGTTTCTTGTTAATACTCATACAATAGTAAATAGTAAACTCTTTTGTTCCTGTGTAGATATTCATTAATAAAGGAACAGTATTTTAAAGTGTTACTGTTCACTAATGTACAGACAAATTCTGAATTCTGCAATCTCTCGAGATACAGACATGGAGACAATTAGCTAGACATTTACTTTAATTAGTGACATTAGCCTACATTTTAAAATCTTTAGTCAAGTCACCTTTCAGCGATACACCATACAGCGATCGTTTCAAAGACTTACAGAGATAACAGGAAAATAATGTTTGTTTCGGCAGTACAGCAGGGGTCGTATTCACAAAACATCTTAATGTTAAGTAGGCTAGTGTTGATTCAGGCGAACTCAGAGGTAAGATCACATGTTGTGTGAATACGGCCCCTGATCATTAAACGTCATTGCAAAAATGCATAGAAAAAGCAACTTTTGTTCTGATAAAAACACTAGCAGCATTTGATTGATAAGACAACATCAAAATATCAAACCAAGTGTTTTTTAAACGTAGAAATGAGAGGATGAAATCAAAAAGCAGCTTTCCACAGGTGACGTATATGTTTCAGATCTGCAGTTGTGCTATAATTATATGATAACTTCACCTGTAAACAGTTTTCAATGTGTAAATAGTTATAAGAAAACAATATCAGCATTGTCCTTTCCTGAAGCACAGCACCACCTGGTGGTATCTTAGCACAAATGCACTCCCAATATTACACTACTTCTTCAGTCCCAGGACAAAATCAGACTGCAAAACTGAAAATAATTCATATATAAGTTAATAATATAAATATTATAATAAATATATAAACATAATTTTAAAACTAATATTGAAAAGTCCCACATTTTTTCAGGTTTTGCTATTAACATGCTGCAAATAATTTCAAAAAATCTCAAATTGTATGACAGCGCTGCCATTTTTGGTTGGGACACATAAGCACATAAGTGGGATTGAAGTTATGTTGTCCCACGTCTCAAGAATTATAGAAAGATGAAAATGCTACATTAGACATATAATTCATGCCTCATCAAGTAGATTTTTGCTATGTATAGCTGACTTCTTGAAATGGGAGACACTTCATGCATTTGCTCTAAAACACAAATGTTTCTGTGTGTCCTGCAGAATCCGAGATCTGGAAGGAGTACACAGGATTATCACCTAACCTGTAGGGGAAA